>JAZAYU010000064.1:2203998-2363802 GCA_038501625.1 Corbicula japonica | reverse complement strand
TTTAGAACAATTCTTATTTTATGGTAAATTACCAGAGATCTTAGTGGTCACTGGATTGCCTGACTGTAGTGACACTGATATGAACAATTATCTGCCAATATGGTAACAGATTATTGAGCAAGTGTTGTTCACTGTTACTGTAAATATACTGCCAGTAATAGAGCATACTCTATTGTGAAGACCGAATCAATATTGGTACATTGTTAGAATATTTTCAGTCAGTAATAATGTCATTTTCATGAAAAATTTCAGTTGACAGGAAATTGTTTCCTCAAGAATTGTGGATGGAATTGTAACTAAAGGCTCTTAAATTAACTGAATAAAAACAACAGTAGTCTCTGTTGCAAATCTTTTATGTTCAGGTTTAGTTAACACATCAACAACACATTTTAAAATCTGTTTAGTTGAAAGTGCTTTTAGGGACTTGGCTGATGTGAATTTTAAAAATGTCTTAACTATACATAATTTTTGCAGGGTTTGAAAATTAAAAATTTATCCCCTCTAAAATGTCGAAAATATGATAAAGTTAACCCTTTACTCTATATAATTATATGGGTTGTAACGCATCTGTGATCATTATAGATCTAGATCAGCCAGCACATATGTTCCATCAGGATCTACACTGTTTGCTGCATTGTCAGGAATATCCACATGTCTCATATCTGAAAGCAAACAGTGAAGATCCTGAACACCACAGATCTGCTGGCTGATCCGGATCTACACTGTTTGCTGCATTGTCAGGAATATCCACATGTCTCATATCTGAAAGCAAACAGTGAAGATCCTGAACACCACAGATCTGCTGGCTGATCCGGATCTACACTGTTTGCCCATGTTGTTAAAGTCATATAGGGTTAAATTATTTTTTATGATAAAAATGCTGAAAAAATGTGATGGAATATTTTCATGATTGTTGTTTTCATCATCTGCTGATATTCAGTTATATACTTGAATTTCTTTTAACCCTTCCGTCCATAAATACGCATTTTTACGCATGTGAAACCAGTGTAGATCCAGATCAGCCAGCAAAATCTGTGCCGTCTGATCAGGATCTGCACTGGTCGCATTTTGGTCAGAAATAACCTAATGAATCAAAAAGCAAACAGTTTAGATCCTGATCAGACGGCACGGATGTGCTTGCTGATCTGGATCTAAACTGTTCGCCCATGCAATAAAGGTGTGTCTATGGAGGAAAGTAAGTATCTTGTGTTGTACGGGCTGATCTGGGTCTTGACTGGTAGGAGAGTCTCCACATTACTTTGACATATTGAGACAATTTTGTTTGAACCCTCTGATTTTTATAGACATGGCTCTGAACCCCTCCTTATCTTAATCTGAGAAGTTGTGCATTCTCCTAAGTCATTTTACCTTGATAATTTTACAGCTGATTTGATTTAAATTGAAACTTCTGGTGTTGTTACCTGTAGCAGTCACCATCATTAATTTGACATACATAGATCTATATTTTTTTATGCCCCCGCCATGTAATGGCGGAAGGGCATATAGTGTTCACCCTGGCTGTGTGTGGGTGTGTCAGTGTGTCAGTGTGTCAGTGTGTCAGTGTGTGTATGTTCGAAAATCTTGTCCGCTCTGTAACTTTGTTATTTCTTATTGGATTTTAAAATAACTTGGTATGAATGTTCGCCATATCAAGACGGTGTGTCGCGTACAATACCCATGCCCGTAGGTCCAAGGTCAAGGTCACTGTTACTAAAAATAGAATTTTCTTGTCCGGGCTGTAACTTCCTTATGAATAGAGGGATTTCAAAATAACTTGGCACAAATGTTCACCATGACAAGGCGGTGTGTCGCGTACAACACCCATGCCTGTAGGTCCAAGGTCAAGGTCACTGTTACTAAAAATAGAATTTTGTTGGAAAAATCTTGTCCGCTCTGTAACTTTGTTATTTTTTATTGGATTTTAAAATAACTTGGTATGAATGTTCACCATATCAAGACGGTGTGTCGCGTACAATACCCATGCCTGTAGGTCCAAGGTCAAGGTCACTGTTACTAAAAATAGAATTTTCTTGTCCGGGCTGTAACTTCCTTATGAATAGAGGGATTTCAAAATAACTTGGCACAAATGTTCACCATGACAAGGCGGTGTGTCGCGTACAACACCCATGCCTGTAGGTCCAAGGTCAAGGTCACTGTTACTAAAAATAGAATTTTGTTGGAAAAATCTTGTCCGTCCTGTAACTTTGTTATTTCTTAATGGATTTTAAAATAACTTGGTATCAATATTCACCATATCAAGACGGTGTGTCGCATACAACACCCATGCCTGTAGGTCCAAGGTCAAGGTCACTGTTACTAAAAATAGAATTTTCTTGTCCGGGCTGTAACTTCCTTATGAATAGAGGGATTTCAAAATAACTTGGCACAAATGTTCACCATGACAAGGCGGTGTGTCGCGTACAACACCCATGCCTGTAGGTCCAAGGTCAAGGTCACTGTTACTAAAAATAGAATTTTGTTGGAAAAATCTTGTCCGCTCTGTAACTTTGTTATTTCTTATTGGATTTTAAAATAACTTGGTATGAATGTTCACCATATCAAGAAAGTGTGTCACGTACAATACCCATGCCCGTAGGTCCAAGGTCAAGGTCACTGTTACTAAAAATAGAATTTTCTTGTCCGGGCTGTAACTTCCTTATGAATAGAGGGATTTCAAAATAACTTGGCACAAATGTTCACCATGACAAGGCGGTGTGTCGCGTACAACACCCATGCCTGTAGGTCCAAGGTCAAGGTCACTGTTACTAAAAATAGAATTTTGTTGGAAAAATCTTGTCCGCCCTGTAACTTTGTTATTTCTTAATGGATTTCAAAATAACTAGGTATCAATATTCACCATATCAAGACGGTGTGTCGCATACAACACCCATGCCTGTAGGTCCAAGGTCAAGGTCACTGTTACTAAAAATAGAATTTTCTTGTCCGGGCTGTAACTTCCTTATGAATAGAGGGATTTCAAAATAACTTGGCACAAATGTTCACCATGACAAGGCGGTGTGTCGCGTACAACACCCATGCCTGTAGGTCCAAGGTCAAGGTCACTGTTACTAAAAATAGAATTTTGTTGGAAAAATCTTGTCCGCCCTGTAACTTTGTTATTTCTTAATGGATTTTAAAATAACTTGGTATCAATATTCACCATATCAAGACGGTGTGTCGCATACAACACCCATGCCTGTAGGTCCAAGGTCAAGGTCACTGTTACTAAAAATAGAATTTTCTTGTCCGGGCTGTAACTTCCTTATGAATAGAGGGATTTCAAAATAACTTGGCACAAATGTTCACCATGACAAGGCGGTGTGTCGCGTACAACACCCATGCCTGTAGGTCCAAGGTCAAGGTCACTGTTACTAAAAATAGATTTTTGTTGGAAAAATCTTGTCCGCTCTGTAACTTTGTTATTTCTTAATGGATTTTAAAATAACTTGGTATCAATATTCACGATATCAAGACGGTGTGTCATGTACAATACCCATGCCTGTAGGTCCAAGGTCAAGGTCGCTGTTACTAAAAATAGAATTTTGTTGTCCAGGCTGTAACTTCCTTATTAATGGAGGGATTTCAAAATCACTTGGCACAAATGTTCACCATGATAAGGCAATGTGTCGTGTACAACACCCATGTCTAAAGGTCAGAGGTCAAGGTCACTGTTACTAAAAATAGAATTTTGTTGGAAAAATCTTGTCCGCTCTGTATCTTTGTTTTTTTTTTTTAATGGATTTAAAATAACTTGGTATAAATATTCACCATATCAAGACAGTGTGTCGTGACAATACCCAAGCCTGTAGGTCCAAGGTCAAGGTCACTGTTACTTAAAAAGAATTTCTTAAAAAATCTTGTCTGCTCTGTTTTTGTTATGTCTTATCGGATTTTAAAATAACTCGGTATAAATGTTTATTATATCAAGACGATGTGTTGTGTACAATACCCATGCCTGTAGGTCCAAGGTCAGATTCACTGTTACAAATAATAGAAATTTCTTGTACTGGCTATAACTTCGTTATTAACAGAACGATTTCAAAACAATTTGGCACAAATGTTCACTATGACAAGGCGTTGTGTTGAGTACAATGCCTGTAGGTCCAAGGTCAAGGTCACTATTACTAAAACCAGAATTTTCTTGTCTGTGAGTTTGTTATTACTTATTGGATTTTAAAATAACTTGGCATAAATGTTCACCATGACAAACATGCGTAGCGGGGGCATCCGTGTCCTATGGACACATTTCTAGTTTTAATTAACCACTCAAAAGCAAACAATTTGCTTGTTGTAAGAGGCTTTTGTTCCAGAGAAGTTAATTTCTTCAAATATTGCATATTTGGGACATAAATAAATTTAAGGTTAAGAGGTATGACAATGAAAACTTGAATATGTTGTCTGATTTCAGATCTACCTCCATCTACGCTACTACACGTGTCCTAATGAGCAGCGTTGGATTGTGCGTATATTATTCATTGTGCCCATCTACAGTTTCACATCGTTTCTCAGTCTTATGTTCTTCAGTAATGACAACTACTATGTGTACTTTGACAGTGTCCGAGATTGTTATGAAGGTAAGTTTTGTCATGTTAAAGTTTTCCTTAATGAGAAAAAGGTGATTTTGAGGATTGACTGATGGCTGGACCAATCGAGTTCTTTTTATTCCCCTGGCATCTAGTGATTGAACCGTCAGTACGTCCTTCCATCTGTCCAAGCGCACCTCTAGGCACTTGTTAGGTACCAAGATACCCAGTAAGCGCTTAATCAACACACATTTCCATTCATTCCATTGTGTCTTATTGGGTACATTTTTTCCTTGTTGGGTAGTTTTAAACAAAAGAAATACCCAACAAATGTCCATCAGTGGTAAGGTCTGGCTGTCAGTCCATCGGATTTTCCATCTGGTTAACCTTTTTCAGCAAGTTGGATATTTCTCAATTTCTATGAAGAGCATTGGCATGAAAGTTAACATACTTACTTACCAGAGCACAGGTCATGACGCTGACAAGTTACATAACTCTGGGTACCTTTTTTGGGGGTTATCTCCCCATTTTGTACTTAGAGAAATTGTTAACCTGTTTTGGCAAGTTGGATATTTTTCAATCTCTACAAAGAGAATTGGCATGAATGTTTACACAGTTACCAAACAGTGCAGAGGTCATGACCCTGACAAGTTACATAACTCTGGCTACCTTATTTCTAGGGTTATCTCCCCATTTTGTACTTTCAGAAATGGTTAACATGTTTCAGCAAGTCTTTTACTGCTCAATTTGAATCATGTGCCTTTAGAAAATGTCCACCCCCAATACCGTAATCCCTCATGTAATCGCCGCACTTTTTTACCCGATTTTATCGTTAGGAAGTTGGGGGTGCGGCCATTCCATAGGTGTAAGACCTTTTGACATTTTTTCTAGAACGATTCTGCCGATTTTTGAAACGCCATGCGTTTACCTTATGATTTTATTACATGAGCTCTGTAAATAGGAGGTTGACGGACGATATGAACGAGGTAGCGCCGTTGTATGCTTTGCCGGTAGCGATCTAATTTAATTAATATATTTTGTTTAAAAATGCATTATAATATTTAAACACTAACCAACGTGAATATATTCCATAATTTCCAGTTTTATCTCGTATCATATTTCAGAATTTTTGCAACATCAAACAATTTCAGCCAGCTAAAATGTCGTGCACACTACCAATACAGATCAAAGGATTTCATAGCAATGCCGATAAAACAACACAGCCTTGATACGAGCCGACAATTTCTTTGAAGTTGTATTAGACAGGAAGTTGCACAGACAGGAAATATCGACCATATAGCCTGTCAATAAAACGTAACCTCCATATGAAATAAACAGGACGGTTGATCAAAGCAAAATGTATATTTATGAACTAGGGGTTTTTTAAAACGAGTTTGTAAAATAAGCAATGCAATGTATACGGAAATATTTAAATTTATACGGATTCTTTTATTTCTATCAAGTTTGAACTTGAAGATAAAATTCTTTAAAGTGCAAGGTCTATTCATACGTAACTAAGAATCACAATAATTGGTACAAGTTTGTACATCACCTGTTACTGTTAATTGTCACTAATTGACACGTTATTCTCTTCTGTCAGAGCCACTAATTTACAGAATATTCTCACCTGTCAGCTGGGACTCCAGAGAAGACGGTGACATGTTGAGAAGGTGCGAAAATATCTTATTGACACTTGACATTTGAGGGGACATGAGTTGCTCAATTTTCCTTAAAAACCTGCCTACCAAGATCAAACAAATAACTATCTCAAAATGTCAAACATACCTATCTCTCTATTGTCATTCTGACCTCACCTTAAAATTGTCGAATACCAAAAATTGTGGTAGGTCCTGTCTACAAATCGTTCACAGCAAAGGAAAACTTAGCAGTAATAGCGTATGCTGAAGTCCACAAATACAAAAACAATACATTTAAATAGCGCAAAAATAATAAATTTTCTATTGCGCTTTACATTAAAACAAAACAAAAAATGTATGTTAGTTTCACGGACAGCGACGGCGGTGACAGCGAATTTGAGAGTTTCGACGAGTCCGACGAGAATTTAGATACCACAAATATTCAAGAAGGAATTAATTTTTAACTATAGAAATAATAATACGCTATTTTTTTCAACGATTCTCGGTACGTTACTGAACGGCCATCATTGTCTTTATCGTTTACGCGGTATTCACATTGTTACTTCCCCTTATTTCTCTTTCCATTTTGCAAAATCGTTTACCTTGTATCAACTGTGCGGCCTTTACATTGAATTAGGATTTTTCCTCATTTTTTTCGGTCATTTTGGGGGTGCGGCGATTAGACGGGTGCGACTATTACATGAGGGATTACGGTACTTGCATCACCTGAGTGTTTCTACTAAATGCCTAGGCATTTATTTCATTAAATACTGTCCAGGTTGCAATTTGTCTTGAATAATCTCTACTTTTTAATCTTAAATTATAGGTTACTTTACCTGATTTTTATGTTAACTTCTTTTTATGTACAAGTTCTGGCACCAGAAAGTTATTTTCATTATTTAGAACTAACATGTGATTTTAGTTGCAGTTTTAACACTGTGCTATCATTTATAATTTGTATCATGGCAAACTACGCTACTGGGGGCAAATGTGTTTTCTGAACACAGCTTCTTGTTTTTTTATTTTTTCATTTCAGCATGTCCTGCTTAAGACTAAACTTTAATTATCAACATGTAACAAAAGTTTATTTTCTTTTCTCCTATATTAAGTTCTTGTAAAATGATACTTAACCATGTATGCTGCAGACTCTATGTAACACAGTCAAAGACAGGGTCTCAATATAAAGCTGTCTCACAATGGACCCCATGTTTTTTTAAGTGCACTTTTGACTCATGAAAACAGCAAATTATTGAACCCAGAATCTTACATGTACATTTATTATATACACATTTTTGTCCCTAAAACAAACAAGTTTTAATGGCTTTCACAGAGACAGATATCAGCTTGGGGCAAACTTGCAAATGTTTGCACACTCGCCTCATTATTAATCATCGATCCATTACTGTATGTTTTAAGAATTTTGATAATCTTTCATCATTAGATGCATGCATTAAAAGAAATCGACCATTAGCAGTATTTAATTTATGCAAGCTATGTGAATTTTATTCACTCCTGAGACCTGACATCAACCAACCAATCATTTGATATAAACATATAAAAGCACATTATTTTCATGATGGAAAAAACTTGCATGAAATGCATGCTTTTTTGTGAAACCTGCATGTTTTTGTCGTGGAGCTCATGAAAAGTTTCTTCATCGGAGGTCAAAAACAAAATTTGCACACTTTTTTTGTGGAACCTGCAAGTTGCATATTGGATAATATGTTTGCACGGGAAATTTGGGTCATGTATTTTGCGTGGGAAAATTGGGACATGTGTTTGCGCGGGGCAATATAAATCGTGATTCATTTATTAACACATTATAAAGAGACTGCAGTGCATTTGCATATCAAAAACCATTGAAACTCTTAATTCCTCCACTAAATTAAATTATTTGACAGCAGAACAAAGTGGGAAGATCATTTGTAAACATGATACCTATAATTCCTGTTTTGGAACTTCTTCTGACATACAGAAAACTGTAAAATAACCATCAATTACACAGCATGTTCAAATTACTACAGCTGTACACATTCAAAATGGTTAAGTTTCCCGAACTGTAAAAAATCTGTTAAAAACTTATCCAGGTGAACATTTCATAATATTTTTTTTTGTGGGGGTTAACCAAGTTTCCTTTAGAAAAATCATGATTATTAGATTGGGGTGTTCTTGGGTGGCAGGCGGACATCAACATATCCTTTAGTCATTTGTGGAAGTTGTCTTTTTCTCAGCAAACATTTAAGGTAGAGCTTTTAAACTTCACTTAGTCCCCGATTTCCTTCAGCACATCTCGTGCAGTCACCACCGTGACCAGTTGATTTCCAATCAGCTCATTATCTCATGCAGTCACAGAGCAGTCAATTTCAAATCAGCACATTATCTCATGCAGTCATCAAGCAGTCAATTGCAAATCAGCACATTATCTCATGCAGTCATTGAGCAGTCGGTTTCCAATCAGCGCATTATCTAATGCAGTCACTGAGCAGTCGCTTTCCAATCAGCACATTATCTCATTCAGTCACAGAGCAGTTAATTACCAATCAGCACATTATCTCATGCAGTCACAGAGTAGTCAATTTCCAATCAGCACATTATCTCATGCAGTCACAGAGCAGTAAATTTCCAATCAGCACATTATCTCATGCAGTCAAAGAAGTCATCAAGCAGTCGGTTTCCAATCAGCTCATTATCTCATGCAGTCATCGAGCAGTTGCTTTCCAATCATCACATTATCCTATGCAGTCACAGAGCAGTCAATTTCCAATCAGCACATTATCTCTTGCAGTCATCGAGCAGTTGCTTTCCAATCAGCACATTATCTCATGCAGTCACAGAGCAGTCTATTTCCAATTAGCACATTATCTCATGCAGTCACTGAGCAGTCAATTTCTGATCAGCTTATTATCTCATGCAGTCACTGAGCAGTCTGTTTCCAGTCAGCATGTTATCTCATGCAGTCATCGAGCAGTCGATTTCTGATCAGCTCATTATCTCATGCAGTCACTGAGCAGTCAATTTCCAATCAGCACATTATCTAATGCAGTGATCGAGCAGTCGATTTCCAATCAGCTCATTATCTCATGTAGTCATCGAGCAGTTGATTTCCAATCAGCTCATTATCTCATGTAGTCATCGAGCAGGCCACATATATAGCATTTTATTAAAGATTTGGCATAACATTGTTGGATTGAATTAGTTTCATTTGAGAATATCATTCCCATGAGAGCTGCTGCTAAATTAGCAATGAACACTTAAAGTGTCTGAAGTACTGGGCAGTCTGTAATGATGAGATAAAAGCACTATGATGAAGTACTTATCAATACATCTTATTACATTAACTTAGATCATTCTATGAAATGAAAGAACAAGGTTAATACTTGTCAAGTCCAGAGTTAACCCTTCTTTTATGGATAGATCAGTGGTTGGCTGGGTATCTACAGTTATTTCAGCATCTTGTATATTCCACATTTTGTTGTATTTGACATGTCACTGTCTTATATCATGTCACATTTTCTTGTTTCAGCATTTGTAATCTACAATTTCCTGAGTTTATGTTATGAGTATCTGGGAGGTGAAAGTTCCATCATGTCAGAAATCCGAGGTAAACCAATTAAGTAAGTGAATTTTATTAGTTTATATCTTCCATGCTGAAAAGATAGATTGAGGTTTTGAGAATCAGTGGGGACTATTTCATCAATTGTTTATCTTCCTCTTTGGTCTCCAAGAAGATAGATTATTGCTTCTAAATCAGATTATTTTACAGTTATTTCCTGGTTATTTAGTTAACAGTCAAAACTGTTGTCAGTGAAGTAACATCTGTTTGTTATCTGGTTGTACAAAGGTGTTAAAATTAAACAAAGTAATACTATTTTAGTCATTGTATATTATTAAGTGTTGACTCGAGTCCTGTTAGCCAAGAGGTCTCAGAGGTTGTCACAGGTAAGACTTACAATTCACTTCCAGTTTAAGTATGTGTATTGATCATTAATAAATACATTTAATAATGTTATGGGTTGTTTTGACACATTCCTGGAGAAAAAAATCCAGGGACCTCAAGAAATATTTCTTATACAGTCAAAACTGTCTTAAAAGACCACTGGTTGGGGGGACAGATCTACAGTCTTGGTTAACAGATAAATTAGTCTTTTAAGTTATTTAGTGGGGAAAATCCACACTCATAATCCGCATGTGAACTTCATTAACAGGTGGTCATAGCACAGGTTTAACTATATACACTGCAACTCCAATATATCGCGGACCTTGGGGTCCAAGCCCGCCTACCGCGATATAAACGGAGCGCGATATAAGTAAATAATCGCGCTAACAAAGAAAATTCATTTGTTTTTGCTGTCAGATGCATGTATATTGCGGTGTTGCGTAATTAACACGCCATGAAATCTATGGGTACATCAGGGAGTACGTTCCGTGCTGGACATATGTTTTAAAACAACTTTTTTTTATAAAATTTATTAAGATCTATTTTTACTAAAACGAAATTATAAGAAAAGATGGCCGTCATAAATTTCAAACGGTGGTATTATGGTTTACGGTTCTTTCAACTGATCGACGATCTGTTGGTCGGTCATGGTCGGTGATGTTAGTTCGTCGTCGCCGTCGTTTACCAGCTTGATGTATCGACGAGTAGGTAATGTTAAAACAAAAAACTGTTTTGACGTTTCCTGTTCATGTCTATTATGGTAAACAACTCGCATTAATTGACGCTAATTTGCGGTTTGTCTCGTGAATGAATTTCCGCCAGTACTGTATCGGCTAGGTGTTTTTCGCACCTATTGTTCGTCACAAAGGGGGTTTCATGTCAAATCAGAAGCAACAGAATTGTAAAAAAAACCCTCTCATCTATATTTTCATACGTTTGATGTTAAAATTGTATGTGCTGGTGAACGTGTACATCGCCTCTTAAATCTCTTCATACAAAATGTAATTAACAGCCTTCGCCGATAATGACGTAATACGACACGGGAAAAGCGTGCGTATCGTGAAATTGTCGCCAAAGTTGATTAAATAATTTGGTCTATTTTACCACCCACAAAGAATGAACAAACATATACATTGTAAATGAACAAAAAATTGGGATCCACGGACAAAGCGCGATATATTGGATATCGCGATATAATGGATCGCGATATAACCGAGTTGCAGTGTATTACACTGGGTATTAACTATGCATATATTTGCGATTGAAATGTTGATTATGATAAATAAAATTTAAAAAAAGTTTTCATTTGAATAATGTTACATTAAAACTGAAAAACAATATCACTGTTTGCAAAAAAGTCTTATTAATGGAATTCAAAGGTTTGGCCTAGACAAAAGTTGTACCTGACAGCCATGAAGTCTAGAGCATTGAGCTATCTACAGGGTTTTCATTAGGAGCCGGCCGGCGGCCAAATTGACCGCCTCAAATCGTTTTCGGGTCGGCTCAAATTACGAAAGTTGACAAAATATTTGACCCAAAATTATCAGGTATTTCCATCGCATAAAATTAGAACAGAAAACAGGAAACAACTTTTATTAGATTTCTGATGCCCGCGCATACAGGTGCTCGGCATTCGGAGTTTTTCGTAACGCGTTCGGATATCGCCGTTTAAATATCGAACAATAAAGATAGTTCAGGTGTGTATTCCGATATTTGGCGGAGTTTTAACCCAGCCTATTTTTAGGATATGCATATTTGTATGCAGATAAACAAATGAGAATATATAAAAAAGATTTCTTGATTAGATTTAATAAATCGAGAGGGATGTTTAGAAAAAGGTAGGTTGTTTGAAAGTATGCTTGTTATAAACATATCATTAGATCACGGAACCAAACATTACCGGGAGATCGACTCGTCGAGTAATGCAACTGTCAAAATGTATATGAGCGTTGTTTAGAATCGACGAATAACAATGTAAGCATTGTCTATTAATTAGTCACGTTCATTCTGGCCGCGTAATTCCGACGCTCTTTGGAATCGTAAAAGACGACCCCTGGCCATGTGCTTTCCAACATGGAACCAAAACAGAAGCGAAAAAAAATTGAAAATACTAAAAATCAGCTATCACTGACGAGTTTTTTTCAAAGAACTACAACTTCATCAGCAGGTAAGAATAAATTTAATATGTGCAACCGGTGTAGATCGTATATAAAGTAGTTGCCATTTTGTAAAATTGAGTTGATAAGCAAGTAGCCATTGTCTGTTTTGTCTTGTCTATCTTGTCCCCCACCCTTAAGTCTCTAACAAAATATTGTGTATACCAATGAATGATATTGTTTCAGTTCTTTAAAAAAGATGACTGTCTGTACAATACAAGTAATGCAGCTTAAACCATAATCTCAAGAATTTATATATTTTTTTTAAATTTTTGCAGACAATGGCAGCAAACAAGAGCAATATCTACACTTATTCTGGAAGAGTTAAAGAAGGATGGTTTGAACATTAGAGCTGTCACAGGCTTAACCTCAGATGGTGCTTCAGTTATGGTTGGCAAGCATAATGGTGTAGCAGCTAGACTTCGCCAAGTGAACCCTGCACTACTCAACATCCATTGCATTTGTCATAGATTAGCACTTGCTTGCACAGATTCCAACGAGTCTCTTTCATACATCAGTAATGTTGAGACCTGGCTCCGACAGCTATGGCAGTTTTTTGAAAACTCACCTCAGAGAATGGCAGCCTACCTGAAGATGCAGACAGAGCTGAAGTCTATTCACATTGAAAATTCAGGAGTCAGACGAGTTACCCGAAGATTAAAGAAAGCTTGTCGTACAAGATGGCTTAGCTTGGAAGCCTCTGTTAAAGCAGTATACACAGATTATGAAGCTGTCATTCAAACGCTGGCCCAATATGAAGGAAGAGATGCAGTAGCCTTAGGTCTTCTCAAGAAGATTAAGAGTCTTAAGTTCTTGGGAGTCATTTATATTCTTAAGGAAGTTCTCCCCATACTTGGTGATTTGTCACGTCACTTTCAGAAAGATTCTTTGAGTTTTGCTGCTATAGCTCCTGCCATCATTATGACAAAAGACAGATTATCATTCCTACTTGAAGAAGAGGGTCCTTTAGAAAAGCTTCAGAAAGACATTGACTCTTACACTAACATCAGCTCAGATATCAAAATGACCAAAAACGATGGACAAGAGTTACAGAACCTCCTAAATAATTATGTTAAAGCACTTCAAGAAAACATTGACAACAGATTTTCAGCTAGTTCCAGAGTACTTGGTGCTTTCAACATCTTTGATCAAACCTCAGTGCCAGAATCTGCTTCTGAATTAAGAGCTTATGGATGTCAAGAAATAGAAATCCTGAGTGAGCATTACTTCCATGGTATCCAGGATAAAGCTGACAGGCTCCAAGCTCAGTGGCAGGGAATGAAGTACCATCTTCGAGATGTGATCAGGCCAGATATTCCTGAAGAGGTCAAGGAAGGTAAAACAATGTCTCCCACAGAGTGGTGTCTGCTAAAGTTGATGCAAAATTCTGCTGTCAGACAGCTTTACCCAGATATTGCTTACATTGTAGAGGTTATTGTTTCTCTCCCTGTTTCCAATGCTTGGCCGGAAAGAGGGGCCAGTGCCCTGAAATCTGTGAAGACAAGGCTTAGGAACAGGCTTACCAGCTCAATGTTAGAGAGCATCCTTCACATCTGCATTAATGCACCCGATCCTGCATCAACAGAAGGTCAGCATATAACAAAAACTGCTGTTCAGGCATGGATACAGAAGAAACAAAGAAGGAAGCTACCAATGAAAAAGACTACTTCTTCATCAACTTGTAAAAGTAGCACTAATCAAAGTAGTGTTCAGACTGATGATATTGCCCCATCACAGGACATGATCAGTATGGCAGTTGACATTGCTTTAAAAAAGCTGAATCTAGACATTGACCAGAGTGATAACTCTGAAGATTCTCAGTCTGATTCTGAGGAGGTATACCCTAAGGAATGCACCATTTAAAATGACAAACTTTAAATCAAATGTGAAGTTACCTGTATAAGTAACTGTGCATTGGAAATCTAATGATAAACAGTTGTTATCCAAATTTTCAATTGTAAGTTCATAAGATGAAAATATTGGGAGATATAAGATCAAATTTCATAATTATGTGTTGAAATGTCAATAAAAGTAAGTTTTTGATATGGGTTTTTAGTTGTAATTTAGATGCAAAATATCACTCAGAATGCAGGAAATAGCACCTAGAATTCTAAAATTTTCAGGGGGAGCATGCCCCCGGACCCCCCTAGCATCGCTTCGCGCCTTTGGCGCTTGCATAGTCTGGACGCCTCTAATGTCATTTGAGCCTGCTCAAATTATTTCTAGTGAAAACCCTGTATCTAGCCAATGATACATTCCTTATATACACATATGTGACCAGTGTAGATCCAGATCCGCCGTCACATCCATGCTGTCTGATCAGGATCAGCACTGGTCACATTTTGGTCAGAAAAAGCATAACGAATCAAAAAGCGAACAATGCAGATCCTGATCAGACGGCACGGATCTACACTGTTTGCCCATGCATTAAAGGTGTATCTATGGAGGAAAGGGTTAAATTTGCTTAAATTGGACTCCAGTTACACTGCATTGTACCCTGCAAACATTAATGAATCCGTATCAATACTGCACTTATTCAATATTATGAATTGTTTTCAGGTCAAGTTGGTTGTGGTGTACTTGCTGTTTAGCTGGAAGGCAGTATACCATTGGTTTCCTCAGGTTCTGTAAACAGGTAGGAGCTTTCAACATCTTTCCTTTTTAGTACAAGTTAGTAGATAAAAGGGGGACCCCAGATTCACCAAAATTGAGTTCAAACTAGGGATGTCAATGAGTACTCAAAAACAGAGTTCTTGATCGATCGTCCAAGTATTAAATGCTAGAACTCTATTCTTGCATACCAGATCAGGTCATCCGGTGTTTTTTACCCGTGTAGGAAATTTCGATCCTACACCCCCATGTAGAATGAGTCACACACGTTATATAACGTCACGACATCTTGCACAGTTATGAATGAACAATGGAATGTCTCGTATATCACTCCGCTACTACAAAAAAATAGTGCAAAGAAAAATTTACAGATAAAAAAAACAACAACAAAATGTGCAAATTAAATACGGTGTGCAAGAAAAAGTACCATTCACTTTTGTTGGGTAAAGATCGCGTGATCCGGTTCTCGTGAAATATGCACTTAGGGGGTAACTCGGCAGAGCCTTGTTACCGCCCTTGTGCATATTTCACTTGGGCCGGATCACTCGATCTTTACCCAACACACGTGAATGATACTTATATTCCAGTACTCGAATAAAATAATTAATAAAAATGAAACACATTTGTTTTGTTTCAAATTTGTTTGATGTACAATGTTATAGAATTGACAAGGTGACAATTAGGCACAATATGTGATACCTTTAAACCCCGCAGGTGACACATATAACGCCTTGAAACTGTCAAATTTTGTTCCAGTTTGCACTGGTCACTTATGTCGATTACCAATGTTTTGATAGCCATACATATTTTCGCACAGATCTAAATGTTACATTACACCTCTACATTGTATTAAAAAGTAAAAGAACACTTACAGTTGGTATTATATTCATGAAAAAAAGGTACCCATAAAGTAAACACCGAGTATACTAACATCTCGGACTGGGACTAAGAAAATCCTGAAAAAGCAGACAGAAGAACCTCAAGAAAATATGACCAGGTTTCAGTTATAATTTGGTTTTAACTTGATTCATTGAATATTTTCACAGCTAATAATATTGTCTTTATGTAAACAAAGTAATTGGTACATAAAAACAGAGTAAATTGAAGATAAAAGAACACAAATGGAAATGGTAATGCATTCAATCTTTCCCAAAATATGCAATAATCTTTTGAGTACTAGAGTACTTAATTGGAAGATTATCTGAGTACTTGAGTACGGTTTCACTACTTGTTGCTAGTTGCCATCCTTACTTTAAACAGGAAGCGAATGAAATTGTGTCCACATATATATCAGATGATTGGAGTCATGAACTAAACTATTATTATAATCATAATTTGTTGGATATTTGTCAAACAGTCCATCTGCTTTTTGATTACTGTAAAAATAATCATAGAGTATTTACTAGTCTGTATAAATCATTGTGTTTGTTATATCCATTTATCATAACATGATAAAAATGCACATATAGGTAAACATGTTTAGATTTATTTCACAACTGTATGTAACAATTTGTATTAACATAATTAAATTCAAATTTATTGAAAAAGATGCATAAAAAGATAAAATAACAAAGTGAGGATAAATGATTGTGGTTAATATCGGTGAATTTAGGTGAATCTAGGTGACTTTGTTAAGCTTGCAGTTAATTTTCCTATCACCATAATGTAAGGTTTTAATGTAAGATCAATTTCTGTTTTGTTTCCTCTCAATGAAATTACTAAACAAACCCACAGATAACTGAAAATATTTAAAACAAGTTCGAGGCTGACATATTTTTTGCTCATGATTACAAACTGAAAATAGCAGTAACAAAATAATAATTGTTATTCAGTCCAACAAGAAGTTAATGATAGGTTATGGAAATAGTTTAACATATCCTTTTTAGTAAAAATTGGACCTGCCAACAAAAATTATACATTGCAATCAATTCCCCCTAATATTAAGTACCTGACACTGTTTAAATCTAACATTTATTTTTGCTTAGGTTTGGACCTAAGGTTTAAGAGGAATAATGATATTTGAAGACAGCATTTCTAGATAAGCAAATATTGAGAAATTTAGAAAAATGTGATCTTAAGTTTAATTCCCTATTTTGAAGTGAGTTTGAACAGGGGCAGACAGGTTTTTACAATTCTAAGAGATAATAAGTTTTGGCTGGTCATTTGTGAGAAAGAAGAAATGATCTGTCCAATGAACATTTCAATATTGGCAAATTGTTATTGATCGAGTAAGTTCCTGTCTGGCAGCTATGAAGGATCCAGACAGGTTCTATTAGCTACACTACATTTCCTTCTTAATGAACTGTCTGGGAAAGGGGTGGGTACATTTTTGCGCAATTGTGGCTTAAGAAGTATATTATGAGATAAATAATGAGGTAGTAAAGTTATTTTAAGGAGATCAATTTTGGAAATTTCACTGAAATATCATGAAAAAAGACTTAAAAACATTTCAAAGACAATGAGTGTCAGCCTTAACCACCATACCTTGCAAAAAGGGCAGTCGCGTTTGAGCCCAGAATTTCCAGTGAGTATAAAATTTTTGTTTCTCACAAAAATGGTTGTTTTTATGCCCCCGGCATCTAGTGATTGAACCGTCTGTCCGTCCGTCCATCCGTCCGTACGTACGTCCGTCCGTCCGGTTAACATTTTTCGGCAAGTTGGATATTTCTCAATTTCTACAAAGAGCATTGGCATGAAAGTTTACACACTTACTTAACAGTTCACAGGTCATGACCCTGACAAGTTACATAACTCTGGGTACCTTATTTCTGGTGTTATCTCCCCTTTTTGTACTTAGAAAAATGGTTAACCTGTTTCTGCAAGTTGGATATTTTTCCATTTCTACAAAGATCATTAGCATGAAAGTTTACAAACTTAATATACAGTGCACAGGGTATGACTCTTAACAAGTTACATAACTCTGGCTATCTTAATTCGGGGTTTTCTCCCCAATTTGTACTTAGAGATAAATGGTTAACATTTTTCGGCAAGTTGGATATTTCTGAATTTCTACAAAGAGCATTGGCATGAAAGTTTACACACTTACTTAACAGTTCACAGGTCATGACACTGACAAGTTACATAACTCTGGGTACCTTATTTCTGGTGTTATCTCCCCTTTTTGTACTTAGAAAATGGTTAACTTATTTCGGCATGTTGGATATTTCGCAATATCCACAAAGAGATCTGGCATTAAAGTTTACATACATACTTAACAGTGCACAGATGATGATCCTTACAAGTTACGTAAGTCTGGCTACCTTTTTTCTGGGATTATCTCCCCATTTTATACTAGGATATAAATGGTTAACTTGTTTTATTTGATTTTTGCCCTTTTTCGCTTAGAAATTAGAATTAAGACTTAGAAATTTTGGTTAAAGTTTCAATGTTAGTGTTTTTCTAAGGTAATGCTATAGAAAAGGTTTAAAACAGATGTACTTAACATACTTTGGTGAAAGTGTTGAGTGGTTACTATACTATACTATACTATACTATACTAAACTATACCATACCATACCATACCATACCATACCATACCATACCATACCATATCATACCATACCATACCATACCATACCATACCACATACCATACCATACCATACCATACCATACCATACCATACCATACCATACCATACCACACCACACCACACCACACCACACCACACCACTCCACTCCACTCCACACCACTCCATACCAAACCACACCACACCACACACCACCACCACACCACCACCACCCCCACACCACCACCACCCCCCACCACCCCCACCACACCACCCCATCTCACACCACACCACCACCCCACCACACCACCAACAATAATACCGTCAACAACACCACCAATAACACCGTCAACAACACCACCAACAACTCCGTCAACAACAGCACCAACAACACCGTCAACAACAGCACCAACAACAACACCACCACCAACAACAATAGCATCACCAACAACCAACAACAATAGCATAGACAACACCAACAACAACACTGACAACTAGACCAACAACAACAGCAACACCACCAACAACACCAACATTACCAACACCAACAATAATACCAACAACAGCAACAACACCCACACCACCACCGACAACAACCAGCATACCATACCTTACTATACTACACCACACCCCACCACATCACTATAGGTGGGCAGGGATAGTGGGTTGATGGGTGTGGGATCAGGGGTGTATGGACTGGGTTGTGTAAACCCTCTAAAAAAAACTACAATAATAAAGTAACTGTAATTTATTGATTTCCTAACTTGGATTAAGAAACTTTTGTTCATGTGTGTGTGTTGGGTGTCATAAACTCCTGAATCACTCCCCAGTTTAAATGAAGCCCAGTTTTAAATGTGTTTCCGACTGGCTCTTGTTATGATAAATTCTTTTCATGTACAAGTTCTGGCACCAGACGGTTATTTTCATTATTTAGAACTAACTTGTCATTTTAGTTGCAGTTTTAACACTGTGCTATCATTTAAAATTTGTATCGTTACAAACTTCGCTACCGGGGGCATATGTGTTTTCCGAACACAGCTTCTTGTTATATACTTAAAAATATTTTAAGAGAAAACATCCTTGTCTCTTATCTACCAGCGAAGACTTCCATAATGTTAAACAAGTTTTGTATCGGGGTACAGGAGAGATCAGTTACTAGACTAGCACATGGAAATGCCAATACATATACTCAACAAAAATAGAAACCTGACACTTTACGAGGGTTGATCAAAAATAAACCGGATTTTTGCTCTCAAATAAAAAGTTTCATTTCAAAAATCAAATCTTTACACAAATAGAAATCCCAATTTAAATGCAAACAGTTGATCCAACTTTTTATTTTAAAAAATACATACTTCAACTCATAATCACGAATTAAGAAACCATGGTAACGCCATCACGGCGCAGCCCATCATTTTTCTTTCACGACCGATGTTTAAAATTGTTTATTGTTGTTTCCAATCATGTTTAATACGTAAAAATCCACGAAAATGTCGTGCCGTTATTTTTTGACATTATCGCAAAATATGACGTAATTGAATTAACGCATATGGTAGTAATCGGATTTTTAATATCGTACGCTGAATGCAAATTGCGTTACAAATGGCGTCAACAGAAAATCTAGAAATACGGGCAATAATTAATTTTTGCCAGCAGCAAGGCGACACTCCGTCTAAAACTTTTGAAAAAAGTGCAGCTATGCACGGGAAGCATGCAGTAAGCTGAACATTGGTTTTTTGATTGGCACAAATATTTTAGAGAAGGCATCACCGAAAAAGAAGGAAGAGGAAGAAAGAAGAAATAAACAACGACGTAAGTGACATTAATGGCGAATGTGTTGGAAAACGACAGGCGTTTAACGGTTAGGGCGTTGATGGCAAAATTCGATGTAAGCTACGGGACCATGCAAACTATTCTTACATGGGATTTGAAAATGTAAACGATAATTTTTGTTTTATTATAACACTTTAATTTTTTCAATTACACGAAGTCGATGTCTTGAATAATTGAAACTTAGGATGTCGACGATCTACGTTCCAAACCTTGCAAAATATGCATTTTCATAATGAAAAATACCTGTTTTAACAATTGAGTTAATGGTGAATTCTTATTTTTTATCTGAATATTATTTTTTTTATATGTTTCTAAAACGGGGATGCTTTTTTTAAAAGTTTAACCGTACCTAATTACTAACACTTGGTGCACGCGCACTGGGTCCAGCGTCTCTTGAAAGACACGGAGATGGTCCGTCGCGTGCAGGATTCACCAGCCTTCCTTCGTAGAGTGAACCGAGAAGGGGACGACATCCTCAGTCACAACATAACGACCAACAAAACCTGGCTTTGGTTCTATGACCCAGAAACCCGGTAACAGTCGAGACGCTGTAATAACGTGCAACGTCTACAACGTCACCACTGTCGTCTTACCGTGCGCCATGACACCAGACATATGCTCACGCAAATCTCTCTATTTCCATCGTTTGTAAATGTTTTTGAGAACTGTTTTCTGTATTATGTAGCAGATTGATTCCGCAAACTGTTATATGTATTTTTATTTATCCTGATGAAATATTCTACTTGCTATTTAAATAATCCGGTTTATTTTTGATCATCCCTCGTATATTTGGTGTATTTTCCTGGAATCAGATTTAAAGCTAATTGAATTGTGGTATGTAATAAAAAATGTGCATGTTTTGAACTTAATTATGCATTTTGATATTTTTGGTGCATGAAACAAGTGATTCAGTGGTTATTTTCTTTTGGATGGTGCAAAAATATATAGATTTTGAATATGAACCTCATACTTATTCAAAGTTACAGTGTCAGGTTTCTTTTTTTGTTGAGTATACATGCCAAGATGTTTAAAACATTAGTTTTCATGACCCACTGTCGACTAGTTCATCAAATTTTGGAGATTTCACCGAATGATTGTGAAAACAATAAAAATGTGGAGGAAATCGACCAGTGAGCATTATAGCCGATTCTTAGCAGATCATCCCGCATTTGGTTGTTTTCTTTGGAAATATTTTAAAGTATATAAAACAACGATTTTCTCACAATAATCAACAAAATACTCAGCAGAAATTCTGGGATCCAACGGGACTTTACCATTTTTGCAAGGTAACGATTGGGCAAAGTGATAACTGACGTCAATGTCAAACTGTTAAAAAATGTCTACTTTTTGGTATGTTTTATTAAAATTTCATGTTGATAAACTTTTGAACCCAAAATAAAAATGGTATATTTAAAAACAAGGTGAAATAATAGATCTGATAGAATAAATTTCTTTTTGGATTCAGATTAGGAAATTAGACTTGATTTTGCTGATTGAACTGGTTTGCAGGATGTGATGTCATCATACACAAACTGGATGTTTTAATTGTCAAGTTTTAAACATTCAAATATCTAACTTACTAAAACAAGTCATATAAGGTCCACTGCACAATATTTATATTTTTTAATTTTCCATCAATAAAACAGGCCAAAATTAACTTTAAATGTACCCAGCCTTTTTATTATAAGAGATGTGTTTGTTTTATTTTATGTTTTTGTCAGTTTTGACCTTTCAGACAACTCCACTGTTACATTTCTACACAGGTAAACTGCTATGGCAACGATTTAACTTTACCATTTCAAGCTATGGTACCCATAATGTGGATTCGTGCAAATATTTATAAATACAAAAGTACAAAAAAACTAAGTTGCTTTATGTTTTTAGCTGTTTAAGTTGATGATTACAGAAAAACATCTGACCCTTAAAACAAAGTTTAGACCCTAGAAATATCAGAAAATTAATTTTTATTCAAGGGTCAAAACTTTATCTTTCAAGGTTTAGATGGTTCTAATTTTGATTCATCACTATATTTTCTGTTTTTATGCTTCTTTACCATTATTTCTAGTCAAGCTTTTGATGACTGTGATGGAAGCATTATTTCAAGCATCTGGTCACATGGAGTATACATATCATTTCCTATTCTGTTTGTAGGCTACGCTGCAGTTCTGTCTCATCAAGCCTGTAATGGCACTGATCACCCTCATACTGCAAGCTTTCAACCTCTACAAGGATGGAAACTTCTCGTAAGCATTGTTTCACATTGTTTTATCCTAATTCACTTTTTTTATGCCCCCACAAAGTGGGAGGCATATAGAGTTGCACTCATCCGTCCATACGTACGTCTGTACATACGTCCCCAAATCTTGTGGCATCAACTCCTCCTTAACTATAAGGTGGATTTCTTTCAAACTTGCACAGATGATCAAGCAGGATGTTTCGATGATCGTAATGAAAGGATTTTTTCCTGCGACCATTTTTACCAGAGTTGTGGCCCTTTGTTATTAAAAATAAAGTTGCAGCAGTGGGGGCATCAGTGTCTGAGGACACATTCTAGTTTTGAAATTGAATTTCTGTTTTGCATATAAATTGGGACAGTTTATGTCCAGTATATTTTCATTAAATGTTACTCCATAATACAAACATGTACAGACATTGATTCATTCACTCTCGGGAGCAAGCATTTGCTGGTCTTGTGATGGAATGATCGACTTTATTACAAATTTGTTTGGTCAGTGTGACCATTTATCATGTATTATTACGTAGATAAATAGATGAATCCAAACCTTGCAACAACTTACACAAATAAAAACCCACATGCAACCATAATCGGGACCAACATCAGTTGAGTACAATCAAGGTCTACCATTGTTGCGAGCCAGTCACAAAATTCTTGCAGAAACAACAAATATCTCAAATGTGACATGTTAGTTGGTTATCATCTGCTAGAAAACATACTTGGGGTATATCATGATTGCACTTGACCCATTAACTCTAGGAAATATGACTTGAATTCCATGGGTAACCAGTGTAGCCTGCACATCAGTGGAGTCTAATCAGGATCTGAACTGTTCGTTTTGCAATATACTCCTTTATTTGTGCAGAGAGTGTAGATCCTGATATGACTGCACAATATATTGAGGCTGATCTGGATCTAGACTGTTCGCCCATGGGATATAATCCATATTCTATGGAGAAAGAGAAAAACCTGAAGAAAAACACTCCACATTGTAAAGAGTAGGTCCAGATTTACGGGTATAAACTGTAAAATTTCTTTTAAATGCCCCAGGGTGTTGCATTTTCTGAAAGGGATTTTTATTCTATTATAAGATTCTGAAAAATGATATTTTCTCTAAAAAAATTTCATATGGGCTTCTGTTAGAAAAGGGGCATTCAAAAGGAATTTTACGGTATACACAATTTTGGAGGATGCCATGAATGTTTGTGAACAGTGCCCAAGGTTATAAAACTGAGCATAGAAACCAGTCTCAAATCTCAAGCATCTAATGGCTGAAATGGCGACTGGTCGCCATTTCAGCCAATCAGATGCTTGAGATTTGAGACTGGTTTCCAATCTCAGCTTTATAACCTTCAGACCAGAATGGTTCAGAAGTCCATGTTCATTAAGCCATCAAACTATAAACAAGTTTTTGTACTGGTTTGACCTTAATGCAGATAGGAGTGTTTCTGGAAATTATGTCTCCCCCCCTCTGGGGGAGACATATTGTTTTTGCCCTGTCCGTCTGTCCGTCAGTCCGTCTGTCACACTTCGTTTCCGCTCAATAACTCGAGTACCCTTTGACCCAGAGCCTTCAAACTTCATAGGGTGATAGCCCTTATTGAGCAGAAGAACCCTATTGATTTTGGGGTCAGTAGGTCAAAGGTCAAGGTCACAGAAACCTGAAGAGTGAAAACCGTTTCCGCTCAATAACTCGAGTACTCTTTGACCCAGAGCCTTCAAACTTCATAGGATGACAGCCCTTATTGAGTAGAAGAATCCTATTGGTTTTGGGGTCAGTAGGTAAAAGGTCAAGGTCACAGTGACCCGAAGAGTGAAAACCGTTTCCTCTCAATAATTTGAGTACCCTTTGACCCAGAGCCTTCAAACTTCATAGGGTGATAGCCCTTATTGAGTAGAAGAACCCTGATTTTGGGGTCAGTAGGTCAAAGGTCAAGGTCACAGGGGCCCGAAGAGTGAAAACCGTTTCCGCTCAATAATTCGAGTACCCTTTGACCCAAAGCCTTCAAACTTCATAGGATGACAGCCCTTATTGAGTAGAAGAACCCTATTGATTTTGAAGTCAGTAGGTCAAAGGTCAAGGTCACAGGGGCCCGAAGAGTGAAAACCGTTTCTGCTCCATAACTTGAGTACCCTTTGACCCAGGGACTTCAAACTTCATAGGTTGATAGCCATTATAGAGTAGAAGAACCCTATTGATTTTGGGGTCAGTAGGTCAATGGTCAAGGTCACAGGGGCCTGAATAGTGAAAACCGTTTCCGCTCAATAACTGGAGTACTGTTTGACCCAAAGCCTTCAAAATTCATAGGGTGATAGCCCTTTTTGATTAGAAGAACCCTATTGATTTTGGGGTCAGTAGGTCAAAGGTCAAGGTCACAGGGGCCTGAAGAGTGAAAACAGTTTCCACTCAATAATAGGAGTTCTATTTTACCCAGACCATTTAAACTTCATACGATGGATGTCCTTATTGAGTAGAGGACTCCCATTGTTTTTTTGGTCAGTAGGTCAAAGGTCAAGGTCACAGGGGCCCCGAAGAGTAAAAACTGTATCCGGTCAATTACTGGAGTACCGCTTGACCCAGAGCATAGGGTAATAGCCCTTATTGATTAGAAGAACCCTATTGATTATGGGATCAGTAGGTCAAAGGTCAAGGTCACAGGGGTCTGGGCGCAGGGGGGGGGGGGGGGGGGGGGGGCGGCGCAGGGGGGAGACATGCGTTTTTCACAAAAAACATCTAGTTACATTTAGATTTTTGGTTACACTGTCAGCTACATTTTAGTATTTGATTGTCATGAACAAACCTATTTTTCAGAGAGGTTACTGTCATAAACTGTCAATCGCAGCTAATGACTTCTATTTGTTCAGTCAGTTTCTGGATTTAAGCCTGTGCCTGTTACAGTGGTCAAGGGGCTACTGGAGTGTGCCTACTGCAGAACATAAAACTGAAACTGCTGTTTTTTGGAAGAAGTTGGTGCTATGTTAAAATGGGGGACTTTTTTCACAATAATAATACATCAGCTTGTCTGCAGTATTTACCCAGGTCTTCTTGATATATATAATATAAAATATATTTTGTTACAGGGGAGATAATAGGTATGCAGGGTTAAGAGCATGGTTGCATTTTGATATTTGTCCCTTAGTACATAGATGTTCTCTAATGCAGCTGCAATCTTTCATACAGTCATAGTTTAACTAGCTGGTATTTGTGCATTTACCCTATTTTATAAAAATAAATAAGTGTTTGAAAAATAGGGTTATTTTTCATGGCACATAGCTTGGCTGGTAAGGTAGATTTTGGAATTTGATTTTTTCCTTAACTTGCCATATATTTTTTAACTAAATGACAGATCCTACATAAACTATTGGTCTGCTTAACCAGTCACATGATTGACGTCCTCATGGGCCTTTTGTTTTCAGTAGCTTAAATTTTGTCCTATTTACAGTTCTGGCCAATCAACTTATAGGATGATTTGGCCATCTTGTTCTGGTTTGAGTCTGATACATATTTGTTAGTATCAGCTGTTCATATTCTTGTATTATTTGATAGAAATAATGCAGGATGTGTGCATCTTGTGTAAAAATAATGATAATAATAACTCATTGATTTCTTTCCTGAGAATCAAATGTCGCGCTGAAAAGAAGGACAGACAATAGAGAAAAGTATTGCTTTATGGACCGAAAAAACAAAAAGTTGTCCTCTTAATTGATTACATATTGATTGGTAGATTCACTGTTTTTTATCATCATATTGTCAAGCTAACAGCATGTTGTGCTGAAGAAATGTCAGAAGATAAATCTTCATGGACATTATGAATTCCGTGCATGGAAAGAGTGCTGTAACATGTTTTCTATCACTCCATGAGATCTGGCTTTTATTCCATGGGCAACAAGTGTAGATTCAGATCAGCTTGCACATTCATTCTGAATCAGAATGCTTTGATTCATTATAAAAGCTATTTCTGACCTTAAGAAACACTGTAGATCCAGATCAGACTGCACAGCTATACATGCTGATCAGGATCTACACTGGTTGTACATGTAATATATCCATGGAGTAAATGGTTTATGGTGGGTAATCCAACTGAAGGGAGAAATTGTCAAAACCAAACTTTGAACAATTCTTGGTTCCATCCAAAATGTGTATTTCCGATCAAAATGTGAAGCAATACCTGTATAAACCTCTTTAAATGTGAGGAAAACACATGGTATACGCAGTATCCTCCTTCTATAGATTAACAACCTTGCTTGTCTACTCATTATAGTAAAAGGATGACCTGGTTGTACTACCAAGTTAAATTTCAAAATCCCATTTCTAGGCTGAACTATGTTATTTTATTCTTGACTGAAAATAATGTATGTATATACCAATGACATAATTTAATCCTTTCCTCCATAGACACAGATCGATTGCATGGGCGAACAGTTTGGATCCAGATCACCTAGCACATCCATGCCATATGATCAGGATCTAAACTGTACACAGATGTGCCAGCAGATCTGGACGTACACTGGCCGCACATGCTTAAAAATGTGTATATATGGAGGAAAGGGTTAAGCAAAATTTGTTGCTGTTAAACATTATGCCACATTAAGAAACAAAAAAAAAACAGGGCAGTGATCATCCACCATGATTAAGTTATAATTAGAACTAACATTCTCAGTTTGAGTAAACTAACAAGCCCCTTGATCACTTTGTCTTGGATTTGATGTTATTCGCTTTCGATACTGGAAAATAATGAGACTGTGAAATGTTTCAAGATAACAGTGCATGAGACATTGCTAATAATACTTACATCATTATTTCATAAAACGCAATATATGGAGTTGTCTGATTGAGGGCAATATACTGGAGGTTTGCCAAGTCATTCCATTTATAAATAACCCTATTTATGCAAATTAACATTACAATTATTTATTTTTAAGATTTTTAAAAAGTCTCAAAGATATAAATCATTTCTGACCAAGAAGCAAACATTGTGGCTTCTGATCTGACTGCACAGATGTGCTGGATGATCTAGATCTTCACTGTTCATTCCTTAAAATTAACCCTATCCTCCATATATAGGCATTTTTAAGCATGTGCGCCCAGTTTATATCCAGATCAGCCGGCACATCCATGTCGTCTGATCTGGATCTGCATTGGTGGCTTTTTGGTCAGAAATAACCTAATAAATCTAAAAGCGAACAGTGCAGATCCTGATCAGACTGCACGGATGTGCTGGCTGATCTGGATTTACACTGGGCGCACATGCGTAAAAATGCGTATATATGGAGGAAAGGGTTGAGCCATATATACATTGAGTAAGATTCCTCCATCTGCTATGTGGAGTGTGGATAACAAGATCTTACAGCCAGTTGTCTGTTCATTTGAAAAATTAATGTTTTTGTAAAGTGTTTGGGACCAGTCTTGTATAGTATTCAGTGTTTTCATTAACTGTTAGAACAGCCTTCCAGAATCAGTAGCCCAGTGAACAAGTCAGCACTGTGTGTTTTCTCACCACAACAAAGTCCTTGAAAATGTGTAGTCTATGCATTATTGTGATATCTCTCTTCACTATTTCAGGCCAACCAGTGGGTACCTGTACATCACCATCATCTACAATATCTCGGTCAGTCTGGCTCTGTATGCTCTCTTCTTGTTCTACCAAGCGACCCGAGAGATGCTCAGTGCGTATGATCCAGTCTGGAAGTTCCTTACTGTCAAGTCGGTCATCTTTCTCTCATTCTGGCAAGGTAAGCTCAATGATTACTCTTTGTCACTGTGAACAATTCCTTACGTTCTTTACCATCTACCGGTAGTTGGTAATAATTCAGTCGGTTTTGCATTAAATCAGCATGTTCATGTGTTGTTTGGTAAATCTTGTTTAACATATTGTGAATTCATTAAGATTTGTGGAGTAATAATTTTTTGGGGTTATGTGGAATGATTGACCCACAAAAAAAAAACATTTTTAATGAAATTTCTGTATAGATAGCTTCTGTGAAGACTTAACTGGGGATTGAAAGTAGGTGGTAGGGGTCAAGGTCACTGCAACATATGTCCAAGTTTCTAGTGTTACATTATGCCATTGATTCTAAAGCATCCAGGATCCTGTTCCTTAGAATTTTTATGATCATTAATTTAAGAATTAAATCAATATTTTATCATGTTTATCAAGTAAACAAGTAAACAACCTACAACCTGGTTAACTTGATAAAAAATTTATTCATTCCAAATATAAACAGGAAATGTTTTGTATATGGAAGATCTAGTTACTTTTCAAACAAATAAGGGATTATTGTTATGAATATTTCAGGTGTGGTGTTAGCTATTCTCGAGCACGCTGGAGCTATCAGCCCAATCTTCTCAAAACAAGGCGAGGAAGTGGAGGGTATCGGTACTGTATCAGCAGGATACCAGAATCTGTTCATCTGCTTTGAGATGTTTTTTGCTTCGATCGCTCTGAGATTTGCATTTCCTCATTCGATCTACAGTTCTAATCCTGCGAACACAACAGGGCGGACAGTATCGTTACAGAGTATCTCTAGCAGCTTGAAGGAGACGATGAATCCTCGCGATATGATGCAGGATGCTATTCATAACTTCCACCCCAACTACCAACAGTATACTCAGCAGGGAAGTAAAGTACCACAAGATGACGATCATTACGATTCGGGCTGGTCATATGACCAGTATCAACAGAGAGGCAGCAGTCATGAACAACCAAAACAAAATGGTAGTATGCCACATTCTGAGTCATCATCAACCAAAGAGGGGAAGACTGCTGGGGATCGTGCCCAAGGTCCAACTCGTCCTACCTCTGGTGGGCAGCAAAGACAGATGGGCCCTAAAGCAGCTCCTAATAGACGTCGTAATGAGAAGACAACTCTGCTAAGTTCAGATGAAGAATTTCAATGAGTGAAGTCCCTTTGTGTATTTGTGATTATATTTGTTTAGTACATAAAAGTTTGTGGTACAGTGGTAGATTATATCTGGGAGGTTTGTTGCTGATTAGTGCGAGATTTCAAGAAAATAGACGTCAACATTGAAGTTTATTTTGGTCTGATGAATCTGTAGGTTTTTGCTGTTTGTGGAAACACTGCTCTTTGTTTCAGAAATGGTGGACTCATTTAAATCTGCAAGATTTCATAGATATAAGGCATAGAGAGTTTAGTGTGAGGATAATGAACTGATGTGGTTGATTTTCGCTGTAACTGACTGTCAGGACAGATTGTTAGATCTGATACGGGACCAACATGAGAGTTCAGGAATCATGCTTCTACTAAGACATTCTTCTACCATACTCGACTTGTACCTTATTCATGCATGCTTTGAGTTTGTTTACCTGCTGTCTGTGAAATATTTCCCCCCCTCATGCCAGTTTTGGATATGTTAGAGTCTTAGAGGGATGATCGTTGGCATTTCTTTGGTTACTTCACATTTGGATGAATTCTCTTTAAAAACCCTGGTTGACAGCAATAATAAATGTTCCAGGGGTTGATGTTGTAGTGTTTTGTTTCACAACCTAGGATTAAGAGCATGTGCTGAGCTGGCTCCCTAGCCAACTAACTACTTACAACCTTGCTGGAAAACACCATTTCAGGAGAGGAACTTTTTGTCCTTTTTTGTTTTTTTTTAATTATTGTGATTTAGTTTTTTGGGAAAATGGTATAATCAATAGTTTTAAAATTTGGAAATAATTGTTATTATTCTTCATCTTCATTTAGTAGCCATGAAAACTGAAATATTGTAATGATATTATTACAAAATACCGACTCTTTTTTAAAACAGCAACAGAATCACGATATGAAACTAAAATTATTGTGGAATCTGTACTTTCATTTAGAAAAATGTTGCTATTTTATTGTTTCTATATTTGAACAGTATTTTTGTGATACTTGTCTTCAATAAAAGTAATTTTATATGTTTGCACGATGATTTTTCCCTATAAAAGAATGCTTTGGTTGCTATGGTTACAGTTGCCAAAATTACTTTTTTGAAGTTAAATTTAACCAGCATAGCTGATCGCTTGCGTATTTCTTGTTTTTTTAAAAATTTGAGGGGGTTTCAAAAAATGACCATTCGTAAACCAAGCCCTTTGGTTTTTGTGGTTTTTAACCGTTTGGTCTGGGCCTTAGGTACCTATTTTGCTGGCCAATAAAATGAAAACGAGACGGTGAAGTGCTTTGTTTTTTTTTATTATTTGATTCTATACACATTGCAGATAATTTTTATGTATAACATAATTATTTTACTGCATTAAACATGCACAAAAATCACAGATAAAAACGTGCTTAATTTTTGCAGCTTGGAAAAATGTGCATTTCCCAAGCTAGGGTGCACTTAAAAAAAGTCAATTTATAAAGTGTTAGAAATAAATTCAAAACATAATGCTCGTTTTTTCCTGTTCAGGTATGATGTCCTTTAACAATTAGCTTTTATTTTACAAAATTTTACAAGGTTTGAAAGAAATAGTTATGAATTTAGCTTCTAGTATGTTTGATTTTAAGCCCAGTTTTCGAAACAGAGGGTCCACTTCTAAAATACTGAATTTCCCGAGTTACGCATGGTAAATGTTTTTTAAAACTCTTGTTTAGATGTCTAAATGGATGTACTTGGAAATGAAAACAACAAAATCCCAATCTGCAAAAGTGCATATTACAGTTCTAAAACCTTAAAGTGGAGAGATTAAAGTTCTACTTTAAACTTCATAAAAAGGTAAATCTTATAACTCCATCCCCCACCTCATAATGCTTGTGTTTGGCTGTTATACATATTACAGGGTTGGTAAATTTAGTTCATGATTTACTGTTGAGATTTGGATCTATGTTTGTCACATATATGGAGTAATTGTGATAGTTTAATTTTACAGTAAAATATTGTTAAGTTATTGGTTTTATATTGTCAATGTCTATATATTTTTGACAAGCATTTTTATGTTTGTACATATCATGTGTGTCATTTTGAACAAATAATGTAAAATGTAAAAAAAAAATGTTTATTTTGGCTGTAGCAGATATTTTTTATGTCCTGTTTTTGCTACGAGTTTTTCTTTTGATAGAAAACCCACATATATGAACATTTACTCCTTATTGTCTGTTATCTCTGAGGTGAGCATTGTAGAACAGGTCAGCAGGCACATCCATGCCTTCTGATCAGGATCTACTCTGTTCACTAAGGTTTCATGAGGTTATTACAGACCAAATAGTGCAGATCCAGATCAGCTGGCATATCTTTGCAACCTAATCTGGATATACACTACTTGCACATGCAATAATACCTGTATATACTGTATGAAGTAAAAAGTTAAAGTGAATGAATTCCATATCATTGTAGAGGCCATTCAATATTTAATTCGGATTTAACCCTTTCCTCCATAGATAATCCTTTATTCCATGGGCGAACACTTTAGATCCAGATAAGCCGGCACATCTGTGCCATCTGATCAGGATCTAAACTGTTTTCTTTTTGAATCATTAGGTTATTTCTGACCAAAATGCGACAAGTGCAGATCCTGATCAGATGGCATGGATGTGCCAGCTGATCTGGATCTACACTGGTAGCACATGCATATATATGGAGGAAAGGGATAAGAGAGAAGAGTGTTTGATGATTCTGGTCTAGTACTCATAGATTTGAGATTGAGTTCTTATTTATTGTAATAAGAGATAATGATTCTGATTGTTTGTCTCAGTTCGAAATTGAGCGCATAATTGTTATAAATTATACCCGGTAGCTTATTATGTATCCCCTTCAACTGAAGGTAGATTTACTGAATTTTTCATTTTTCTTGTTCTAATAATTCTTTTAATTATTCTTCCTTCAACCAAAAATTGTGTTCACAGCAAATCTCCAATCGACAAATTGAAACACAGTTACATGGCAATGTGAAGGTATGCACATTACAAGAATTATCATTCTGGCCCACTTTGTTGCAGAGTTATCTCCCCTCGTTCAGTTTTTGCTGACAAGCGGCGACCTCAGTTTTTGATGCGTCGTTCCAAAAATAACATTTCTAGTTATGAGAATGAGTTCTATTCACTCTAAGATTGAGGTTGAGTTCACATTGATTCTGATACGGATCTCATTTGTTTGAGATTAAGATCAAGGAGAATTTACATTGCTTCTGATTACTATTACTATAAAATATTTTTAGCAGTTAACTGTTGGTCCATATTTTCATTGTAAACCATTTAATGATGGTCATGTGTTTGTGAACATTTTCTAACTTTCCTATCTTCATACCTTTTAGATGCCAAAATTAGAGACCTTCTTAGACAATGTGAAATTTTTTTAACTTAAAACCAAAGTGAAAAAATGGGTGGATTTTCTAATTTTTCACATGCCTGTGTTACAGATAATTTGGTCTGCACTGAGTGCAATCAAGGGTATGTTACTTCTGTGTTCTGAAGCATTTTCTCTGTATTGCATGTCATTCCAGTGTTATGTTTTGTTCCTTTACCTGTAACATTCTAGTCGTTGGTTGTTTGCCTAGTTGTTGTTGTTGTTATACATCAGAACATGAGGGTATATTGCATCCTGTAAAATCATTGACTGTCACATGGGTCTAACATAGGTGTATTGCTTGCTTGTCCAGATGTCTGAATATAAGAATCAAGGTAGAGAGACATCTAATCCCTCAGGACCGACCTTGGGGAGTAGATTTTTACTCTTGCATGTACAAAATTCTTAATTAGTTATTGTTTGCATATCCAACAGATAATAAAAAAAATTATGATACAAGTCGTGTTTTGTAACTGAATTATGTTGACAGTGATTTAATGTAGGTCATTGTATGACATCATGGAGCTGTCCTTGCCCAAAATGCTAGGGGAAGAGCCCAAAATGCTAGGGGAAGAGCCCAAAAGTTACCTGGTCATGTGATGCGATTTCTCTATACTTGCCCTTCTAGAAATATATGATTTTTAATCCTCTGCCATGCATGTGAACTTATGTAAGTTTCCTCTATATATTTCCTACCTGGAATGCATGACTTTAAACCATCCAAGACATAAAACTGAATCATATGAACTAATATATGATTTCTATTTACTTTCCTTGCTGTGTTGCATGACTTGAACCCTCCATAATTATAAATTGTGCATCATGAACTTACATCAAAATAACATTGCACTTAATATGAATCCACCCCCCCCCCCCCCTTCTCAGGAAGGCTCTCTCAACTAGGACCATCCCCTTTTAGATTTTAGAAGTTTATTTCACATAATCTGGTCTCATTACAGAAGTTTCTTACAAGTCAACATATGGTTTGAAATTTTGTGTCGCTTATTCTCAGAACCAATAATTTTCCAGATAGCATTTCTGATAGCTAAATTTCTGACCATTTTAGATCCTGATCAAACTGCCACATCTGTATGCTGATAGATCTGGATCCACACTGGTAGTACATGTCAAATTAACCTTATTACATGGAGTATAAAGTGTTAAGCTTATGTTATAGTTAATGACTAGTCAGGCTTTTCTACTTAATATTGTTGTCATGTTCCAGCATTCTTAATTGTCAAAGTGCTACTTTATTGTGCTTCGTTCCCCAAACGTCTTGTCATTTCCAAGATATTTATATAAAATTGTGCAACAATATTATCAACAACAACAAAAAACAACATAAACTGATGAGCCTTTTTAAGAAGTAGTTAAAATAATTGTGTATAGCCGTAACAGTTGTTGTACTTTGATACAGTAACTGTGAAATGGTCTTTTTAACATTACTTTTTCTATAGATCTCTGAATAGTGTTACAGTGGTAATTCTTTTCTAGGCGTTTACATTTTTATGCCCCCGAAGGGAGGCATATAGTAATCGGACCGTCCGTCCGTCCTTCCGTCCGTCCGTCCGTCCGTCCGTCCGTCCGTCCGTCCGAAATAATCTTGTCCTCGCTTCTCCTCTGAAACCGCTTGAGGGATTTCTTTCAAACTTCACAGGAATGTTTGTCACCAAGCCTAGTTGTGCATATCGTCAGGAATTTCTGCTCCGATTATTTTTGGCTGAGTTATGGCCCTTTGAAGCAAAATCTTGTCCTCGCTTCTTCTCCCAAACCGCTTGAGGGATTTCATTGAAACTTCACAGGAGTGTTTGTCACCAAGCATAGATGTGCATATCCGAAGGAATTTCTGATCGGATTATTTTTGGCTGAGTTATGGACCTTTTTACCTAACCCTAACCCTAAACCCTAACCCTAAACCCTAACCCTAACCCTAACGTAAACTGAAATCGCTTGAGGGATTTCATTGAAACTTCACAGGAGTGTTTGTCACCAAGACTTGTTATGCATATCCAAAGGAATTTCTGATCGGATTATTTTTGGCTGAGTTATGGGCCTTTTTACCTAACCCTAACCCTAAACCCTAACCCTAAGGTAAATTTTGTTAACGCAATAAAGGTAACATTTTTTTTGTCCGATTGTCATGAAATTTGGTCAGGATGATTGTCCCAATGATTTCTTGGACGAGTTTTAATATGGGTCATCAGGGTCCAAAAACTAGGTCACTGTTACTAAAAATAGAATTTTCTTGTTAACACTCTAGCGGTCACATTTTTGCTCCGATTGTCATGAAACTTGGTCTGGATGTTTGTCCCAATGAATTCTCGGACGAGTTCGAATAAGGTTCATCCTGGTCCAAAAACTAGGTCACTGTTACTATAAATCAGGGTTGCCAGCAGACTTGAAAAGTCAGGGAAATTTGATTTTTTTTCAAGGTCAGGGAATTGTCAGGGAATTTTGAAAATTGATCAGTGAAAAATAAAAATCCTGAAAAGTCAGTGAAAAGTCAGGGAAAAATAAATATGAAAGAAAATAATTGTTCTATTTTATTAAATATTGCATTTACAAATTTTCTGTTATGAACCTTTTTTTATAATAATGTATTATAGTAAAAGTTCTTATATTTAAAAAAATTGCCTGAAGACTGAAAGGCTCTGCAACCCTTGCCTCCAGAAATTATAATAACAAGGTGCTACACACAAAACCCATGTTCTTCCCTCCAAAATCCAGCTCAAAGCAACACTCTGAACTTAGTAATTTTTGCTATACAGGCCTTACTGATGATAGTTTGTGTCTTTGCCCATATATTTTCATCTATGATTGGATTTTAAAATAATTGGCAGAAGTGACTATCATAATGTGAACATCTCATGTACAGAATCTGTTTTCCAACATTCAGCTCACAGCAACCTAGTTTTTTGTACAACGGCATGATTTTTTAAAAATATTGCGGCACAAACTACATGTACTGCTACAGTTTTCATGATACTGACTTGAAACAAGTGAGGTACTTGGTATCATGTGTAGATGTGTCTGTGATATTTTTATGTGACTCAGTCCATCATTTTTATGACAGGTGGATGATTTAAAAAATTTATCTTTTGACAAAAACTTCAAAAATTTTCTCTAGATAAATTTGAAAATTTACGCATACATTCTGCATCAACTGACATATTTTCCATTAGGCCCAGTGTATATGTGGTTGACATATTTTTCATTTGGATCAGACTATTAATTTTTAATATTTATTGGATTGGAACAGGGATCTTCAAAACCTACACACACTTTTTCTAAGTTTATCCAAGCACTGAACTGGCTAAATTGTGTGTTTTTGTATCACTTGTATGGTGTAAACAGCATTGTATTTGAGTTATGTATAAATTATTTTTTTTTTAAACATTAAGGAAACATGTGTGGGCATTCTGTCTGAGGGGTTGTTTTACTTGTTTAAAATGGTATGTTGTTTGTTTGCTTGCCCATTTTACAGATTATGTATATTTCTTTTACTCTGCATTTGATGATTATTCCAGTCATTAGTAAATAATGGATACTTAAGCTTCAGTTGTGATAATCTCTTGCTTAATACTATGTTGTTTATTCATTTAGTTTCTGTATGAAGAATAAGAATACATTATTTGCCAATTATCTTAGAAGTATTGGTTAAATCTTGTAAGAGTACATATTTTAATATTTCACTAAACATAAATCTATCGAACTTTATGTTTGATATATAAATGATACTTAAATTGTTAAATAATGTAATAATATATTGTTAAAATAATAAAAATGTACCTATGGGTGGATTGGGCAGCAGTACGGGTGTTAGCGGTCGTTTACGTTCGGTTATATTGGTCAGTGAAAAATCTGATTTGGTTAGTGAAAAGTCAGGGAAAAGTCAGGGAATTTTTTTCATCCTTGGTGCTGGCAACCCTGTAAATAGAATTTTCTTGTTAAAACTCTAGCGGTCACATTTTTGCTAGAATTATCATGAAACTTGGTCAGGATATTTGTCCCATTTATTTCTAGGCCGAGTATGAATATGGGTCACCTGATCCCAAAAACTAGGTCACTGTTACTATAAATAGAATTTTTTTGTTAACACTCTAGCAGTCACATTTTTGCTCCAATTATCATGAAACTTGGTCAGGATATTTGTCCCATTTATTTCTAGGCCGAGTTTGAATATGGGTCACCTGGGTCCAAAAACTAGGTAACTGTTACTATAAATAGAATTTTCTTGTTAACACTCTAGCGGTCACATTTTTGTTCTGATTGTCATGACACTTGGTCAGGATGTTTGTCCCAATGATTTCTCGGACGAGTTTGAATATGGGTCATCTGGGTCCCAAAACTAGGTCACTGTTACTTAAAATAGAATTTTCTTGTTAACACTCTAGAGGTCACATTTTTGCTCCGATTGTCATGAAACTTCGTCAGGATGTTTGTCCTAATGATTTGTCAGACAAGTTCGAATATGGGTCATCTGGGTCCAAAAACTAGATCACTGTTACTAAAAATAGAATTTTCTTGTTTACACTATAGTGGTCACAATTTTACTCTCAGATTGTAAAGAAACTTGGTCAGGACATATGTCCCAGTTATTAATTGGTTGAGTTTGAATATGGGTCACCTGGGTTCAAAAACTAGGTCACTGTTACTATAAATAGAAAAATCTTGTCCATGCTGTAAATTTGTTATTTCTCATTGGATTTTAAAATAACTTGGCTCAAATGTTTACCATGACAAGGTGTACTTTCGCGTACAATACCCATGCCTGTTGGTCCAAGGTCAAGGTCACTGTTACTAAAAATAACATTTTCTTGTCTTGGCTGTTAATTACTAATGAATAAAGTGATTTCAAAATAACTTTACAAAAATATTCACCATGACAAAGGGATGTGTTGCTTACAATACCCATGCCTGTAGGTCAAAGGTCAAGGTCACTGTTACGAAAAATAGCATTTTCTTTTCCAAGCTGTAGATTTGTTGTTTCTTATTGGATTTTAAAATAACTTGATGTAAATGTTCACCATATCGAGACGTTGCACTCAGGTGAGTGATAAAGGGCCATCATGGACCTCTTGTTCATATTAATATTTAACTTTATTTAACTATATATTTACTACAGACTTGAAACATAATTATGATCCTTTCATCTTTCACATTATATGCATGCAGTATGCTTCGTCTTCCACAAGCATATTTTTCATTACATATGTTTATTTATTACATATGTATACCTATTTGATTTCAAGCTGCATTTCGGGGGCATATGTCAATTCCAGTGACAGCTCTTGTTTATTAATAGTTTAGAAATAAAAGGATTATTTTTATTTATTTTATTTATTCAAAATATATGCTTCTTGCACCTGTGCTCGACAGCCGTCTTTGCATTATGGAGATTCTTCATTTTCTGGTTACTGGACAAAAATCATAAATGTTTAAAGTTCTGGTTTGAAAATAAAACCTATAAGATTTTTGATTAGGCTATTTAATAAGTGGGAGAGCAGTCATTCTTTAACAAAATTAAATTTAATAATGCCCATTGACAAATGACATTACTTATTTTTAATGATGATTTGATTCATTATTCAAACAGGAACACCGAGATTCTTCATTGGCAGTGCATTGAAGCGACATTGATTAAATTAATGATTTATCACTGCTTCTTCGTCTTTTCTGATATCACTTGTAATTTATGTAATATATATTGACAGACATACCTGGAGAAGTAGGTTCATTGCTTTCAAAGCCTTATAAAGCATTTTCGTGTTAAAATTAATATAATAAATAGCTGCCGAGGATATATTGCAGGATTTATCATGGAAAGTCATTTAGCTTTGTAGATATATATCACTTCGGGCCAGGCCCCTCATGATACATCCTTGTGCATCTGTACTCTACATTGTGATGAATTCTGGTATATATCACCAGCTGTTAATTACTATTTTATAAACTACGCATGACCTTTGCATTTGGTGATAAGTACATTTCGAGACAGAATCTCTGGCATGCTACACACTACATAAACTCAGTGAAAGTCTAACATATTTAATTCTCCTGCAGTGCTAAATCTAAATGACCAATTTAAATTCATGTATTAAAAACACACAGATTGCGAAATATGTTTTAAACAAAGGATGTTTTGTTGATTATTTGTGGTTCATGTAGTTTGACTTGCTGCCTTTATGAGCAGGTGTCCATTGAAATACACTGTGAAATGAATGACAGATGCAAACAAACAGTTGTTATTTTACATGGGAAGTTAAAACAGGAAAAGAGCCTTGTCATAAACTATCCTGTTCCTGCTCATATTGTTTACATTTCATTTTCAGCTGTTCTAGATTTTATTTTTCGCATCAAGTAATTCAAATAATTCTTAAGTTGTTTTTTATTTCATATTTCAGCTGCATTTATTATGAACTCTAGAAATTTAATAATAGGCAACGCCATCTACTTAGCTGTTTCTCATTATCATTATGGTAGAATTGTTACTTCTGACCATCAGTAGAAAGTGAGCACTCTAAGAGAAGGGTGAACATTGATTGCAGCAGACAGTATTCACCATGGCACAGAACATGTTCAAACAAGCTTGCTTAATTTATAGTCTTATTAAACAGTTCTTGCTGACAACAGTTTTAGCTAACAATTCAACTGGAGAAAATTGGATTGTTGTCAAAGAGGAAATATTTTCAAAGCTCACTTACTCTTTATGTAATGGAAGAATGAATTAACTTAGAAATTGTAAGACCTCTGGTAACATGACTACTGTTTGGAAGTTCCAAATCTGAAAATGTTTCAGCAGAAAACAGCAGGAGAATTTGCAGAAAAATGGAAATACATATATTCATTAGGGCGACATCTGAAGGAAGCATGTCCTTGGTCTAGATATTGTCCAACAATATTGACCTGGCACTTCATTAATTTTCATAAAGGTCATTGAATAAACACGGGTATCAGCGAAAACACCGATATATTATTCAATTTACACCTCAGTGATGTGTGGAGTATTGGAATAGAAGCCGGACTACCGATCGTAACATTTACGAAAATTAACGAATATGGGGTCAAATGCAAGAGTGCCAGGTCAATATTGTTGGACAATAATTCTGCCTGTTCAACAGTGTGCCAATATTACAAATATTATACATTTGATGTCATTCACATTTAGTTATCAGTTTAAGCTGATAGTAACTACCAGAGTGGTCACATTGTATTGATGGTCAGTATATACAGTCAGAAATCCAGCACCTTCATTTATTGAAATAACTAAATCCTTTATTCCACATATAACTTACATCACATGTGGGACAAAAGTAGATCCAGATCAGACAGCATGGATTAGGCAGCTGATCAGGATCGACACTGTTCCCACATAGTATACAGAGAGTAAGAGTTAACCCTTTCCTGTATAGATTCACCTTTATTGCTAGGGCGAACAGTTTAGATCCAGGTCAGCAGCCACATCCGTTCTGTCTGATCAGGATCTAAACTGTTCACTTTTTGATTCATTAGGTTATTTCTGACCAAAATGCGACCAGCACAGATCCTGATCAGACAGCACGGATGTGCCGGCTGATCTGATTCTATGCTGGTCGCACATGCGTAAAAATGTGTATATATCAAGGAAAGGATAATGCTAAATTGTTTACTTTATGCTGTAATTTTTCTCGTTAAGTGTAATTTTATGCGAGTTGTGATACTGGTGCACAGATATGTATTGTTGTTGTTTGTATATAAATGTGCCAATGGATTATGTCATATTGGTTGTCAATAAAAATTATTTCTTATAAATTTGCTTATTCTTAACCATAATAAATGGGTACAGTAAACAGAGTTTTTGGGCAAAAGCTGCCAGTTAATTGAGATTGTTCAAAAGACAGAAACATTCAGCTGTGCCATGACATAGTTGATTGATCACTGGCGTGCCAAAAAAGAGTGTAATTACTTCATGATGTCATGTGTTATTTTTTTTAGCTCACCTGTCATATAGTGACAAGGTGAGCTTTTGTGATCGCAATTTGTCCGGCGTCCGTCCGTACGTCTGTTGTCCGTCCGTAAACTTTTAATTTAAACAACATCTTCTCATATACATCTAAGCCAATTTCAACCAAACTTCCCAGGAATGTTTCTTGGGTGGTCCCCTATGAAAATTTTCAAAGAATTGAATTCCATGCAGAACTCTGGTTGCCATGGCAACGGAAAGGAAAAACTTTAAAAATCTTCTTCTTTAAAACCACAAGGCCTAGAGCCTTAATATTTGATATACAGCATCATCTAGTGGTCCTCTACCAAAATTATTCAACCTATCCCCCTAGGGTCAAAAATGGCCCCGCCCCAGGGGTCACTTGTTTTACATAGACTTCTATAGGGAAAACTTTAAAAAATCTTCTTCTCTAAAACCACAAGGCCTAGAACCTTGGTATTTGGTATGTCATCATGTAGTGGTCCTCTACAAAAGTTGTTCAAATTATTCTACTTGGGTCAAAAATGGCTCCGCCACGGGGGTCACTAGTTTATTACATAGTATTATATAGTAAATCTTTACAAATCTTCTTCTCTGAAACCGCAAGGCCTAGAGCTTAGATATTTGGTATAGAGCATCATCTAGTGGTCCTCTACTAAAATTGTTCAACCTATCCCCCTAGGGTCAAAAATGGACCTGCCCCAGGGGTCACTTGTTTTACATAGACTTATATAGGGAAAACTAAAAAAATCTTGTTCTCTAAAACCACAAGGCCTAGAACCTTGGTATTGGTATGTGTCATCATGTAGTGGTCCTCTAAAAAACTTGTTTTCAAATTATTCTCCTGGGGTCAAAAATGGCCCTACCCTGGGGGGCGCTAGTTTTATAACATATTGTTATATAGTAAATTTTAGCAGCATTATTTTTTGATTTGATTTTACCAAACTTGCACACAACTCGTGCAACCATTGAGCAGTTGTTGACAGGTGAGCGACCCAGGGTCCTATAGACCCTCTTGTATTGTTTATTTACCATCAATACTATTTATACAGGATAGTCATTTTGTTATTTTATGGTCTAAAACCCCAGTTACACAGAGCCATCGGTGATAGATCGGTAGATTTTTTAGCCAAATTATGGAGTGAACCGATGACAAGGCATATACGCCTTTCCAATAATTCGGTGAATTTTTCGGTTACCTCCCCTATTCAGTCACGTGACTACTATACAGGAAAAATTATTGCTCACTGTAATAATGTAATAGGGAACATGTACCTACAACTTTCGTTTTTCATCATGAAATTTCTTTTTTAACATATATTTTCTCGTTTATCGTTGAATTAGTAATAATACATCAGCGTAATGATATTTTTTGTCAAGAATAGTTTATAAAACAACAAATCTAATTTGACTAAAAGTGTAAAGTCATTATTCCTCGCGCCAAGGTTTACTTTAAACGACTTAAACTAACAGCCTGTGTTCTATCCACGGATAAATTGAGTGTCGTTTCCGGCTTAACGTGTCTTATCAACTACTGACATGCCGGCTGCGATTGATTTTGAAAGCGGCATGTCATAAAAATTCCAAATTGTCGCGCACATATGGTCCCCCGCTGTCAATTACTAAGAAGAAGATATCACTGACCAATAGAGATTGGTTTATTTTTTTATGTACCTCCACCTCCCAATTAATAAGTATATCGAAATCCTTAATTACTGAATCGGGTAGCAAGAGTATTTGATATAGCAGTTATATGAATTATTAATCCTTAATACGACAAGTAGAACCATGAGACATCAATTAGAAACTCATCTTAGCAGAACATTTTATAAATATTCAATCAAAATGACAGAATTTCAAACATTAGCAGTCTTAATGTGTCTTAATGTTAATATAAATGTTCCCATCATTATTTGAAGCCGTCATATACATCTTTATTAGAAGCCAGCATCAGAATCCTTGAATTTTATTCTATGAATGATACTCTTACGTAAACGAACAATCAGATAACCTTATCGATCCTTCTTAATTTTAAGACAGAATCAATCTTACCGTATTTTTGCTTGTGAAGTATACGTGACATTTTCAAAAATTCAATATTATTTGTTCGTTGAACATAAACGGTACGATGAATTCAAGTAATAGATGACAAATATAACGTACAGATACTGTAACCGAATGTTGACATGTCACGATTTCCGGAGTATAGTGAATTACCAGTCTTAGCAATTTGCGAATTTCATACCAGTTAAATATAATTTTAAGTATAAAATACATAAAGATGAAAATGCTGTATAGAAATTCATAAAATTAATACAGTAACTCACGCTTGTCCGAATCGCGTTTCATACTGCCCACTATCAACAAGAATGGTACATGTTCTTACAATATTAAAAATGCAAATATCTAACAAATAGTGAAAATAAAAATGTCTGACTAGAATAACAGACCAGTAACTTATTTTCGACCGGCGGCAACGATTACACACCTGAAATTTAATGGATTGTGTTAGGCCTTATGTGCTTAAGCCATAGTCCGATAGTTCAACTTTCCTGTGAAGCCTCGTTTTGGGTTGATATCTGGTCACGGGAAGTAACTCGTACAGAACTGCGAAACTGTTTATTGGAAAGGCGTATACCACCGATATCAACTATTGGTCACCCGTTTGCCACCTATCCATTGCTATTGGGGAAAGATGAGCTACATCGGTGAAAAATTACTGATCAGGATTTTTAGACATGCTTAAAATTCTTGATCAGTGAAAATATTTTACAAATAACCGATATCACCAATCGACAACCTGTCTACAACCAATATCTCAAATGAGCCACCAATAAGCAACTGATTAAATTATACTCAACACCGATAGAAAAAAAGATGAGAATTATTATGTATCAGCAACCCATGAAATATTTGTTTAACCCATGGAACACTCGTAAATCACCAATGGCTGTTTTACTAAAATTGGAAACTGAAAGTGCTTAAGTCTCCATTTCTTACATTCTTATCTTTGCTGCAGTGTTTTACCGTTTTCATTTGATATTCCTTACACAGATCATTTACTGACACGGATCATATTGTCACATTAATTAATGGTGCGCCCAGTGTTGAAAACATTCATACACAAATTGAACACATTTTTACTTAACATTTACTTCTAAGCATCTATAACCTTTTCAACATTCTCTATGCAGTGGGGGATATTGCTGTCCTTCTGACCGCCTTGTCATGAAACTTCCTCCTAATGTCACACGATGATGTGTTTTCATCCATATTTTAAGTCTTGCATAAAAGACAACACAGAGTGAACAATAAAGGGCTAAAATTTTGTCTAACTTTTATTAATAAATAAAAACTTGTACCTGAGTGTACATTAACATTTTATATTAGTGTTTTTTGACAAAACATTTACAATAATATATAACAAGAGGGCCATGATGGCCCTGAATCGCTCACCTGAGTATGAAACTCAAGTTATTAACCAGAAACTGAATTTTTATTTTTAGCAACAGTGACCTTGACCTTGATCACAGACACGTGGGTAGCAATCCCAATTTGTCTCTTGTTATAAGCTACCCATATACCAAGTTTGGAGTCAATATGCCGAAGCAAACTCAAGTTATTAGTGGAAACTGAATTTCTATTTTTAGCAACTGTGACCTTAACCTTGATCAGAGACACCTGGGTAGCAATCCCAAGCTGCCGTTTGATATAAGCTACTCATACACCAAATGTGGAGTCAAAAAACCAAAGCAAACTCAAGATATTAAGTGGAAACTGAATTTCTATTTTTAGCAACAGTGACCTTGACCTTGATCACAGACACGTAGGTAGCTTTCCCAAGTTGCCTCTTAATTTAAGCTATCCATATACCAAGTTTGGAGTCAATAGGCCAAAGTAATTAAGTAGAAACTGAATTTCTATTTTTAGTAACAGTGGCCTTGACCTTAATCACAGACACTTGGGTAGCAACCCCAAGCTGCCTCTAGATATAAGCTATCCATATACCAAGTTTGGAGTCGATAGGTCAAAGCAATCTCAAGTAATTAAGTAGAAACTGCATTTCTATTTTTAGTAACAGTGACCTTGACCTTGATCACAGACATCTGGGTAGCAACCCCAAGCTGCCTTTTGATATAAGCTACCCATACACCAAGTTTGGAGTCAATAGGCCTAAGCAAACTTAAGTAATTGAGCAAAGACCGAATTTCTATTTTTAGCAATAGTGACCTTAACCTTGATCACAGACTCCTGGGTAGCAACCCCAAGCTGCCTTTTGATATAAGCTACCCATACACCAAGATTGGAGTCAATAACCCTAAGCAAACTCAAGTAATTGAGCAAAGACTGAATTTCTATTTTTAGCAGCAGTGACCTTGACCTTGACCCTGTGGTCATGATTTGAACAACTTTTATAGACATCAGTGCCAGGATGCTTCAGGACAAATTTGGTTAAAATCCATCAAGTGGTTTCAGAGGAGATGTTGTTTAAAGGAAATTGTTGACGGACGACGGATGCCGGACGCCGGACAAAGACAGGTCACAATAGCTCACCATGAGCCTATGGCTCAGGTATGCTAAAAACAGAATATCATTAAAATTGTAAAACTTTAGAAAGTGTAAAAAAGTTATCACAGAAAGTATTCAAAACAATCTAATAATATAAACATACATAAGACAATGAAAGTTTGTTTTGCAATTATTTTACATTGTGGTTTTGTATTTAACATAATGAGTGATGATTTCAGAACTGCAAGAAGTTCAGAATTGTTGCGACGATACTGAAGTCTCGTCCTCAACCTTTGATACACAATCATAGTATAATAATATTATGAGGACCTGACATAAATTTTGTTGGCTTTGAGTTATCAACAACTCAAGTTAACTTCTGAACAGCCCAACAAGAGAAATGTGCAATGTACAAACCAGTGTTGACTCGGAACAGTCTGCATGTTCAAGCACTCGAGACTATTCTGAGCCAAAGAATTCAAGCCAGTCTATAAAGAATGGCGTAAGTGTAAATTTGATGAAGATCCATTAATTAAGATAGCTGTACAGTTATTAAGACCTCCACTGGATGTACAAAAAGTGCTCACTAAAGTGAGTTAGTCTTTGTACTTGTAAAGTTGGATTTCAAATAACTAGGAATGGGACTATACACATTATGAATATTCAAATATTCACAAAATGACCGAACACTATGACATGTACTACAACAATCAATTCTAGACAAAAAAACAACAACAAACAAACTATTATTTCTGATGATTTTGAAAGTTTCATGTTACGATTACAGTCATACATTAGCTAGAGTTAAAAAGTTGTTGATTCGGCTAATTGACATGAGAGCTTGAAGTTGGAAGTTTGCAGTTAGAATGAGGTGCAGAACAGGTTGGTGTGTGATTTCATCATCTGCCTTCATTGGCAACAGACTATTATTTCAGGTTAATGAGACTCAAATAAGAATCACTCAATTAAATACTTACAATTTTGAAATTTCTCTATTTTCATAAATTCATAAATTTCATCAAAAATTGCTAAGAAGTTTACTAATGAAATTTCATTACAAATTTTGAAAGCATATGCGCTATTAAAGTATAATTTTAAATATAATACAAGAATTGACTTCAACAAACATCAGTCTGTACGCGACAATAACAACAATAACAATAATAGGTATCGACATCAACTATACAGCTATTTTTAAAATTGATTCAAATTGATGAGTAAACTATCTGTAATTACAAATAACATTAACAAGTCACCCGGGCCAGTGGAACAGTCTTGGAATTACATAAATTCATTTTGAAGAAACATAACTGCTTTGAACTATTTTTGTGAAAATTCTCCAAGAAGATTTTAGGAATTAAAATTGGCATATAAAATGTTAGTCTTCAATCACAGGATTCTCCAATACAAAACAAGAACATGTCAACAAATTGTCAAATAAGTAAAATAAAATGTATTCACAACATAAATATGATCAATAAAGAATACTGCTAAAGTCTTCAACTCAGTACATTAATATTACGGTAACAAAATAAAAAGTGCTAAAATTGAATAAACTGTCAAACATTAGTATTATGATTATGAACACATTCTTTGTTAAATAATAAAATAATATTCATTCTTTAAATATCAACAAATATATTTTATTGTATATCCATTAACAAATGTGTGATAAAATCATGAAACAGTTCATTATAAACAAGAACTGCAAAAGAATCTCCACCCCATGTATATGTTCATGTATCTTGCATGTTTTCAAAATGTGTGTGTGAAAATCTGTCTTGAAGGAAGTGTTCAGGGACGGTAACTGGATGCAACATTTATTCAAGACTGAGTCCAGCAGTAGCGCCTTGGATGATCTCCAGCATGGTTTCCTGAGGTAGACTTGTAAAACTTGCAGTCTTCACAATCTTCGACATGTTGCAGGACATATACAACATACAGTTCTTCTTTACTTCCTCTACAAAACAGATATCATTCTTGTAGATAGCCTACAATGCTTAGTTCTTGCACAACCTGTTGGATTATGCATAGACAAATCCAATAAGTGCATTAACCCACCAGTAACCTGTGCAATGTGTAGTATTCCACACCCAAATAATTATTTTTTTCATTATGTTATAACAATATCTTTCAACTTCATAAATTCCACAAATTATGGAACATTAACAAAAATATTTATAGTTATTCTCAAATTTTCGTTAAAGCTGACTTCTTCCACAAAACAAATGCATGTACTCATGTGGCTCTTGACTAGTATCTTGAATTAATTCTGTCCCCTAACAATTTGATAAGAAAGACAATGGATAATTTACTATAGAAACCCTGCTTGTTTAAGAGGCAACTTGTATTAATAATTTTTGAGATCTGTTGACTTACATACAATATTGAAGCTGTATTCTTTCACTGAACAGTTAACATCATATTTGGAATTTAAGCACTTAAAAGACTGGGTGTTTTATCAAATAATCACAAGTAGAAAGCTTAAATATTATTCCACCTTAAGTCATGTATACCGAGTAGAAAACTTAAATTGTATTCCATCTCAAGCCAAGTACACTAAATAGAAAACATGACTCTTTCCTGCATATATACCCCTTTATGGTGTGAACAAACATTGTAGATCCAAAAAAGCTGGCACATCTCTGCCATCTGATCAGGATCTACACTGTTTGCTTTTTGATTTATTAGGTTATTAATGACCAAAAAGTGAACAGTACATATCCTGATCGAAGGGCATGGCTTATGGGCATCTACACTGTTCACATATGCAATAAAATGTGTATAGATGGAGTGAAGGGGTTGAATATTATTTCATCACATCCTCATACAGTAAGGTTATCATACAATGAAAATTTAGCTTAAATAATAATTCATCTTAAGCCACATACAATGAGAGACAAGCTTAAATACTATTTAATCATAAGCTATGCTATACTGGAGCTCAAGAGCTCATTTTTCTCCAAATCTTACCAATTACAGGTAGAGCATTTGACGCTGCCACATACGTGTCCACCACATTGTTTTCATTGATCTTCAAGTTGATTAAATATGCAGATAACTTCTTCAATCCATCCATACTGAATCTGTCTGCAACTGAAATAAAGATAAACATGTTAAATGTCTACTTAACCCTTTCCTCCATAGACATTTATTGTTTGGACGACCAGTGTAGATCCAGATCAGCTGGCACATCTGTGCTGTCTGATCAGGATCTGCACTGTTCGCTTTTTATTTTTTAGGTTATTCCTGACCAAAATGTGACCAGTGCAGATCTAGATGTGTCGGCTGATCTGGATCTACACTGGTCGGATATGTGTAAAAATGCATATATATGGAGGAAAGGGTTTAAGTTCATCATAAATAGCAGAAAAGTAGTTGGTTACATTTTATCTATGAAGTGAATTTCTTTTCAAGTATGAAGATCAAAACTTCAAGACTGAAGACTCATCTTGTCTCAGGAATGTGATTCGCAATCTTGAAACCTGCGACAGTCACTGAAGATCAGTCAGATGGTGCCAACTATCTGATTTTTCGGAGATGTGTGAAAAGGGACCATCCTTCAATCTATACAATTACATCTTGTAGAGCAAGCAAGTAAGGATGGAATTGAACACTGTAACAATTTCATAAAACATTCCAATGCTGTTACTGACTGTAATCATGTCCTTTTTCTCACAGCTTTGCAAAACAGAAATCTTTAATATATTACATATCCATGTATTTATACCGGGTAAACAAGAGCTGTCATTGAAAATTGACATATGACCCCAGAATATATCAATTTCATATGGATACATATGAAATTGCATATCAGGGACCAACAAGTTCCACTATTTGCTTGTTGCCCCCTGGGCAAGCAGAATTCTGATCTGGTTCAGGTTGCCCAGAAAATCGTGTAAAATGTTGTTAGTTTCATTAAATGCTCATAATTTTTTAAAGTTATTAAAACACATTTTGTGTTTAATCTGTTATACTCTATTACTTCATTCAGAAATTTCTGAAAATAAAGTTTATTTCTTTTCTAATTATACTTTAGTGCTTCATAAATTTTATTTGTCTATTACTTAGGTTTAAACTAAATCACTTGAATCCAAATGCCTTTCCTAAATAATTAGGAATCAACCCACCTACCCAAAACACTCCTCTCCTCCTTTCTGTTCTTAATTTAGGTTATAAAAATTTTGCTACCAGTGTAAGTTTACAAATATCCTAGCAAGCACAACAAATTAATGATATTTAGGAAAACACATTATCTGAAATGATAACAGGCCAAAATTACATACACTGTCACTGTCTGCAATTTTCAATGTTAGAGATTTTACTCAGTGATAAATCAAGTTTACACTGAATTATTTGATGTTTCCTCGACTAGTCCATGTATTCTAAACAGTTTTACTGACATAAAATTATGAGAATCTAGCTTACTTGATTTCATGAAAATCCATGAATTATCTACAATGTTTCCAGCTTTGTTTTGTAAATGATTGTCAGATATCATCATGTTCTAGAAGTGTCTTAAAATCAGTAAAAGGTGTTCAATTTGTGTGTCTCTTTATCAAAAAATATAATTTTTAGCCTGTGACAAATAAAGTACATTACTTTCTGTCTATTTTTTTAAAATAGAATATACGAACATAAAACAACTTAATTTCCGTTCAAAATGACACAAATGAATGATTGAAAACATGTTTACTGTAGAGCTGATAATGTATTAATTTTGGAGCTGTTTATTGGCTGAGTTTCAATAAAATGTAAACATGCAAACTATGCATTTTATATTCCACTCGGAGGGGTGTTGATGGTGGCATTTGATGCACCCTGCTTTGAAGTGTTCTACTGATTACACTAATCAGCTAAACATCTAGTGAGAGTTGTTAATTGAAGTGTAAAATGGTAGTTGTGTTTTGTCAAACAATTACTTGGTATGTTGAACAAATATTACTACCGGGCAACCAGACACCAACTTTTTTAATGGTCTGGCGGGCTAATTAAGAAAATTTTTGCTAGCAAGGCAGATCCCAACTTGTTGCCTGCAGGCACCAAGCAAAGGATTTGGCGGACCCTAAAAATCCCTGTGGAAAAGAGAAGAACCTAACCAAATATAAAGTGGGAGATGATAAGGATTGTTTGTTTAAAATCCATCGTAAATCTCTTGAGTAATGAATGAGTCATAGTAAAATATTATGATTTTTAAGGAGAATTCAAAGTTTTAAGAGAAGATTATTCTGGAAAATTGATTGTTAGAGACCTTACCACATATGACATGGGTGATGATAAGAAACATATCTTTGAAGCATGGACAAGATTTAAATATAGAAGTTATAGTAAAAAATGACTCCCATATTTTTGACAAAAAAATCTCCTGACAATATGCACAACTAAGCTTGGTGATAAACATTCATGAGAAGTTTTAATGTGGATTTAATGTTGGAACATGGACAAGAATTTAATTAAGAAATTATAGAAAAAATGACTTGGGTCTCATAACTCGGCCAAAAATAAACCAAGCAGAAATTCCAGATGGCATGCAAAACTAGGCAGTGTAACAATCATTCCTTTGAAGTTAAAACAAAAATCCTCCAAGAGGTTTTGCAGATGAAGCTTGAACAAGTTTTAAATATAGCAGTTATAGTAAAAATTGACTCAGGGTCCATCACTTGGCCAAACTTCAGGACAGGTATACATTACTCAACCGGTGTGATGTTTCAAATAAAAGTGGAAAGACCCCAAGCACATCAAGTCCTTTTGACTGCAGTGTAATCTAACTAACCTCTCCATACATCTGTCAGCTTGATAGTGTCATAGTCTGGTAGACCATTTGTGTAGATAAAATGCAATACCGCCATAAAACTGTCATACGACACATCCTTGATTGTCACAACCTAAAATATATTTGAAACATTGCGAAATAATAAACTTTGGGAATCATCCTTCAAATTATAACTAGCCTCTGGCTCAATGGAGCATTTTCTAGTACAAATTAAGACCAAATCAGGCAGAAACTGGAACTACTCCCCTTGCAATCAATGTAGACCTGATCAGTTTAAAATTTAGTTCTGTCAGACTAGAGTCTATGTATAAAAATATGTATTCATAAATTGGGTCCTGACAATAATTGTGCCAGTAAACATGATAAATAATATCCTCCCATTAGCTCTGAATAATATCCTCCCCTTAGCTCTGAAAATCAGTACAGCACCACCCTGTCAACTATAAATGGAAATAACACCACTTAGGGAAATGACTAGCCAATTGCTGTACTAGAAATGTATTTTCCACCGGTCAAGTGAAGCGAATTAGGCAGAAAATATTTTCCTTTGATTGGGTAAGATCTTTTGAATGTACCAATCGTTTTGTTCACTGGTTTAATGCACTGGTTGTCGTGTGTATTGTTCATTTACATATGGTCATTCAGCTTTGGGCATTAAATGCTTACAAACACATTTTTAAGTACAGGGAAACTATACGGTATATACAAACAGTATGTATAGGCATTTATGATAAGATTACTGATCATTACATGTTTTAAAAGTTCCAAGTTGTATAACGTATGTTTGATGTTATTTATATATCGGATACGGCGAAGAACATTCTGTAAGCTTTGCCCAAGTGCTCAGTAAAATATTTACTATGAAACAGTATGTCTTTGTTGTTTACTTGTACAAAGACCTGTGAGGTCAAAGGAATTTATTTTGAACCTTTATTAGAGAAAGAATGAAGAGAAGATAGGTTAGTTAGTTCACCAGGGCCTTGCTACCAACTGTTCCAATGTGCTAAAGCCTAGAGTTCTCATTTCTGTTAATTGTTTGTATTTTTTTTTGAAACTGATCACATGATCAACTCATGCTCACTTGTTCTCTCTACTTGCAGGCTATGTGAGATGGCAATGTTTCCTAACATCAATATTTCACTTTTTTTTTTTGAAACATGATTAACCCTTTTCTTGATATATACGCATTTTTACGCATGTGTGACCAGTGTAGACCAGATCAGCCAGCACATGCATGCCATCTGATCAGGATCTGCACTGGTTGCATTATGTTCAGAAATAACCTAATAAATCAAAAGCGAACAGTATAGATCCTGATCAGACGGCATCGGATGTGCCAGCTGATCTGGATCTAAACTGTACGCCCTAGCAATAATGGTGTATCTATACAGGAAAGGGTTAAGTATTATAACATCAACAATCAGAACAATTTTTAAAAGGACTTGCCTCCATTTTAGACTCTTTATGGCTATAGAGATCTGAGAACATGGCCTTGAAATAGTCCGATCTCACACATAAGATGGCCTTATGTGCATGCACAGTAAAGTCCCCTTGTATTTTGAATTGAATGTCACTGAATCGACTGTCCCCTACTAGCTGAGCAAGATCTGTTGCCAAGTTTTCCAAACCAGGGGGTGGTTCTGAAAAACAAATCTTATACATTTTGAACAATACAGAAGCACATTATGGTTTAGATCATCAATTCTGTAACATATATAATATATGTACTGTTTCCCTTAAAGGGACATAACTTTAGTTTACTTTGCCAATGAACTAGTTATCAACCTTACACTTATCTATCCTGGTACTTGATACTGACAATAATTTTCCTGAGAAAAGGAGAATAAAGGATTTATCTTGCGAGGTAAAATCTTTAGCTATTGAACTTGAGCAAGGTAGTGTGCATTAGTACCAATCTAATTTCACTTAATATTGAATAAGGTTTAAGAATTGGTACCAATATTTATTGTTACAGAGTTTTAAGAGAATTGGAAAAAACCTGTTAGCTTTTAACACTTGAAACAAAAGGTGGCAGATACAATCACAGTCAATTTGGCAATCAATATTTCTTAACGCTCTCAGCACTTCCTGATGGGAAAAAATGCCATATCTCAACCTAAATAGCTTGTTAAACTGTTTCTTTAGTTCTGCCATTCATTAACTGAAACAATCTAAGACCAAAACTGATACAATCTAAGGCCTAACATGTTTTGTTAACTAATTGCCTATTATAGACTTTCTTTCATGTAACTGTACAGCATCTATTTCCACTTAATATGTTTTGTTAGCTGATAACCTGTTAGCCACTTTATACCATGTAACCTGTTCAGCATCTATTACCTGTTATACAATTTCTACCATGTAACTAAAGCATCTATAGCTGATTACCTGTTGTACACTCTCTACCATGTAACTGTACAGCATCAATAGCTGATTATCTGTTATACACTTTCTACCATGTAACTGTACAGCATCTATAGTTGATTATCTGTTATACACTTTCTACCATGTAATTGTACAGTATGTATAGCTGATTACATGTTTTACACTTTCTACCATGTAACTGTACAGTATCTATAGCTGATTACCTGTTATACACTTTCTACCATGTAACTGTACAGTAACTATAGCTGATTACCTGTTATACCCTTTCTTCTATGTAACTGTACAGTATCTATAGCTGATTACCTGTTATACACTTCCTACCATGTAACTGTACAACATCTGTAGCTGATAACCTGTTATACACTTCATGGTAGGTAGCTGATAACCTGTTATACACTTCCTACCATGTAACTGTACAGCATCTATAGATGATTATCTGTTATACACTTTCTACCATGTAACTGTACAGCATCTTTACCTGATTATCTGTTATACACTTTCTACCATGTAACTGTACAGCATCTGTAGCTGATTACCTGTTGTACACTTTCTACCATGTAACTGTACAGCATCTTTAGCTGATTACATGTAATAACCTTTCTACCTTGTATCTGTACAGCATCTGTAGCTGATTACCTGTTGAACACTTTATACCATGTAACTGTACAGCATCTATAGCTGATTATCTGTTATACACTTTCTACCATGTAACTGTACAGCATATATAGCCGATTATCTGTTATACACTTTCTACCATGTAACTGTACAGCATCAATAGCTGATTATCTGTTATACACTTTCTACCATGTAACTGTACAGCATCAATAGCTGATTATCTGTTATACACTTTCTACCATGTAACTGTACAGCATCTATAGCTGATTATCTGTTATACACTTTCTACCATGTAACTGTACAGCATCTATAGCTGATTATCTGTTATACACTTTCTATCATGTAACTGTACAGCATCTATTGCTGATTACCTGTTATATGCTTTCTACCATGTAACTGTAAAGTATCTATAGCTAATTACCTGTTATACACTTTCTACAATGTAACTGTACAGTTTCTATAGCTGATTACCTGTTATACACTCCTACCATGTAACTGTACAGCATCTATTGCTGATTACCTGTTATACACTTTCTACCATGAAACTGTACAGTATCTATAGCTGAATACCTGTTATACACTTTCTACCATGTAACTGTACAGTATCTATAGCTCATTACCTGTTAAAACACTTCCTACCATGTAACTGTACAGTATCTATAGCTGATTACCTGTTATACATTTTCTGCCATGTAACTGTACAGTATCTATAGCTGATTACCTGTTAAACATTTTCTGCCATGTAACTGTACAGCATCTATTTCTGATTACCTGTTATACACTTTCTACCATTTAACTGTACAGCATCAATAGCTGATTACCTGTTATACATTTTCTGCCATGTAACTGTACAGTATCTATAGCTGATTACCTGTTATACATTTTCTGCCATGTAACTGTACAGCACCTATAGCTGATTACCTGTTAAACATTTTCTGCCATGTAACTGTACAGCATCTATTTCTGATTACCTGTTATACACTTTCTACCATTTAACTGTACAGCATCAATAGCTGATTACCTGTTATACATTTTCTGCCATGTACATGTACAGTATCTATAGCTGATTACCTGTTATACATTTTCTGCCATGTAACTGTACAGCACCTATAGCTGATTACCTGTTAAACATTTTCTGCCATGTAACTGTACAGCATCTATTTCTGATTACCTGTTATACACTTTCTACCATGTAACTGTACAGCATCTATAGCTGATTACCTGTTATACATTTTCTGCCATGTAACTGTACAGCATCTATTTCTGATTACCTGTTGTACACTTTTTTACCATGTAAATGTACAGCATCTATAGCTGATTACCTGTTATACATTTTCTGCCATGTAACTGTACAGCATCTATTTCCACCCAGGTGTTGCAAGCTGTACAGTCAATATCAAGTCGGATATTCCTCGACTGACAACCAATCTCCTGCAAAGATCAAATACACGTGTGATTCATCACTATAAACTTTGATTCTCTGTAAGTCTGTAGAATAGGCATTTATCATTCACTCGCTTCATTGAAACACCTTTTATCAAACTGGCAACCAGTGAAAATTCCAGATGGCATGGATGTGTCATAAGATGTGGCTCTATACTGTTTGCATGTTGGTCAGAAATATCTTAACAAATAAAAAAACAAACAGTGTAGATCCTATTCAGTAGGCAGAAATGTGCCAATACTGGTTTCCCATGGGATAACAGCTATGGTATCAATGGTTAAATTCTATTTTTTCTGATGAATGCTGAATAACTCACAAATTTAGTGAAGTACTTATGTTAAATTTGATGTGGATTTAATCAAACTTACATTTAAAAGTTCTTATAATTCCAACCAAAGCCATTTTTCAGAAAATATGGAATAATTGTATGGAGGGTTTACCCAATGTAGCATTAATTAATACATGATGTCATAAATGTAAGCAATGTATAAACATCCTGATTCAACTACTGAAATTCTGACAAAGGTGCAGAGTTAAGATCATTGTCTTACTGCTAGCCTAGGTTTGAATATGCGAGACTCTTTGATGTCCGATGGTCTGTCGGCTTTCCATAAAGTTTTCCACTCTCCTCGATCATTGAGTGCTTTCACTGCCACGACTCCACCAGCGTGGTATGTCTCGTATATATCGATACCAACTATGTAAACTTTCTCTTTGTATTCAAACTGAAAATTAAAATAACCAACACCATCTGAGTTCAAGTTTGACTAACTTAGAGAAAACAGAATTGTAAAATGTTCCATGATTTGATAATCAGGACTTTCTCTGCCAGAAATGGGTAGCTTGGTATGTAAATTTGGGGAAATAGTGTGATTTTTCAACTATAGAAGTAGTGGGGCCTCAAAATGGCCTCTATTAACCCTTTCCTCCATAAATACACCTTTATTGCATGGGCAAACAGTTTAGATCAAGATCAGCCGACACATCCATGCCATCTGATCAGGATCTAAACTGTTCGCTTTTGATTCATTAGGTTATTTCTGACCAAAATGCGACCAGTGCAGATCCTGATCAGACAGCACAGATGTGTCCGGTGATCTGGATCTACACTGGTCACACACGCATAAAAATGCATATATATAAAATATATTAAATCCAATAATAATCTGTTTTTAATATTTAAGTACATTATTTCATTAATCTGTCCCACTAACCACAGATACAGAAAGAAAGGAGATCAGAGTCAGATTTAACCCTTTACTACATAGATACACCTTTATTGCATGGCTAACAGAGCTGATTCAGATCAGCCAGCACATTGCCAGGATTTTCAATGTTCTCTTTAAGATTCATATAAGGTTATTTCTTATCTAAATGTGACCAGCTGATCTGGATCTACACTGATAAAACATGCGTAAATACACAAATATATGGAGTAAAGGGTTCAATCATGTAAAAATGAGTATGTGGAGTAAACGGTTAAGCTTTCTATAGATCTGATTGTGCTCAAATTCAACCTATCAGGTACCTGATACTGGTTTTTATTAACCCTGAATTTGTGAAACAGGCTTGCCTTGGTTTAAAATTGAAGGTTAATTGATTGTGAAATCAGCTTGTTCAGATCTAGATCAGTCTGTCCAGATGTTGAGACTGATCTGGGGTGCCAGTGCACAGGCTTGGATGGGTCTACACTGGACACAGAATACCCTATATGAGATGAGTTGTGACTAGCAATGAAAGGGTTGAAAGCAAATGATTTGATGGGTTGAACACTTGTGTCGCCCTCCGGTACTTTGTCAGAATAAAAAATCCAAGTACATGTACAAAAAGTACATAAATCCATAAAAAAAGACCCTGACCTTAAGAATTTGGCATTATCATGGCCATGTTGTCATAAGCAATATAACTTGTAAGTCTGAACTGAAGAAATTTCAAGAAATGGCAAAGTTGTAGCCAATGTTAAGTTTTCGTGACTTTCTTCATGCAGATGGTATATTGCAAGTATTAAGTGAATAGGCATTATGTTAAAGGCAACATTAATTTTCAGTTGGGGTTGGGGTACTACTGAACCATTATACAGCCACAGCACTATATGATCCCTATGTGTCTACCAGTTACCTGCTATCACAGGTGACACAAAAGCACCAGTGCAATACTATTATTATTATTATGTAGATAAGGGAATACCTCAAGAAACTGTTCAGCATCAGTGTCGCCAGGTGCCCAGGCTCCGGCAATATCACCATACTGTGGATATACCCTTGGCTCACCCACAACTACTGAGGCTGGCCAGCTGCAAGGTTACAAAACAAACTACAACATGGACTTCAACCCCTGACCTGCACAACTAGCAGCCTTTTTCAACCTGTACTATTCTATATTGTAGGACTTGGTCCTACAATTCACCTTCAAGTACCGGCAATTAATAGTTTAAGGAGCCTGGGCAATATGAACCTGCAAGTAACGGAAGGATCTTGGGAAATTAAACCAAAAAGTACTGGTACATAGCTTAGGGAACCAGGGTACCATGAACAGGTAAGTATTGATACATAGCTAACAAAGGTAACATGAAAGTGAAGTCATGCAGACAAATGTGGCAGGTCAAGTGTTAAGCATAAGTTACCTCTAGAAACTGGTTAGCATCCTTCTGTCGAGGTGCCCAAGCTCCTTTAATGTCACCGTACTGGGGGTATACTCTAGGCGGACCAATCACACAAGTTGCTGGCCAACTAAGGTTAAACAAAAGTACTGTATTTGCTGATACAAAATTTGAAAACCAGGATAAATACTAGATCTATTGATTTATACAGTACCCGGAGTTATCTAAAAAGTTACAGTAACCAATGGTAGGAACTCCATATCCTTGAGATTGGCAAATATGTGATATAATTGGTATAATATGGATTTAACCCTTTCCTCCATATATACACTTATATGGCATGGGCAAACAGTGTAGATCCAGATCAGCCAGCACATCTGTTTGCTTTTAGATTTGTTAGGTTATTTTTTTCCAAGATGCATGCAGTGTAGATCCAGATCAGACTGGATGGATATGCTGGCTGGTCTGGATCAACACTGGTCACACATGCATTAACAAAAATGTATATAATATTGCACCTTAGTGCAATAACAGTATATCTGCTTCATATTTCAATGGTACTTATACCGTTATTGCACTAAGGTGACAAATTATGGAGTAATAGTTAAAGTAGATACCAGCAGAGTTAGAAAATATTTGAAAAGTATGTGGCATACTCCAGACAGTCTTATCAGCGTTTACTGTTCACCATTCAGTCACCATTCCAATCCTTGGTCAATTCTTGAAATTCTTATACCAATTCTTAATGCACCTAGATATCAGTTTAGATCTCTCTTTGGGACTGTGAATGTTTTCAATTTAATCATGATCTACACTTACTGTAAAATCAGTAATTTTAATCATGGTTTGTAACATAATGTTAATAATTAGCTTTCAAATATCATTATTCTTACACTTACTGCAAGTAACATGGTTATTAGTTTATGTCAAGGTTTTCAAAATTACACCTGGTTAGATGTGCATTTAATCTACTCATTAATCAGGTGGACACATTGCTTTAGGCAAATTAAGACATCCATTCATTTTATAAGGAGGCTATTCTTTGCCAAAAATCAAGACATGTTGATTCGCCCACTCTACTTCCCTGTTATACCTAATGGGTATGTATGGCCACATACAGGAGCTGATTGGACAAACACTGTACTGGTACATCTGTACTTGGAAAGTGAATTGCATTATGCTCTTTCTAGCAACATCAACATGGCAGTCTGAAGGACAGCAACATCCCCCACCGCATAGGGGAATGTTGAGATGGTTATGGAAGCTTCATTCAAACACTGGGCTCAGCATTATTTAATGTGACAGTATGATCCATGTCAGGAAATGATCTATATACATGTATACCATAACTTGTTTTGCTTGTCACTCCATGTTGCTGAAATCTTTGACCTCCACCTGTAACCTTGACTTAGTTGACACAATCATATGCTCTGCACACTGTCTCAATAAGGTGAACATTCGACCAAAGTTTCATGAAATTGCTTCAAGGGGTTTAAAAGTTCTGCAACAGACAGGAAACACTTGGCTGAAACCTTTGACCCCCTATTGTTGATGAAATTCTTTCCAGGGGCTTAGAAGTTATAGAACGTACACAAAATAATTTATGTAGTTGAAACCTTTAAACATCACTAGTGACCTTGAGCTGCCCTGGCTCGGTTCTGCACTTAATAAGGTGAACATTTGACCAAAGTTTCATGATATTACTTCCAGGGCTTTAAAAGTTATGGGACAGACACGAAATACATGGTTCAAACCTTTAAACACCACTAGTGACCTTGAGCTAGGTAGGTTGGGGTATGGGTTCTGCACATCATCTTGATAGGGTGAACATTTGACCAAAGTTTCATGAAATCATTTACAGGGGTTTAGAAGCTATGGAGTGGAAAAACATGGTTCCAACCTTCAAACACCACTGGAGACCTTGAACCGGCCAGGTTGGAATGGGTTCTGCACATTGTCTTGATAGGGTTAACATTTGACTGAAGTTCTTGAAATTCCTTGTAAGGGGTTAAAAAGTTATGAACTGGACATGAAATCTGCATACACACACAAACACACAGACGGAAGGATGGACGGGTGAAGACCATTCTTACATCCCCTAGCGCTACGTGGCGGGGGATAAAAATTTGATGCTAGGTGGGTACAAAATAATCTATAATTATACTCTAGCAGATGAAGATTGACAAACATCTAGAAATGATTACCTCTGACTGTCATACTCTGAGGAGAATCTCGTCACTTTGTCGACCCATTGTGAAACCAGACCGGCCGAACCTGCCCCATTGAGCTCACCATTTGATGCCATTTTTTGTATTGTTTTTAAAATCTGTTTTTTATCAGAAAAGCTATTCAAAGGACCAGTCCTAAAAAAGAAAGCAACAGATCCCAAGTTCATAAACTATGTTGATCAGCACTGTAAATTACCCTTGGAGCTTACTGGGAATATTGGAAATTTGGAAGGCATATTCAATGCAAAAAGTAGGCAGTTTCTTGCAGACATTTTCAAAGTAAATTGCAATCAAAAACAAAATCATTTTGTTCAACTTTTATGGTAGTTTTCCAATCAGCTTTTCATACAAAGTGATAATCTGAAAATACCAAACCCGGATTTGTCTTCCCCATAGCTGAGAGTTTGCTCTTCACCTTTTCACCCTTGAAATTTCCAACTAGTGGGTGTTCAGTTGAACACTTGTGTTGCCCTTGGGTACAATTTTGGAAGAAAAATGCAAGTACAAAAAGGAGCATAACTCCATCTTGACCAAAACAACTTGTCATCATCACGAGTGTGTTGTCTTGAGCAATATAATTAAAAAGTTTCATGAAGAAATATTGAGAAATTGCAAAGTTATGGACAATGTTATGTTATCATGTTGAAATCCAAGTATAAAAAGGGGTGTTACTCCATCAAATGCGAAGTTGACCTAAAGAATTCAGCACCATCATGACAGTGTTGTCATAAGCAATATAATTTGAAAGTTTCATGAAGAAATATTAAGAAATGGCAAAATTATAGCCAACATTAAGTTTTCGTGAAGGACAGACAGACAGACTGACGGACAGACCGAAAAAGCGATTCCTATGTATTGCCATTTCTTCGAAAGGGTGACATAAAAAGTCTCATTTTGACCCCCAGGATTTTAGCCAAAGGGTCATTTTTTCTTTAAATAAGGGGTATTTTTGACTAAAAATTGACAAAATTTCCTAAATATGGTCAAAATGACCCTTGACATTCAGCTGATAGCGGAATCCCTGCCCAAATCAATGGTAAAGTTATGCTCAGGAAACTAGAAATCAGTATCGTATTGTCTTACCAAAAATATGTTGCAATTATTTTAGTCTCTGCAAGTGTTTACTTTCACAAATGTAGCAATTAATGATAGACTTGATTCAACCATGTTCCGGTTAATTCAATCAATTCCGAATATAAATCGGGGGGACATCTCTCAATGTGTTTTTGGTTGTCAGTTTTGACAGCTGTGTACAGACAAATAATCAGTTTCAGCATTCAATCAGTTCCAAAACATGTTCACAATCTTAAATTAACTAGATGGGTGTTCAGTTGAACACTTGTGTTGCCCTTGGATACTTTGTTTTGTTTAAACACAACAAAAACAACTTCACAAACCTGTTGTTACTAATATGTATAATTCATAAGTCTATGTAAGACAGCATAATATTAAAGTGTGATGAAGACATGTTAAGAAACGGCATAGCTATTTAAGTGAATGTTAAGTTTTCATGACAAAAATCTAAGTACAAAAAGGGGCATATGTCTGTCACTTGTGACCTTGACCTTCAGACTTTGGAATAATCATAATAAAGTTGTCAGTGGCAATATAATATAAAAAATCGATGAGGAAATATTAACATATGGCAAACTGTATATAACCTTAAGTTTTTATGACAAAATATAAAAAAGGGGCATAACTGTAGTGAAATAAGACATTCATGACGACCGTGTTGTTGTAAGCAATATTTGTTAAAAGTTTGATGAAGAAATGTTAAGAAATGGCAAAGTTATAGCCAACATTAAGTTTTCATAACAAAATATAAGTATGAAAAGGGGCATAACTTTGTGGCATGTGACCTTGACCTAAAGATTTTGGTATCATGACGACCGTGTTGTTGTAAGCAATATATTTTGAAAGTTTTATGAAGAAATGTTAAGAAATGACAAAGTAATAGCCAACGTTAAGTTTTCGTGACAAAAAAGGGGCATAACTCCTTCAAATGTGACCTTGACCTAAAGAATTTGGCATCATCATGACCGTGTTGTCATAAGCAGTATAATTGGAAAGTTTGATGAAGAAATATTAAGAAATGGCAAAGTTATAGCCACATTAAGTTTTTGTGACGAAAAAGGGGCATAACTCCATCAAATGTGACCTTGACCTAAAGAATTTGGCATCATCATGACCGTGTTGTCATAAGCAGTATAATTGGAAAGTTTGATGAAGAAATATTAAGAAATGGCAAAGTTAAATGACAAAGTTATAGCCAACGTTAAGTTTTCGTGATGAAAAAGGGGCATAACTCCATCAAATGTGACCTTGACCTAAAGAATTTGGCATCATCATGACTGTGTTGTCATAAGCAGTATAATTGGAAAGTTTGATGAAGAAATATTAAGAAATGGCAAAGTTAAATGACAAAGTTATAGCCAACGTTAAGTTGTCGTGATGAAAAAGGGGCATAACTCCATCAAATGTGACCTTGACCTAAAGAATTTGGCATCTTCATGACCGTGTTGTCATAAGCAGTATAATTGGAAAGTTTGATGAAGAAATATTTAGAAATGGCAAAGTTATAGCCAACGTTAAGTTTTCGTGATGAAAAAGGGGCATAACTCCATCAAATGTGACCTTGACCTAAAGAATTTGGCATCATCATGACCGTGTTGTCATAAGCAGTATAATTGGAAAGCTTGATGAAGAAATATTAAGAAATGGCAAAGTTATAGCCAACGTTAAGTTTTCGTGACGGACCAACGGACGGACAAAGCGATCCCTATGTATCGCCTTTTCTTCGAAAGGGCGACACAAAAACTGAAAAGTCAAGAAATCATCATGTGTTGTAGCAACATCATTCTAAATAAGAGAAATGCTGCAAGAACACAATGATTTCTTAACATATTTTAGATTTATAACTCAAATGTGACGGAACTGATTGAAATACAGAACTGAATAATTGACTGTAATGGTTTTGACAGACTCTGAATGCATTTTCACGTTTTCTGTCTTAGGGTTCAAAATAATTTTGAAAATAATGGGGTAAAAATAATTTTCAAAATAATGTGTAATAAATAAAACAACCTAGCTATGCAATAAGATATTTATTTATCTTAAATGTTACCGTGGTTACTCCAAAAAAATACATGTAAATGCATGCTGTATTATCGTTGTTCTTGTTAAAATTAATTCTTATGCAGTTCAATATTAGTATATATCTTTTGTATTTTTGTGAAAATAACTAATATAACCTAATATTTACTAAGAAAACACAGAGTTCGGCATATCTACTAGATAATCTTGGTAAAATCTAGCACAACTATTTGTGCACAACAAGGACTTTTCTATATATGCGATCTTCGTCCTTCATAAAGGACAGACAACGAAAAAAGTCAGTATGATAATGGGTTAGTCTCAATAATTTGACTGCAAGCACAGACCCATTATCATACGGACGTTTTCAATGTCTGTCCTTTACATCTCAAGCAGTTACGATCAAAACTGTGGTGGAAATCGACCCGATTTAAATTCTTTTTTTTCACTCCCACATGAAAATTTCAACACTGGTATGTCAAATATCGTTAAAAAACATAAATAATGATAAAAGTAACAATAAAATGAACGAATAATCCACAAAATAACTTGTTAAACCTACCACAGCATATGCCGTTTACACGGTGAAAATTATCGATACACGCGAGTCAGATAAACTTTATGCAGTGTAATCGACATGGGTGGAGGTTTAAAACAATTTTGCATAAAATACGAAAACGTTACTTATAAAGGATTACATATATTGATTCTACTTGAATGTGGCTTCTCAGGTATGTAATTTTAAAAAAAATAAATATGGTTTAAGATGCTTACTGAAGCCAGCAAAAGATTGAAAAGTTGCGATTCATTTTCTGATCGGCGGCATATAGAAATAGAAGGAAAATTTTCCGCATTGATTTGAATAGTAACTGGGTTGTGCGCGAAGAGCGACCATCGTATATATAGACAAGAGGGCCATGATGGCCCTGAATCGCTCACCTGAGTATGAAACTCTAGTTATTAACCAGAAACTGAATTTTTATTTTTAGCAACAGTGACCTTGACCTTGATCACAGACACGTGGGTAGCAATCCCAATTTGTCTCTTGTTATAACTACCCATATACCAAGTTTGGAGTCAATATGCCAAAGCAAACTCAAGTTATTAAGTGGAAACTGAATTTCTATTTTTAGCAACAGTGACCTTAACCTTGATCAGAGACACCTGGGTAGCAATCCCAAGCTGCCTCTTGATATAAGCTACTCATACACCAAGTGTGGAGTCAAAAAATCAAAGCAAATTCAAGTTATCAAGTGGAAACTGAATTTCTATTTTTAGCAACGGTGACCTTGACCTTGATCAAAGACACCTGGGTAGCAACCCCAAGCTGCCTCTAGATAAAAGCTATCCATATACCAAGTTTGGAGTCAATTAGCCCAAAGCAATCTCAAGTAATTAAGTAGAAACTGAATTTCTATTTTTAGTAACAGTGACCTTGACCTTAATCACAGACACCTGGGTAGCAACCCCAAACTGCCTCTAGATATAAGCTTTCCATATACCAAGTTTGGAGTCAATAGGCAAAAGCAATCTCAAGTTATTAAGCAGAAACTGAATTTCTATTTTTAGCAACAGTGACCTTAACCTTGATCACAGACACCTGGGTAGCAACCCCAAACTGCCTTTTGATATAAGCTACCCATACATCAAGTTTGGAGTCAATAGGCCAAAGCAAACTCAAGTTATTAAGCAGAAACTGAATTTCTATTTTTAGCAACAGTGACCTTGACCTTGATCACAGACACCTGGGTAGCAACCCCTAGCTGCCTTTTGATATAAGCTACCCATAAACCAAGTTTGGAGTCAATAGGCCTAAGCAAACTCAAGTAATTGAGCAAAGACTGAATTTCTTTTTTTAGCAACAGTGACCTTGACCTTTATCATAGACATCTGGGTAGCAACCCCAAGCTGCCTTTTGATATAAGCTACCCATACACCAAGTTTGGAGTCAATAGGCCAAAGCAAACTCAAGTTATTGAGCAAAGACTGAATTTCTATTTTTAGCAACAGTGACCTTGACCTTGATCACAGACACCTGGGTAGCAACCCCAAGCTGCCTTTTGATATAAGCTACCCATACACCAAGTTTGGAGTCAATAGGCCTAAGCAAACTCAAGTAATTGAGCAAAGACTGAATTTCTATTTTAAGCAGCAGTGACCTTGACCTTGACCCTGTGGTCATGATTTGAACAACTTTTGTAGACATCAGTGCCAGGATGCTTCAGGACAAATTTGGTTAAAATCCATCAAGTGGTTTCAGAGGAGATGTTGTTTAAAGGAAATTGTTGACGGACGACGGACGCCGGACGATGGACGCCGGGCAAAGACGGGTCACAATAGCTCATCATGAGCCTATGGCTCAGGTGAGCTAAAAAGCTCTTGTTGCGCACAAATAGTTGGGCTAGATAATGGGTCTGTGCTTGCCGTCGAATAATTGAGACTAGGTAAAATCTATCTATGTCTATTCTTTATCTGTTTATAAATTTAGATAGAACCTACACTGCATAATTTACATTAACATATAAAGTCAGCTAAATAGATCATTTCAACAACTGTGTAAGAAAGGAATTTTAACTTACTTAGCGGCAGAGTTTCCCATACAGCTCTCTCATTACGCAACAAAGCGGATATGTCAACAAATACACCTGTAGTCATACCCTGGTCATACCCGATGTGTAATAAATATAAATAGCTACATTACATCATCTCGTTTAAAACACGACCGGTCATAAAATAAAGTACGGCGCTGTTTATCGTCATTCTTGACTCTTTTACTGCTCGTGTCACTGGAACCTAGTCAAATAGCCCCCCAAGTCAAAATGTCCCCATTTTGGTCAAATAGCCCCCACTTTCATTTTGAAATTGGTCATATAGCCCCCAAAAATGTCCCCATTTTTCATATTTCTTCTTTCTTGTTTTTAATATTAGAAGTTTATGCATACTTATGTTTTAGATATTTTTAATCATATTGCACACAGTGTGAGCTTGTTTTGGTTGTGTATTACGTCCTTTTTTAAGAACTAAATATACATATCTATGAAATAACAAACAAAATAGGGTTAGGGTAAAGCTTTAAACGGTTGTAGAAGGGTGGGGAATGTATGCGATTGTGGCACTCTGAAATATTAGCACACACATACTTACTTAATAATCATACATAATAACATAAATAATGATATCACAATAATTTTCGTATCTTAATCTATGGCTCTGGACATTGTCAAATTTACTGAACTGGCATACTAGTATTTTGCACAAACATTAAAATTTACGCTTGTTTAGAATGTATAATCAGACGTTTTGTTAAATCTGTTATTCTCGAAAAAGATCATATCATAAACCAAATATATCATTATGAAAAGGGGAATGAAAAAATTCTGAGATACAGTTAACTTCTGGAGAACAATAAATGATCCTGAAGAAATTTTGAGAGGGAAATGCGCTATAAAGGATAAAGAAAAAACGCTGTAAATACATGTAGTAATAATAATAATAATAATAATAATAATAATAATAATAATAATAATAATAATAATAGTAATTATAATAATAATAATAATAATAATAATAATAATAATAATAATAGCAACCGCAGAAAAAAATTGATTTAGACTTTGCAGAAAAACTAGAGTCATGTTCTATAAATTATATGATATAATTAACTTTTACAAAATAATGATGAAAGTTACTTTTTAAAATTTCTTTCTTATGATTTTTTAAAACATTTTGTTGCTTTTGCAGGAAACAAATTCAATAGTATTGGCTTTGACACCTATGTCACCCACTAAATAGGTGACACATGATAGACAGTGTTTGGAGAGGGTCACTGTGTTATACAAAAAGCCTCTGGTAATAAAGGATTGTTGTCAGTGGCATTGTGTATTCCAAAAAGCTAGTTTTAATTTGATAGGTGCATCTGGAATTAAGATATGTGATAAATTATTTAACATGCTTTTAAAGAACAATAACCTTCTAAGCTTTAAAGTTCTGACTAGTTTATTAAAATTGGTTAAAAACTTTATTTCAAAATTCCCACCATGCTTTTCACGCTGTAATTTCTATAAAAATGCATTTTTACTGGAAAAAAAGAAACAAATAATTGGTGTATTTGGATTTTGAAACAGCAATCTACAAATGGTTGCAACAGCAATCTACAAATTGTTGTAAAAAAGAATAAATTATTGGTGAGAAAAAAATTGGTGGAGTTGATAAATTTAAAGTAAAGTTAATAATTTTGTTGTCATCATTTTCGTCACTGTACAAGAACATGTGTTAAAGTGATGAAAGGGTGAAACTATCTAATTAATAATAATGCTAATTATGAATATGAAAATAATAAAATTCAAACTTCAAAGCTTTCAAAAAATATATTTCCTAAGAGCATGCTTTATGATATTTTATTAAATAATTGTTAGAACATCCGACCAGAATGGAATGAATAGATATAAATTTTTTAACAATAATTGTATACTATTTTTAAATACTAATTATAAATTGTATTGTAGGCATGAACACAAATTTGTTTGAAATCATTGTAAACACTTGTAGAAAAAAAAAGAGTGAAATATGCATATCTGGAATCGCTACACTCACAAAACTCAGCCTCCCCACACAGCGAAAAAGAAGAGGAACCCACATGAGTATTTCTTCAAAGATGCTCGCCCAATGTGATAATTAAATGTGGAAATTAAAGTTGTACCATTTTTATAATTACATTTTAAATCTATGATAATTGTATCAATGTAACATTATTAATATGTCTGAAATAATATTTCAAATTAGAAGTATATATAAACATAATAATTATAGTATCTTAAGTAAAACTATAATGCTTATCTTCCAATGTAAAAAGAGAAAAAAATACTGACAAAAACATGAATATCCTGATTAAAACACAAAAATAACAGTGGGGCTATTTTACTAAAGTGGGGGCTATGACCAAAATGGGGGCTATTTGACCAAACCGGGAGCTATTTGACCATTTTTTCTTCAGTGGGGGCGTTTTGACTAAAAGTGTGGGGGCTATTTGACCAAAATGGGGACATTTTGACTTGGGGGCTATTTGACTTGGGGGCTATTTGACTAGGAACCGTGTCACTACTTCAGTCTACATACAAATATTTTACCTCCGAAGATGATTGATTTATGATTTAAAATTAAGTTATCAACTCATCATTATAAATATATAGATTTGAAATTTCTCATACTAGAATAAGAAACCTTAAATAAGACTTAAAGAAAATCATTACTAAAGTCTGCGTAAACACAAGAAATAGCGTTCAGCCATAGGGTTATACACTCAACTGTTTCATATGAAGGCTGAATAAACACTGGACAGGACAGCAAAGAACTAGAACCCCAACTACCAGTTGAGTAATTTAGAATACATATGCTACTATAGGTTTGCAGACTGTATTTTAAACCTTTTCTCCATTTTTCTAGACAGGACAGAGTAATCTGTATATATTAATAAACATATTATTAGTAAAGTTTTATTTGATAGAATAAACAAGGTAGGTGCTTGTTTTAGGATGACCTCAAACTTCGATCCATTTCTTTTTAAAACAATAAATCTTCCGGTTTTGTTTAGACAAGGGTTGGGTTGAGTTGACTGTTGGCACTCATCAGTTAGCATTCATCAGATCCCGGACCCGTCTGTGGTCCTTAAAGATAGAGGAAAGAACACGATCTCATCATAACACTTATAAAATATCAACAAATACCATTCTTTACAAAAAACAACAACACAATAGTACTCGTGTTGTCCGTGGAGTTTAAGTGCAAAATCGAATTCGACAAAATGGGATAGATGCAACTATTAAAGTACATTATGTAGTTGGGTAAGGTATGTTGTTCTTTAGTTAAACTTGTTGGTAATGATAAAGACTTTGATGGTGACGACATGCTTCAAAGTTTTGCACCAAGTGCATATTTTGTTAAATGAACGCGGACGCCGGGGTAAGTATGACTCCCATATTCTTCAAATACTTTAGGATAAAACATCCCACTTAAAGTAAAATTTCGACATAAATTTAGGGAGGTGATCAATTTTCAAGCAACTTAAGAAGATGCACTTTTGCTTAGTTTCGAGTTCATCTAATCCGGTACTATATTGAAGTCATGTTGGGGTGCTGAGTATTGGATGAGGCGGTAGAACGTTTTCAATGGTTAACAGGTACTTCTGGGTGGTCTCTCGGTTTCTAGGCTAGTTTGAGTGACAATTGCAAATTCTTTCATTCTGGGCAATTCTAAAAACCTCTAACTAGTGACCACAATTTTGATTAAAAAAAAACGCATATGATATGGGTGCTCATAAAGGTGCTTTACCGAGAAAAACAGCGGACAAATATTTCGAGAAGGAATGCGAACTTTGAAAGATAATGCTACTAATAAAAACAAGAAAACGATTTAATGTTGTTGTTCGAACAACTATGAAAGGATATTAAAAGAACGATTAAAAACAAATCAGTCACGTGACAAGCGGGAGATACTAGGCGCACTTGATTGGTGTCCCGAATCAGTCCTAGGTATACCGCGGGACACCGATCTACGCTCGTTTCAGTCCGGCTACTTGCGTGCGCTTGTATTTCCGGTAAAGTCGGGACATACCGCACGGCCTGGTCAAACAGTTCGGCGCATTTATTTCCAAGATTGCGACGAAACAAAATGTGTAAGTTGAAATATTGAGAAATTGCCTATTATAGGACCCATATTTGTTTTCCATTCACATAGTATTTTGGTGGCCATTTTATGGTATCCCGAACTGCACTCTATTCATCTGTACCGGATCGGTGTACCTATCACGTGATCGGAGTACTCGGGATATACCTATCGGGACATTGCGGCGTATACAAACAAGTGCGCCTAGTGTGTGGGTTGCCATTTTGGTAAGGTTGGAGTAGTGGATCGAGATTTTGCTCGGCTTTCGAGGACCGGGCCGGGCCCCGGGCACTGTTCTCCCCAGCTATCATAACGGTTTTCGCGCCCGACAACCGTTAACAAGCTTTAATCGATTTCCAACAAGCGTTAAATTCGCCGACATCCGTTTATTCAAAATCGACATGTCATAATTTTCTGTTTCTTGCATTGTAAACACAGGTCGCTTTTCAATAAACACCTCATTCAAGGTTAAGCAATGGGCGATTTGACCAATCACAATCGATTTCTTTACTATCAGCTGGATAACTCCGCCTCTCCAAGTTGCCGAATTCGCAAGTCTGTCGGTGTCGTTTGGTCGTATTTTGGCTATGCCGACTGTTGATATTCTCAATTAACAGCGGGTGTGTTTGACATAATATTCAATGATTTTAATGAGATGCGATCATGAGTAATAATTTGGTTATTCTTTGTTATGTGATTAGAAGACAAACACTTCGAAAATTGTACTGTATAGATGTATGAAAATAATTGCGCGATAATTGATTTGTTTTAAACAAATCTATTAGCAAGTTCCAGTTAGAACTTAACGATCAGTTCATTTTCGTCGGACACATTTTCAAGTATGCATGCGCAAAAAAACGACGACTCGTCGATTCTATCTTATTTCAAGAGAAACCGGCCTTGTGAGGCTGATGCCAACTCCATCGGGCATTCTGAACTTCAAAATTCTAGAAATGAGATCGAGATCATTCCGGATAGCCATTCAAGAGCGACTCTGACGACGCCAAGTACGCCTTCACCTCGTGAAATTACTCCGACGACGGACGCGGTACCCCAACATGCCGAGACACTGAATCAACGCCGGCTACCTCGAACAGCCAGTTCGATCCAGTCAGGTGTCGATCCCAAGTGGAAGAAAGTCTACTCCTGGTTGCAAGAAGTTGGCAATGGTCTTTTTTATATATATTTACTTAGCCTTGTGACTTGCATAAAATAAATAAAATCACTCAATTTCATGCTACTATCATAAAAAAGGGAAATATGCATATCAGGAATCGCCACACTCATAAAACACAGCCTCCCCCTGCAGCAAAAAAGAAGAGAGGAAAATAAATGATTTGTTTGTTGATTGTTTAACAAAAAAGAGAACCGTATGGGTTAGCGCATTGGAACAGTCAGTGGCAAAATAATTTGCTACTGGGGGTTTAAACCAGGTTCTAGGGGTGCACTATATAATTTATTATACCTGTTTGTGTTAACTGAATACCTATTATGATATTATTTTTATATATATGAAGCTGTCTATATGTTTACTGGTATCGTAAATTAATTTAATTTAAGATTTTGAGTGGTGTTTTTCCACCTTATCAAAAGTGAAGACAAAGCTTAGACGCAGGCTTAACAATTCAACATTAAATTCATTGTTAATGATATCCATGGAAGGTCCTGATGTACTGAAGTTTGATTATAATAAGGCAGTCAGCACTTGGGTCCAAGAAAAAAGAGGCGTCTGAAAGTTTAATTCTAATCCTGTCAGTTGTAATGAAACACTGAGTTTGATACGTGTGAGATATCTTGGACAATGAAGGTGAAAAACTAACTATACAGAGTATATAGTTGACATTGTAACTTGATGAGATGATCAGTTTATGTAATTAAAACACATGTTCACATACTGTTTACACATTGTTTTGTCATAGAGTAAAATTATGACCAAGTATTTCTTATAATGTTTCATAATAATGTTTGATGATATTGCTTTCTTTGCATGATTAGGTATTTGTATATGAGTTTTCTTTATATAAAAAAGTAGAATTGATATTTAAGTTTTAGGTTTTGTATGTTGATTTTGAAGATCATAGGTTGTTACCAGATGTGGGATTTTACTTAAGTTCGTAAAGTCTTCCTGTTTCGGTCTTTGTTAATAACAACATTGTAAGATTTTCTCAAATTGAAAGCCTTTCCACAAACTTCACACAAGCACTTTTTCTTGTTCATGTCCGCACTGGTAATAGCTTATGATGTTAAGCCGCTGTAAATAGTTTCAATCTTCTCTCAAATAATTTCCACCTGCGATCCATTAGTGGTAAATGTTTGTTTGTTTGTAGTTTGGCTCGGAGATTAAAGCTTTTCCGATATATGTCGAGCCAAACGTAGAGATGGTCACTTTCGCTTTCTCTATCACGAATAAACTTTCAAACATTGGACTATCTGATTGTGATTTGCAGGTAAGATTTTTGTAACTCGTAATTTTATATTTTTGTTTAATGATAAGAATTTCTTAAGAAATGTTCAACGTTAAGTTCCAAAGTTAAATTATTCATCTCAAATGTTCATGCGTTAAAAGTACATGGCTTAATTGTATTTGGTAGAAACTTAAAGTCCTTAATTCCTCATGTCTTAATCATTTTCACTAATGTAGATTCAATTTCTTTCCTTACTTTCGTATTGTTAATCTTAAAGGAAATTTGTATAGTAATGAACATCTTTTTGGAAGTATAGAATTTGTGTCGCACTGTATAGTAGTAATTTGTACGACAAACCATTCTCACAGCGTAATTCAAGATGGCAGCCTCCAGGAACAATGCGATGCGTAGATTTGTAAAAATTGTTTTATTGATTCTTTTTGTACCTTAAACAGTAGAAATGTAATTCTCGGTTTTATTCATTTTAGAATTTAGTAAATGTTAATATTTAAGTCTAATTTTAATAAGGAATCATCCTATTCAATGAGAAATTAGTTTAAAAGTAAGATTGAATTGTGTTAGGTGTTTAATGTAATTGACATCATTGTACCTCTTTACTTAGCCAAGCATAAGGCGATGTTCTACCAAACCCTAATCCCCAATGAAGTTGAAATATAAGTTTTGATTGTATTATTGTATTCATTAATTGTTACTTCTTATGTAATCAATTTATTATGTTACTTCTTATGTAATCGTCACTTTCGCTTTCTCTATCACGAATAAACTTTCAAACATTGGACTATCTGATTGTGATTTGCAGTTTAGTACACCCACAAGGGCCCGTTCACAGTTTCACATTATTTATGTTTTTTAACTTTGTACCTTTCTTGGCTCTAAAATGATAAAAAAACATCTATGTACTATATACAGTTGTTGCAGTAAACTTTGGTACAAATATAAAACTGTATAAAATGATAGTTAAAAAATAAAGTTTCGCGAGCTAAAATCCACGAACAGTCCAGCGACAACCCTTCCAAAAATCCTGGGGAGACCGTAAGTAAGTTGGCGAATATTTTTGTCAATGCATTGTTGCGATCGACGTAAAAATTAAGATTGTAACTGTTTCTTAAGGTACGTGAGCCTGTGCATTTCATTGTTGACACTACTCAGTTGTGGCGGAGCCTGATCATCGTTATTCTAGCAAAATTTAACCACTAATCATACGCTCCTGCATCAAAAAGACCCCCAACCTAAGATTAAGGTGAAAAAAGTGATACCTAATTTCCTTGCATCAAAATACAAGTAACTGCATCTATTGAAATCCCTGAATATACTGAAACATTTGCTAATGTTGATGATAGTAACTGTCACAAAGTTTAACGAAAAAATCACACATAGTTTCATATGTTTAAAGTAATGATATCTGTGCAGGGCAAGTTCGATTCAACCAGCGCGCCAGTCTTTCAACGCTTTCAGCACTTTGATTATTCCAATTCAGTCATGCGTGATATAGTTATCGCAGTTAGTACAGAAACAAATCTGTTTTATGAACTGTGACCTTGACATTCTTGGCATTTGCTGTGTCAAGATCATCCTATCTTTTTCTGTCATGAACACATAAAAATATTTAAGGACCAGTAACCTATGCGTTTATGACCGTCGTGCTTGCAACTCATCATGTTTTGCTGAGGGGATCTTGCAGTTTTAATACAGTCATGCACATCGTTGATATAACCAATACACAAATATTTAGGACACAAATCCAATTTCTGGAATGGTGACTGTGATCTTCAAGACACAGGCTGTGTGTGATACATATGGAATATTATAACAGTATGCATTCTGTAGGTTCGTACTATTTTGAGTTGGGTATGTAGACAATATCGCGCAAGACCGAAGGTCGAGCGTGATGTGGTTACATACACAACGAGAAATTATACGAACCTACAGAATGCGTACTGTCATAATGTTCCTTTTATTATACACACCGTTCAACCCGTTAAGGCATCGCCACACTCCTCCCAATCCTATTCATCGATAAAATAAAAATCATCAAATCTCAGTAATGACAAAATGCCATTCAGTTAAACTTTGCACAAATGAAGGTTACTAATGTATCTTTATTTTGCATACAGTAAGACAAAATAGAAAAGTAAAGAAACAAAGCTAGACCTAAAAATTCCTTGAATTCTATTTACATAAATTCACAAAAACTAGGTGATGCAGAACATAACTTTAAATTCCCTCGTGAGCACAATGATACTGACAAGAAAATGTTGTGTACTTTGTAAAAAACGTTCAACTATTAAAAGAGAAATCAGTGATTGTCATCCGTTTACGCGACCAGGAAATTGAAGGTCAAACACACTTTTACTAATATCTCGTAAAGTTTACACAAGTAAATCATGAGGACACAATAAATTGTTGTCAGTATCATATTACTCATGTGGGCATTTAAAATGATGTTTTGTGTTCTTTAGTTTTTGTGAATTTATGTAAATAGAAGTTGAGGGAATTTTTAGATCTCGATATTTTTCTTTACTTTTCTAATATGTCTTACCATCTTTAAAATAAAGATACATTAATAACATACACTTGTGCAAAGTTTCATTTAACAGCATTTTGCCGTTATTGAGATTTTGATAATTTTCTTTTTATCGATGAATAGAATTGGGAGGAGTGTGGCAGGCCCTTAACTGTTAAACCGATTGTTAACTCGGAAAACAGATTACGAAAAATAAACGGATTCGACACTAGGTGAGTTTTATTCATATTTTTGGCACGTTAAGCCACGGTTTCCATTTGGAACTGGTAAGTATTGTTTCAGAAGAGAATGGCGAATCTTGGCATATATTTTTCGAGTGCAAAAGTTTTATATATTGGAAGAAAATTCTGTGTAAAGTGTGTTTCCTAGGAATTTTTGTGTTTGGCGAGATATATCACTTTCCATCCAGCGATTGCAACGAATTTAGTAACAGAAACATAAACAACCATCATTAATCTGTAGTCAGGCCAATTTTCAATGACTATTTTTTGTTTCAAAGCGTCAACAGCGTGTGTTATATACCGTTCTCGCTCAAAACAAATTGATATAAACTAAACAACAAAATTTTAGTCAAAAACATAATAGCAGAAATAAAAATAGTAACGCGATAGTAAATTTATGAATGGTGTAATACCATTAAGTTTGTAAAACTGCAACAGAAATTTCCTATTTTTGAGTTCGTTATGTGCCGGAAAATTACGACAACCTAGTGTGTCGTAGTATATGACGTCACATAGAACACTGGAAGCTGCAAAATAAAGAATTTCTAATCTGACGATTTGTATCAATTTTGCCGATTAACGATGCACTATGCTAAAATCATTTGTGGGTATATAATAAATCAGTACGCGGTGGTGATTCTTTGTGAAAAATTTCAGTACAACCTCATCATGCATCTCTGTAAAGAGTCTGAACACTAGAAAATATAGTGAAAATTGCACCAGGCTTTCCAAGTTAGAGTGACAGTGCAAATTTCATAAAACATTAGCAGTTCAAGGTTATTATTCTAGAATCGATGGAAAAGTTTAGGGTGGATTTTAACTCTTTGAGATAAAACACCCATGGTCATTCAAACTTAATTTGTTAACACTTCTTGAAGAATTCAAGTTTGATAGCAGACAGTGCTCATTTGGTCAAACACCAGCAATTTATGGGCCACAACTAAAGTGACTTGAGCGATCTGGCTTGTAGTTGAAACTGTTAAAATATCCAATACTGGTGCAACTGCATATTTATGTACAATGTACTACAGCATCATTTATGTTAGTGGGGACTAATTTTCATGAAAAAGCAGAAAATGATTAATATGTTCCCACAGACATGCATTTGCACAATTCTGTATTTCTATTTAGACGTTTAAGGGATTGCCACACTCCTCCCAACTTTGTTCATCGATAAAAAGAAAATTATCAAAATCTCAATAACGGCAAAATGCCGTTAAACAAAACTTTGCACAAATGTATGTTATTAATGTATCTTTATTTTGCAGGTGGTAAGACACGTTAGGAAAGTCAAGGAAAATAGCGAGATCTGAAAATTCCCTAAATTTCTATTTACATAAATTCACAAAAACTAAACAACACAAAACATCATTTTAAATGCCCACTTGAGTAATATGATACTGACAACAATTCATTGTGTCCTCGTGACTTACATATGTAAACTTTAGGAGATATTAGTAAAAGTGTGTTTGACCTTCATTGTTCTGGTTGCTTCCTGGTCGCGTAAACCGATGACAATCACTGATTTCTCTTTTAGTAGTTGAAATTTTTTTACAAAGTATACAACATTTTCTTGTCAGTATCATTGCGCTCACGTGGGAATTTAAAATTATGTTTTGTATCGCTTAGTTATTGTGAATTTATGTAAATAGAATTTTAAGGAATTTTTAGGTCAAGCTTTTTTTCTTTACTTTTCTAACGAGTCCTACTGTATGCAAAATAAAGATTCAGTAGTAACATTCAATTGTGCAAAGTTTTATTGAACGGCATTTTGCCATTATTGAGATTTTGATAATTTTCTTTTTTATCGATGAATAAAGTTGGGAGGAGTGTGGCAATCCCTTAAATTTCATTGGGATTTAATTTGCACTTTTACCCTAAATTGAAACCACAAAATTTACACCAGTTTGAAACATGTTACCACAGTATAATATCACACATTTTACAAATAATTTGGAAATGCAGTGTGTACACGTAAATAAAAATTTACCCATGCACATCTATTTCATTTGACAGTCAAATGCACAGGGGTGAAAGTTAGAAATTTTGAAAATCCTGAAAATTTGTCAATTTATTTAGTGAAAATCAACCATTTTTAGATAATGATAAATCTGAATCCTGAATTCAGGAATCATTTTGAAAACTTTGACCCCTGAATGCAATGCAATGGACATACAACTTCATATTTATACCATCACCGTTGTGTATTCATTTAACCAGAACAGTTTTTTTTGTTGGTGCACCTTTGTAACAGTTAGGCATTTTCATTGTTATCCAACTACTGTAACTCAGTATGCCGGCGCTGGTATGCCATAATTGCCTGGGAAGAGCACTGAACTGACAACAACAAACTTGTATGAGCATACATAATTCATTTATTAAGAAAGAATGATATCAAAACAGTGGTTATACTTTTCATGTTCTTACAGCTCAATACATGCAAAACACATAGCTAGATATTGTAGCAAGAGAAAATAGGGAGATATGATCCCCAAGTTAGACAATCATCAGCCCATATAGGACAGCCAGGTTTTCACTGGAACAAAACAGTATTGCTTTGAAACATTGTGGCCTAGTTTTTTTTTCATGACTTAACCCTTTCCTCCATAGACACACCTTTATTGCATGGGCAACTGTGTAGGTCCAGATCAGCCGGCACATCTGTGCCGTCTGATCAGGATCAGCACTGTTCGCTTGATGATTCCTTAGGTTATTTCAGACCAAAAAGCGACCAGTGCAGATCTTGATTAGATGGCACAAATGTGCCCGCTGATCTGGATCTACACTGGTCGCACATGAGTAAAGATCTGTATATATGGAGGAAAATGTTAAATTATGAAGACTGCACTTTTATACACTTTCTCAAGCTCATATTTCAACATTTATAATGTTCATATTAAGTTAAGAGAAATGTCGTACTCAACTGTTAACAACTTTAAAACATAATTTGTTGGAGCCCAGCTGCTATAGCATTAATGTTATCTTTAACAAAACTTAAATTTAACTCATTTTTTTGAAAGAAATTTTGCCTTGCTCTACAAGTATAAATACAAACAAATGAAAACTGTATAAAATGTAGCACCTTTTGCTTATTGTATTTTGCATGACATATATTTGTAATGACATTTGCATCTTTTTCTTGCATATTATATAATATTATGTGTATTTCCGATTAGGATTACCCAACAAGAAAAAGAAGGAAACTTTGAATAAAAAAGAATTTGCGTAGACAGGTTAGGTTGCTCCAATGTAGTGTTGTACCATACTGTTCTAATACTAAGTTATGATGTACCATCCAAATATCTGAGATGACATTTTTAGTAATGTACCAAACGTGTCTTTGTTCTACACAGGATCTCATAAATGTGTACAAATATTCTCAAGCACATCAAGATGCAAAAGTTTGCAAACAATCTGCCTTATGTTTCCAAATCATTATAATCTGTAGAGAGGGACAATACACAATGATGGTTTGAGTGTAACTGTGAGGGTATAATGACAAGGCAAACTGGAATTCATAAATCAGCCTATGTTTAACCCTTTACCTCATGGATATGGTTATATCATGTGCCCCCAGTGTAGATCCAGATCAGCCTGGACATCCAGGCAGCCAGGAACTACACTGTTCTCTTCTTGGTCAGAAATAACCTAGTGAATCTAAGTGAACAGTGAAGATCCTGATCAGATTGCACGGTATGCCCATGGGGACATCATTTCCCACAGAGTGAAGGGTGTAGGTGTTTAACAGGTTTCCTTTAACTGGCCCAGTAATTTAAAGTTTTTATTTCTAAATGTTAATGTGAACTGTTCTCACAACACTTACTTAGGCACAGTAATGGTATATTCTATATATCAAAACACTATACAGGAAAGGCAGTTACAGTGTGAACATATTAACATTAAAACAAGGAAAAATTAACACATTATGCTAAAAATTGCACGTTTTCGCACCAAAATAAACTTGAAGCACATTTAAGAAAGCACTATTGACTAACTTTACCACAACATGAAGTTTATAAGGTCTATATAACTGCAGAGTCAACTAACTGTGTTGCTTTTAACTCCTTACTTCATGGGAGATAGCTTATATCCAATGTACAACCAGTGTAGATCCAAAGAAGCCTGCATATTTGTGCAGTCAGATCTGGATCTATAACTGAACTGCTTTAACATTTTGTTCAATTGTGATCATGAAGCAGTGTAGATTTAGGTCAGAGTGCACAAATGCAGTCTGATCTGGATCTACACTGGTTGCCCACATGATTTATAAATGCATATCCAAAGATTTTTCCCTAGGATAGTTTTCATAAAGCCAACAGACTAGAAGTTTATATCATACTGTGCAAATTGATCATTCAATCATATTTCAAACAGCTCTATTAACATGATATCAATGGGACATGATCAGAACCTGACTGGAATAAATTCAACATGACAACAAATCTCAAAAAACAGTTTTTGAAACTTCAACCTTAAAATGTACTACAATCCATTGTAATCATTCACTAAAGATTTATATAAAGCCACAAAAGTGAAACCAGTCGAAACATTACAAAACTAGTTAAATACAAAAGATCACTCTTAACAAATATTCTTGAGCGTTTTGCTAGTAACTTGGACTTTACATCATCAAAACCTTGTGACATTTGGCGCACTTGTTTGTATACGCCGTAATGTCCCGATAGGTATATGCTGAGTACTCCGATCACGTGATAGGTACACCGATCCGGTACAGATGAATTGAGTGCAGTTCGGGATACCTTGAAGTGGCCACCAAAATACTATGTGAATGGAAAACAAATATGGGTCCTATAATAAACAATTTCTCAATATTTCAACTGACACATTTTGTTTCGTCGCCATCTTGGAAATAAATGCGCCGAGCTGTTTTGACCGGGCCATGCGGTATGTCCCGACTTTACCGGAAATACATGCGCACGCTAGTAGCCGGACTGAAACGAGCGTAGATCGGTGTCCCGCGGTATACCTAGGACTGATTCGGGACACCAATCAAGTGCGCCTATATTTCGTCACTTTTTATGTATGACCATTTATGATCTAGAAGTCATAGGCAATGTGATGGATTATAGGGTTTGCTTAATTAATGAATTAGACATGTAAGCCAGTGTTGGAGTGCAACTGAATTCATACATTCAGTAGAACTGCTACCAATATATTAAAAAATAATTACATACTGTTACACAAGACCTTGAACATTTATACAGGATGTATAGTCAGCAATAACTGAAACAGGGCAGGGCTAACACATTACGACACAAAGTATTGCCTAAACCATTTAGTTTAATCTAAATGTACTTCAAACCTCAAAGAATTTTCTCTCACAATTTACCTATACTAAGAACCGTCTCCCAAGCTACTACTTATTTAAATAAAGAACCTAACAGTTAACAAGCTATTCCATGAAATATTCTAACAGATCATCTTCTACATTTTTTATTAACTAAGTAAGTTCCAACAAGTTTTTAAAAAAAAAGGAACATGTATAAATGTATGAATAAAAATATTGAATATGAAAGAAGGAATTAATCATGTACATTGTAGAACTGTGTGTAAGTAAGGCCAAGGAATGCGATCATTGGAATATGACATCTTATTGAAAAATATATCTAAATTTGTTACAATCATCTATAATAGTAGCTATTTTCAATTATTTGTTTAAATGTTGCTATTCTAATGTTAACTGTTCTCCCTACGCTAGTCCAAGTGTAGTAAATAATTTGTAAATGTACAAACTATTGATGTACTTAACATAAATTTACAATACTTATGAATGTTGACAGAGAGTTGTATTTGATCCTGTGGCCACACCCCAATCACTTGTACTGGCACACTTCTTACAAAACACTGCTTGGTTCAGTCTTAGAATCTAACTCTTTACGCTATGGAATATGGCATTTATCCCATGGACAAACAGTGCAGATCAAGATTAGCCAGACAGAGCAATCTGTTCAGTATCTGCATTGTTCGCTTTAAGTAATTCTAGAAGTATATGTGATAAAATGCATATCCAATGAGTAAATATTAGAAGAGCTAAAAAATCTGCCTTGAGACAATATAAATATCATATAAAACACACAGAGCAGGATAATAGATTTTACAGATAGAAGCAATGCAGGGATTTCCACAGGCCATGTTGATTGCCTCTTCTAATACTATGTGTGTTCAGTCACAGGGTCTGATGGATCACCCCAACCACTCCCCATCCCAAACAACTCCACCAGAATTATAGTTCTGAAACCTTGAAAATCAACAGTGATCTGGTCATTTATTAAATCATCACAACATAAACAACATTTAGAAAATGACAAGAAATACTTTGGGTGTTTATGTTCACTAATTATCCAATATATTTCTGTACAAGTTAAAATGTAGGCAGTACCTTTTTTTGAAACCGAGGAAATCCCTGCACAAAAACAGCAAATGTAGAAGAAAGTATTAATTATTTAATGACTTAATGCCAGCATCAATTAAATTACATTAATTATTTGATCAATAGAATTATTTAGGTAAATTTGTACTTGAACAGCAGTCTACTATTTGCCATCGATTCATGTCATGACAGACGTGTATCACATTAAAACTTCCCCAGTTGTTAATCTTTCCAATCTTTCTTGATTTCAAATTTCCACTCCCAGGCAAGAATTTCATTTTTATCGTCATCTGTAAACAAACTTTTCACTTTGTACTCGCCCCGCTGCATCATTCCGCTGGGGAATTCCTCTTCTGGTGACTTGTACTCGTATACTTCTAGTTTTGGCCCATAGCTTCCCACCATATACTCTTCTTTAGCTAAATTCATGAAGACAATGAATTAAAGCACTGGGTTCAAGTATAAAAGCAGAACAAAATACAGTAAAACTTCGAAAATCGAATAGTCAGGGGGATTTTGAAAATGTTCTAGTTTTCCATTGTTATCGAGTTTTCTAGGTTTTCTTTGAGGTCCGACTTTTTCAGTAAAGTCGTATAAACACATGTTTGTGACCTTGTTGTTGACTACGTTATCAGAATATCTTCTAAATTTTAAATGATTAATTTGACACTGTATTTTTGTTAAACTGTTATATCTGTTTAACTAGAAATGTGTCCATAGGACACGGATGCCCCCACTATGCATCGTTTTCAGACACTCAAGTGCAATGACGGGAATAATAGCATTTCAAAGACAGTGATGTGCGAGTAATTATAAGAATATGCATTAACTTGAAGATCAAGTAAATTATTTGTATTTGTGGCACTGTTGTCTGCTCATTACAGAAATGTCTGTGAAGAAGTTGGTATTAATGCAATAAAAATATATAAAACAAGATATATTCCTATTAAAACTAATGTAAATGGAATTATCAAAGGGCCATAACTTCTGAACAGTACATGTAAGAGCGAAACCCCACCTTTATGCACAACAACATATCAGGCCAAGCATTGTGATAAAGTTTCATTAAATTCCCACCAGAAGTGTAGGACGAGTTGCGTTCACAAGATATATTCCTATTAAAACTAATGTAAATGGAAGTATCAAAGGACCATAACTTCTGAACGGAACATGTAAGAGCAAAACCCCACCTTTATGCACAACAACATATCAGGCCAAGCATTGTGGTAAAGTTTCATTAAATTCCCACCAGAAGTGTAGGAGGAGTTGCGTTCACAAGATATATTCCTATTAAAACTAATGTAAATGGAAGTATCAAAGGGCCATAACTTCTGAACGGAACATGTAAGAGCGAAACCCCACCTTTATGCACAACAACATATCAGGCCAAGCATTGTGGTAAAGTTTCATTAAATTCCCACCAGTAGTGTAGGAGGAGTTGCGTTCACGAGATATACTCCTATAATAACTAATGTAAATGGAAGTATCAAAGGGCCAAAACTTCTGAACGGAACATGTAAGAGCGAAACCCCACCTTTATGCACAACAACATATCAGGCCAAGCATTGTGGTCAAGTTTCATTACATTCCCACCAGTAGTGTAGGAGGAGTTGTTTTCATGAGAAAATTGAACGGATGGACGAACGGACGGACGGACAGGAGCAACTCTTTCATGGCGGGGGCATAAAACGGGTTTTGATTTTTTTTTTCATGAAAATGGCTTTTTAAACATTTCTTGTCGAAATTGTCAGAGAATTTTTATACTTGACAAACAGTGCGTTGTTATTTTTACACATGTTAAAATTACTAGGTCCCGTCAAAATACAAAGATACAAATTGCCCCGTTTCATAATCTTTTATTTGAGATAAAATTAATCAGGAATTAAATTCTGAAAATTATTGTCTCAACGCAGCAGCCTACCGAATGATCATAAAAATATTTTCTTTCATCAGAACCTGTTTTTTTAATCGCATCAATTAAAACACGATAGACGCTGGCGATTGACAATTAGCTGGCAATATAACCCGTTGCAACGTGTAAAATCTACGCGTCACCTATTACCAATTACTCTCCCTAGAGGTGTGAAAATTAAACGCTCGTTTATTAGTCGAGTTTTCCAATGTAAAGAAAGAACTGTTTCAAGGGACTGACACCTGTCCCCGAGATTTCGAGTTTTTGAAGTTCGAGTTTTTCATGGTATTTTTATATAGAATATATAAGGTAATTGCCGGGACCAGCATTACTACTTCGAGTTTTCTGGAGTGCTAGAGTTTTTGATGTTCGAGTTTTCGAAGTTTTACTGTAGAAGAATAAACTGATTTTCTTGGCAACAAACTTAAAGCAGAGTTATATGTCATTTTGGTTATGGTAAGATTTTAATGGTTTCCTAATTTCAAGTTGATATCTTAAGCAGACCAAGTGCATAAAAACTTAGCTGAGAAAAGAATTCTTGGATTAGTCAAGCTAAAAGATCAAAGTAAAATAGGTGTAAAATGTAAAAACATTTTACGAGAGTTCAAGGTCTTGTATGATATGATGCACATTTGTTTATGACTTTCATACACATATCCTTTACAATACATGGAAAAGGCACTTCTGGCTAGATTTCAAATAAATGCTATAAGTGTATGATTATTTTGCATACATTAAGAAAAGTTAGAACAGTAGAGAAAAATAGTTAGACCTAACAAATCCCAATTACTGACAATGACACCTAAGGTCCTTTGGTCTAACAAATGTAAACAATCTGTCTGACCTTCAATTTCCTTGTCACGAAAAATGGATGACATAAAAATTAAAATGTTGATTTCTCTCTTCACAATTAAAAGTTCTTTTCAAGGACCTTAGATATTGTTGTCAGTATCATTTCACGTATGTTGACATTTGAATTGTTGTTTTGTGTTGCTTCCTTTTTGTAATAAATTGCAAATAAAATTTTAGGGATTTGTTAGGTCTAACTATTTTTCGCTACTTGTCTCACTTTTCTTAACGTATGCAAAATAATCATACACTTACAGCATTTATTTGTGCAAAGTTTGATGGAAGTGCATTATGCCGTTTGAAAGATTTTTATATTTTTCTTTTTTGTCTATGGCAAAGCAAACGCGAAAGGCGCCACCCGAAGTATATCAAGCTCTGTTTTGCAATGTACATCAACATAACAAACTACACAGTCTTCGCAAAAGGCACCGGACCGTCGGTCATGTCCGGCAGTTTTGTGAAGTCGTCGGTCCGGCCAACCGGCATTTTGTCCGGCGTTTTGGTTACGAAAAATTTTGGTGCAAACAATATTTCCGTTATAATTGCACTGCAGCTCTGTTACTTCGCGATCCGTTATATCACGATATCCAATATATCACGCTCAGTCCGTGGATCCCAATTTTTTGTACATTTACAATGTGTATGTTTGTTCATTCTTCGTGAGTGGTAAAAAAGACCGAATGATCAAATCAACTTTGGTGACAAATTCACGAAACGCACGCTTTTTTCGTGTCGTATTACGTCATTACCGGCGAAGGCTGTTTATTACATTTTGTATGCAGGGATTTAAGAGGCGATGTATTAGTTCATCAACAGATACAACATCAAACATATGAAAATAAAGGAAAGTTTTTTATACAAAAAAGCTTTTGAAACCCCCTTTGTGACGATCAGTAGGTGCGAAAAACACCAAGCTGATACAGTACAGTACATTCCACTAATTTGAATAGCGGTTATTTGAATATTTCGCTTAATATAGTAGAATATTAAAACACAAAACCATTTCTATATATTTCTATGCTAAAAAATCTCTTTATTTGAAAAGGTCACCGCATGCATTTCGTTTATTAAGATAACACTTTCCCACCTTACAACGCCTTACGACGCTAATCCTACTTGAAATTCACACATTTCTGCCCCAAGGCAATGTTCATTATCCGGTAAACTCGAAAAATTTATTGTCATTGTTTATCACCTATTTAAAATGATGACTTCCGTTCACTGGCACGCATGTTTACCGTGTACATTTATGGCAATGACGTCACATAACGGGTTTCCCCGCGTCGAGAATTTTCATTTGTTTTTGTTCATTAGATGATTACGTTTTATGGAATACGGGAAATTCTTGAATAAAAATTATTTTATTTGTAAAAAAAGGAAAGAAACATAAAACAGAAAAATACTTGCTCGGTATCTCGATGAGCAGGTAATGTAACAACAAACTGTTTTGACGTTTCCTGCTCAATGTCTATTATGGTTAGCGGCTTGCATTAACTTTCGCTAATTATCACTAATTTGCGGTTTGTCTCATGAACGAAATTCTGCCAGTACAGTATCAGCTTGGCGTTTTTCGCACCTATTTTTTGGCTATTGTTCGGCACAAAGTGGTTTCATGTCAAATCAGAAGCAACAGAATTGTAAAAAAACTTTCATTTATTTTCATACGTTTGACGTTAAATTGTATCCGTTGGTAAACTTGTACATTGCCTCTTAAATCCCTGCCTACAAATGTAATAAACAACCTTCGCCGATAATGACGTAATACGACACAAAAAAAGCGTGCGTTTCATGAATTTGTCGGCAACGTTGATTTAATCATTTGATCTTTTTACCTGCCACGAAGAATGAACAAACATATAGATTGTAAATGTACAAAAAATGGGATCCACGGACCAAGCGCGATTTATTGGATATCGCGATATAACGGATTGCAGTGTATTTATTTAAAATATCTTTTTTATCTTTGATTTCACCACATGTAGTTATTAATGTTACGCTGTAGTTACGGTGTAAGCGAATTTCACAAGTGTGTATTTCTCATGACGCACCGACGAAAAATGGCGGAGATACGAACGAAATCAAAAACTGGATAGAATCTGTAAGCTCCGTATATTATAATACTCCGGTTAATTGAATCAAGGGTTCTGACAAATGGGCTATTCAAATAAGCAAATTCTACTGTACTGACAGAATTTCGTTCACGAGACAAACCGCAAATTAGCTACAATTAATGAAAGCTGCTAACCATAATAGACATTGAGCTGGTTACTAAGTACTAAGCTGGTTAACGATGGATGACGACAAACTAACATCGCCGAATTTGACCGACCAACAGATCGTCGATCAGTTCAAAGGTACCGACACCTTTGTAAATTGACGACCGCGATCTTTGTTTGTTTGTACATTATTTTTTGTTTGTTTGTACATTATTTCTTTTTATTTAAAATAAATCTCAATAAATTATATAAAAAGTTGTTTTAAAACATTTGTCCAGCATGGAACGTACTCCCTGATGTACCGTAGATTTCACGGTGTGTTAATTACGCAACACCGCGATATACATGCATCTGACATCAAAACAAAAAGAAGTTTGATTGTTTTAGTGTGATTATTTACTTATATCTATATTTATTTACTTAATGGCATTTGTGTATTATTGTTCCATAACAGAATCAATGTAGTATACTGTAATTTGTGTCTGAAAGGTAAGGCCTCCAATATATTTAGAACTGTTTTTTTTTATTTTTTAGACCACAAGAAGGCTGTTGGAGATGCCAAGTTCCAGCAACAGATGCAGACTGCAAGACAAGTTTCAGTGGGCATAAGTGGGAGTGCCATAGCAAATTTATATCGTCTGGCACAGAAAGACCTTGCCATATTTATTTTTGTCATTTTTTCAAGAATAAAAAATAGATTTAATAATCTGTATTGTTGATTGTAACATGTGTGGGGTAAAAGTGAAAATAGAGCTATTTAATTGGCTCCAATGTATGTGTAGCATAAATATAGTGAAATAAGATAGTTTAAAGAAGAATATAATTGTTTTTGTTTCGGTCTGGCAAATTCTTTTTCGGTCTGGCAGAATTTTTTTTTCACCAGACCGGATGACTGGCAGTTTTTCATCCCTTTCGCGAAGACTGACTACAACTCAATTACATGTGAAGAATTTATGTTTAGGAAAATAAACACACTTACTGCTTAGCGGTCCCCTTGAGATTTTATTGCTGAGTCGTAATCCTGAGACAATTTCTCTCTGTACATTGAAAGTGATCATCAGTCGATATTTCACGCCTTCTTTTACATTAAACTTCATATCTTTTAACTGAGTTTTATCTGAAATCAGAAAACAGTTCTCAATACAAGTTACATCTGAAATAAAGAATACTTTAACTCTCAGCATATGTACCTTTTTATACCATCCTTTATCCTTCCACCCACACCAAATTTTTCATGGCCAAGTAATGATCGTTGTGAATGAAAGATTCACTTGGACTGTTTTCTTAGATTTAATACATTTCAACAGCGATCTAAAGATGACTGTTGATTCATTTTATTAAAAATTTTGCAACTATTTTTTTTCCACAAAATTGAAAACAATACTGTTGGATGCAATTCTGAAACTGTCATATTCCAGAAATAGAGGATATACATGCATCTTTAGTTGTCAGTGAAAATAATAATGAATGTGGAATCTATGTAACAAAATAGGTGCTATACAATGAGGATATATTTTCACTTCAACTTCTAACTGTGCTATGAATCCTAATTTCTGATGGTATGCAGTGCAATATATTACATTAAGTACAATAAAATCTGATCACAATTTATTCAACAGTAAAAGTTTTTATGTATATTGTCGACGAACAAGCATGTTTTGCCACAAGAAGCTGCAAAAAATGTTCCATCATTCACTTTGTCATCAATGTGGCTATTCCAACAGCCATTTGAAAAAGCCATAATATCACAAAATTTTCTTATAATTATAATTTCTATATTAATGAAAGTATTTATGTGTGGAAATATAAGGATTAAATCACTATTTGATGATTTTTATTTGGGTATGAAAAACAGTTGGGGTGATAAAAGTGTGTAAAGCCCGAAGCCGTAAAACAATTCAGCTATTCAGAGATTTTTCTTGATTGCATCAGTCTAAATTACTATCTATATAACATTCAAACTACATAAGGAAGCAGACACTAAATTTGGTTTATCTTGTTTTACAATCTATGTGAAAGCTTTTTAAAAAGGGTTAAAGAGAGATAATCAAATCAAAACACTTCACTAACCTTCAAGGTCTATTTCTTTATCGGGACGTCCCTCTACAAGTATTGACATTTTCCGCAATATTATCTTTCTTGGGTCATTAGGCCCTGAAAAACAAGATTGATGTACATACAGACTAATCAGCAAATAATATCACCCAGCACCTGTTTCTGCTCAGCTTTATGCATCAACATTGACAACTGGGCTTTTTCAGCCTGTCTCACAGGGCCAATATTCTGCCCTGTTCCCAATGCAAAATAGAGACCACTTTTCCAAATTTCAAGAAAAAATTCCCAATCTCGTAAATTTATTCCCCTTTTGAACCGAAACACATTTGCCTTTAAAAATTAATAAACGAGAAACTATATAATCGAGACTTTTCAAATATATGCGTTTGTTTATCGGCGATCTGTGAAAACGACTTTCCATGAAAAATGTATGTACTGGGGTAAAAACCGGTATTTACCGTACCACAAGTTGAAGATGGAGCGCGGCGCCATGATTCCAGATAACTTATATTATGGTCAATTTATAGTTTGAATATTAACAGAAATTATTTTTTTATTTTGTGAACAATTTTTTTTGCGATAAATGTTTGACTGCATACTAAACAGAAAGGATGAATCAAAAATGGTATGTGCAGTACCAACTTCTAACAAATGTTTCAAAAGTTCTTTCCCATTCAGTTGAAAATTGCCAAGTTTCTGAGGATCAGATGATGGCCATTCTACGTGAACTGTATAAGTGATACATCTGCAAAGCTGTCAGAACAAACTCTGGAAGAGATTTGTAACACTTCCAGGGACACTAAACCAAGGCAAATCAAGCTATAATGCAGATAAATAAATGTTGAAATTTCCCAATTTGGTTTGATTTGTCAATACTTTTTTTTCCAAATTTGACTATTTACCGTGTCAAAAATTCCCAATTTGGGCATGGACCTTTTCCCCAAAAACACCTGAAAAAGCCCTGGGCAATCACACATGGGGTTGAAATTGTACTCTTGACTTAAAAACAGGGTATTTGAGCAATTTTTAGAAATTTCAAGTATGAGCATGAAAAGACATTATAATATTAGGGTTATTACCAAAACATTATGCATAGGTAACACAAATTGTGAATCCCCTGTAAATTACGGGAATAGGATGCAACTAAGGAAACAGATATTACTTTATGTTCACTTGGGTTAATGCTAAAGTATAAAACTTATGTTAAACGGGGGCAAAACGGATGTGCCGGCTGATCTGGATCTACACTGGTCGCACATGCCTAAAAATGTGTATATATGGAGGAACGGGTTACACCCCTAGAAAAATATAAATATTGCAAATACTGCAAGGTGTGTGAAATTGTCAACTTACAAAAGACTGATTCATTTCCTAAAAGTGTTTCTTTATATTTTCTTAGACTTTCATCTTCTTCATCTGTTTTTAAAATTTCTTCTATAGACTTTTCTGCAGGCGGTTTGTATGCCAGCTTGGTTTCTTCCTCTTCTGCATCAACATTTTGGACCTGTTCCTCGCTCTCTGCCATTGCTGCCTGGACTGAATAACTGAAACTGAGCAAAAATATGACTGAGATGTAAGAAGTACAATTCTCTGCTTTAGAACAGTTATCAAAATCTGATTTTTTCTCTCTCAAATTTTTTAACATGATCCATACCCTCAGAATTGAGAACTGTACAGTGAAATTGCAAAAACTCAAAATGAGGTAACTCATGACGGTTGGCAGCTGATCCTGTGAGTTTTCCTAATATATTAACTAACTAGAATGTGTCCTCGGACACTGATGCCCCCACTGCTACAATTACAATTGTTACAAAGGGCCATAACTTTCGTAAAAATGGATGCTTGAAAAAATCTTTCCTTTACGATCATTTACACCATCATTTTTGCAAAAAAAAAAAACCAACACTCTGGTAATTTCACTTTCATTCTGGCCATCTTCTGAAGATTTCTTCTCAGAACCTTTGTATTGCTTAGGGCGTCACAAACATTGCAAATGGCAAAAAGTGGCTAAAATTTCAACATTGAATTTTGGTGGAAAAACCTATTGCCACCTAGATTTTAGTAAAGAAATATATTTAGCTAAGGATGTAGTTAATGTTTGCAAGCTCAATTTAGTCTAATTCATGTTCTATACTAACTATAAATGCCATTTTCTTAAAATTTTAAGTTAGTTTTTACTTCTGTTCTCAGGTACTTCGTTAATAAAAAGTAAAAATTAAAAAGTGTCCACCAGCCCCTTTTTTTCCCAAAATCCGGCTGAGAATCTAATAATTTATTTTCTCTGGCCTAATATTAATGAAATATTTCCACATTTAGGCTAACTCCAAATATTTAGAGGAACACATGCTTCTTTAACTTTTAACATATAATATTTTGACATTTTATATTTTTCATTTATTGGCAAGCGTTACCTCAAAACGCGATGCATCAAAAACGTGTCGCATATTAAGTTTTAACAAAAAGTTTACAGTCATAATCTCAGCTTTAAATGATTAGACACTGAAAATATATAACAAAATTCACCTTTAACCACCAAATCATTGGTAAACATGAATTAAATCCGGTAAGAAATTATATTCCAGTACTGTGTATGCAGAACTTTCACTTCACATATTCCCGATTGACAGTTGTGTAAAAATTTTGTAGACAAAAATAATATTTTCAATAAGGTTATGTCCTTTATACAGTAAGAAAAACAATCAAACTATTGTAAGCTAACTTTAATTATCAAGAAAATATTATATATAGTTTTATATGGAAGTATGATTTGTATTATAAAAAACATCTATTTATTTGTAATTCGTCCAATTAGTACTGTATAACATGAGGCAGATGCATGACTTGCATGAGCCAATCAGAATCGAGCAATGTCTACACGGCTGAGAGCCACATATACAAAAATACTGTGGTGGAAATTTAAATGGATTATCGTAGAATATAACTGTTGTAAATTTGCAGATTACTTAGATAATTGCCCCTACTGAAAATCGGTCGGAACATGCGACGTCATATTTATAGGACTAATTTAGGCCAATCGTGTTGTAAGATTGCAAATTTGTCCCGACTGAGAATCAGTCAGAACATGCGACAGGAAAACTGAATACAGCCACATGACGTTGTAATTGCCATAAAATAGAAAATTTAAAATATCAATAAAAATGAATGAAAAATGTTGAATAATCATTTTACGACATTATATTAAGTTTTATAGGACTAATGTGGTGTCAAGTAGATTTTAAATTATAATTGGCCGATTTTATTCTTTTAGCAGTCCCGCAAAATAAGATGAATGTTGAGAGTGCACAAAAAGTTCTTTACAGTACTGTACACTGATGACCCCGAGTCCAGGACGGTCGGGGAAACTAGGAAGTGATTAGTTTTCTGCCGGGTTTTTCAAAAACCCAATGCAAAACAATCTCCGAAATCATGCAAGCTTTCTACAAAACTTATTCCACACATTTTAACTATGGTTATGTGCAAATATACATTTGGAGTAAAGATAAATGATAAAACATACACAATGCTACTTATTTCTCCAATTTTACCGAAAATGGCGGTGAGACATCTACTTCCGGTGTATGGATATTGTTATACTGTCCTCGTTTTTTTTTACTTTAGAATATATTTTGTAGTAGTTGTTAAAAAAATTACCTTAAATTGTCTTTTAAGCGAAATATCTGCGAAAGCAAAGTAAATGTTATCACAGTTTGTGAACTATTTTAACCGATTAACCGTTTGACCTCAAACTGAAAGTAGCCGGTGTCTTAGTAAAAAATAACATTTATTGCTGGTTCTTGCTCAAATTTTTATTTTTGTTTCAGGTTAATTCAACTCATAGGTAAAGTATATAAGATAATGATTATAACTGTTTAATCCTAGTTTTATCAAAAAAGAATTGTATTTGTGCTTGTCATTGAGAAATTTTATTATTTAGGCCATTGTATTGTGTGGACATTGTCCCACTGATTGCTCATTTTCCAATGGTCTCTACATCAATATCTGAAATGCAAAATAATGCGGTAAAGACTAAGCAGTGATCTTTTTTCAGACATAACATATGAAAAAAATGTGCTTAAAGCAGCAGTTTGGATCCTACTTACCAGATTAAAAACATACCTGCCAAAAATACGATTTGTTTGGGAGTTCGGCAGTATTTATAGATAGATAGATATTTAAATTAAAACAGCCTTCCGATATATAAATGCTAAATATGTGCTACAAATGTCTATTTGCGGATAATGAGTTTCAACTGAATATGAATATGTACACCTGATTACTGAGGGAATTCTTCTCGTAAAAAAAAATGGTACTGAATGAACATATTTATATATTGTATTTTCCAAAACTATGTACTGCAGACTCTTTATAATTCGTTTTAGACCGCATTCCAATATAACAAATTCTCTTCCTGGACACCCTACTAATTTAAAAGTGCACTTTTTGATCCATAGAAAAGGCAAATAATCAGACTCATAGGTCATATATTTAACATGTTAATTACGATGCAAAGATTTTGTCCCTAAAACAGTTTTAACACCTTTGACAGTGATAGATATCAGCCCAAGGCAAACATGCAACATACACAGTCGGTTAAAAAGCTCCTGAGAGCTTATGTTATTCTATTGTACTTGTCTTGCCGACTCAAAATAAATCTTATTGTATTGTATTGTATTGTATTGTATGCAAATGTTTGCAAACTTACTGTTAATCATCGTTCCATTTTCTATAATCTTTCATCACCTTGAGATGCATACATTAAAAAAAATAAATCATTAGCAAAAACTAACATGTTAGTCAAATAATTTCATTGCAGAGCTGATGAAACAACACAGTTTACTGCTAGCAGACAGCATCTATGTAGTTGCATTTGATTGACAGGTAGTATCAATGTTTACCTCAGTCAATGCAAACTCCAGACAAAAATTAACAGGAAGGCAGATCAAAGCAAAATGTACATAAATGAACCAAGATGGTTTTTAAAACAAGTTAAATACAAAATTATTTAATGTTTTTTTATTTGTGCGGATTATCTTAAAATTTAAAAGAGATAATAGAATTTAAATGTGAATTATGTTTAGTACCAACATAGCATCATGATAACAGGTATAATGCTGTGTAATTGTAACAAATTATTTAACACCTGATAGAATTATCAGTCATCAGTTGGTCACTTGCCATTTTGCTTTAGATATACTTATTTAAACAATCATTTGTCTATAATTAGTCAGTCAAAGAATGCCCAAGAAAAATTATATATTGTCAGCTGTACATTGAAACAGCCTAGTTAGCTATTATCGCTATTATCAGGTAGCTAATAAGTTACCTGCTTGGTTACATGTTTCATTTTGTCGATGCTGTACCCTATTTGAATGCCACAAGAGCTGTCCAACAGGAATAGATTTTCTACATTTACTTTCAGCACATATAAGATTCCACTATTCTGTTGTCAGTAACTATATATAACAATTTATGCAGAGTATTCAAGACAGAGTTATTCACTGTTGTAGAACATGATGTACACTCAACGTCGATGTGTGCGACACCTGACGGAGGTGTTTAGTGTCATATTGAAGCATCAAAGAGGCCTTCATAATAAGGAACCCCATGTGTGTATTGTTGGGAGTGGACCGGCTGGTTTCTACACTGCACAACAACTCCTCAAGGTCAGATCAGATTTTCCTTAATTTTACTATAAAGGCACAATAGTTCTGTTTCTATGTGAAACATACTTTGTTCTTCACTCAAATAGAATATGATGTAATTACCATTGAACATTAATATTAATTATTAATTGATTATATACAGAATATCAACAAATGAAGTGTGATTGGAAATGTGTGCTTTGCTGATGTGGTGTAAGATAGCTCTCTCGTGGAAGTAAACAAAATCTGCTGAACACACTTGTTTCCTGAAAGTTTTCTGTTCTATGTATATTGTCATACCTTAATATTTTGTGCAGATTTAACGCTTTTCTCCATAGATACACCTATGCCGTCTGATCAGGATCTGAACTGTTCGCCTTTTGATTTGTTAGGTTATTTCTGATCAGACGAAACTGGTTGCACATGTATAAAAATGGGTATTTATGGAGGAAAGGGTTAAATTTGGCTTATTTTGTGCTAGGTTAAATGCATGAATTTAAATCCCAGTGAAATCACATCTTGTAATAAGATATCTTATTGGATAAATATAATTGTCAAATTTATGCCCATGCAAATGTCATTTGCATCTTTTAGGTGAAAATTCATTCCCATGAAATTAAATAAAACCACAGTATATTAAGTTGTTTTCAATTTTGTGTTTTTGGTAAAATGATTTCTTTTGGTACAAACTATTTACAGTCTTTCTAGGCTATTTTTGCTGCAGTTAAACTGAATATTTAATATAGGAAATCAACCAGAAAAAAACTATTGAATTCAACGAGAAAACAATTTTAAAGCTGTTTTACTGTTTCTTCATATATGATCAAAAATGATTTTATTAGCTAAGAAATGACATCTTGTAAGAAAGAAAGAAAGAAAGAAGCTATTTAAATTCTTGGTTTAAGTTTGAAAATGTTTCAGCAGACATCAGCCAGGAAATTTGCAGATAACAGGAAATGAACTAAAGGGTGGCCAAACCGGAAGTGTTTTCCAAATGTTGATTATGGTGCCTGTTTTAAATGCCATTATTAGTAAAAGGTTACATTCATATGAAGACATACATACGTAATCAGTCAATGTAAGATCAAAGTGGAGAGATTTCAGCGTGACACAAGTGATGGTTGAATAGCCACATACACAATTACAGACCTCACTATTTAGAGAGTGTGGTATTATGGACTATTTTACCATATATATGTTTGGTAAATTCATGATCTGTGAAATTCATGTTCTCATGTACAGTTCCATGCGTTTGGTATATATACATGTACTGCATTTACACTTGTCTGAAGTTCTAGGACTAAGTGCACATTTTTTCAGTTTTGAATATCTCAAAGTATAATTAACCCCAATAAAAGAAAGTTTGACATTATGTTAAATATGACCAAACAATATTAATTATTTGAAAACTGTCCATATGTTTTACTTTTGACATCCACCTCTTTTTTATGTGAAATCCCCATGTGGCAATCCAAGTAGATTTTTTTACAATCTATTTTGTTTTCTGCATGTTCACCAACACTAGACATTATTAAAAAAACAACACCAACACTTTATAACTATGGAATGTTTGATCACTGAATACTGTGAAAGTGTAATATTTTCAGGGAAATCCAGATGTTCTTGTAGATATATTTGAAAGACTGCCAGTACCATTTGGCCTGGTGCGATATGGAGTGGCTCCAGATCATCCGGAGGTCAAGGTGAGTTCAGTGTAGAAATTACCTGATCACAAGATTTGCAAAAGCCATGTTTGAGGGGCATTCACTATACATGTATTATGCATTGCAAGCACATTGCTCATGATGAGTTCAAGTTTTTCTTACAAATTCAACTACATGATACTTTTAGTTCTTTTACCAGCAAAAAAATAAAAGACATGTTTGTCAAGGTCTACAGGTTTTGGCAGTTTTCAAATGGTGTGTCATCAAATAGTAATATATACTACAGTTACAACAATTTTGGATAGTTTGAGTTTTTCAAAAGTCTGAACATGGGATTTCACATGAGCAGGATGACTTGCAACGACAGCAGCAACAGTAGGGTACTTCTATCCTGTCTCTTGATGGTTTAAATTCATTTCCTGTTCCCTGTATATAGGAGAACAATCCAACGCTTGGCAGGAAGAGAAAACATCAGTTTAAGTTGTCTGTTATTTGAATCCATCTTGTTTTAACCTATGTTTGCTGTGAATTTTTATCAATATACAAACTTACTGAAGTTTAACCAATTGCTGCATGGATACAATTTTTATTAAATGGAAGTCTGGTCAGCTGGCTAATCTGGATCTTCACTGGACACACAAACACACTGCAAGTATAAAAACTGTAAATATGGAATGACGGGTAAAAGTAAAATAATGACCTATGCAATTTGGAAAATAATAAATATAATGTGATATCAAAGCTAAAGTAAGCTGGCTTTTTGTTCTTGTCAAAAGTTGGACTCCAGTATAGAAAAGTATGTAAATTAAATGTATTAATAAAATGATTACTTCTTTACTTTTCACTGTTTGCTTTTAGATTCATTAGGATTCATTGTCCATGTGAAAGTAATTAGTAAAGGGTTAACCATATACATGCCTTTGTGGCATTGGCGAACAGTGTAGATCCAGATCAGCCGGCACATTTGTGAGGATCTGCACTGTTTGCTTTATGATTCATTAGGTTATTTCTGACCAAATTATGACCAGTGCAGATCCTGATCAGAGGGCAGGCAGGGCTTTTCATCCATATATAACAAGGGCCTTATACAGGCCTCTTCCCAATCAAAAAAGTACAGCATTTTTTCCCAACTGTGGCAGAGTCTCTTCCCAAAATGCTTGGTAATATGTTGAAAAATAGACCAAAATCCTCTGAGGGGAGTTTAAAAATTAAAGTCTGAAAATAAAGTGCTTTAAAACATTAAATTTAAGTTGAAAATTCTTATTACTTTTCAAATTTATAAACTAGTTCCCATCTTTCAATGGATTTTGTTTTCCCAATTATCAGGCATAAATTTTCTAATTTGAAAGGCCAGGGCCTCTACCCAATATTCTGATGAAAAGCCCTGGCAAGGATGTGCCGGCTGATCTGGATTTACACTGATCGCACACGCGTAAAAATGTGTATATATTGAGGAAAGGGTTAATATGAATGGACTTCCAGCTTGAGTTGGGATACATAGTGAGCTGGACACTCATGAATACATTCCTATTAAGAATAGAGTAAACTATAGTTGGAAACATACATGCAGTTGACTTTCAGATCTAACAATAGATTTATCCTAAGCTTTTACATTGCAGAATGTGATCAACACGTTCACACAGACTGCAAACAATGAGAGATGTTCATTTATAGGGAATGTCACTGTTGGGAAGGATATATCTCTGGCTGAACTCAAGAAATACTACACAGCTGTTGTTCTGGTAATAAGCCTCTTACTAGAAAGACTTGGAAATAAGCTGAATACTTTACAATACTTTACAATTACTGAATAAGTTAATACTTCTAATATCAAGAACATTGATTCAGAGACAATCTTGTGAATCGAAGTGTGCTAGTTTAAGCAGAAAACCCAGAATTTATATTGGTTAAAATTATGTTAGATATCTGTGCCACATATTGATTTCATGTATGCAATGCTATTTAGTGATAATGATATTAAAATTAACCTGGGATTTTTAATACTTTCTTGATATTGGGCTTTATATAGAAATATATGAATATAATTATCTTGACTTGCAGATGGAAAAATCTGTTACTGAGGGGAAATGAGTTTGCAGGAACAAGGCTGCATACCTTTTATGTTTTATATTTGTGTAAGAGCTTTAGGCCAAATTTTGTTTCCATACTCTAAAATGTTAACTTAAAAACCCTAATTTTCTAATGGACGTCACTAACTTGAATACATGTACATGATGTCATATACTTGATAATGTGATGTCACACATTTAAGCACATGAATGGTATCTTTTCCATAGGCAAATATAGGATTTCCTTCCTGGTAAAACACACAGAAACAATTATCTGATGTGCAAGATGGGCCAATCCAAAATAATGTGTTGTCCATCTGTTTATTCCTCATTTCATGATAAAAATCTAACTATGGGTATGATACTGCCATAGTTCTTCATCAGACTTTCAATATATACTTCTTATGACAACAGGGATGTAATTTAACCAAAAAATAGGACAAGGTCACATTAGCTGTCTTTTGTTATTCTAACAAAATATAAAGTAATAGAAGGGTTCTATCAGACAGCCAAATAGATACTTGAACCAGATCCTTTGAAATGAGTGAGCTTGGTTGTTGTTTAAGCTTGACTTTAAAAAATATGTTGAGCTATTCTTCTCAACTTTGGAGTGGCTGTCTGTGTCCCACTTTTGAATAAGGTTTGTTTGTAAATTCAACATATCTTACTAAATACAACAGCTATAGCTTTCAATCTTGGTATACTTGTTCAACATATTATCCCATATTATCCCAGATGTGTATGTCAAGAACCATATTTATCACATTTATATGTACTACAGTTATGGCTTTCAAACGTGGTATACTTGTTCACCATAGTATCCCAGATGTGTATGCCAAGAACCGTATCTATAACATTTATATGTGTGGACAAAACTAACAGATTTCATTGTGATATTATTTATTTCAGTCATATGGAGCAGACAATGATAGGAGACTGGACATACCAGGAGAGGTACGCTGTTATATTAACCGTTTCCTCCATAGTCACACCTTTATTGCGTGGGAGAACAGTGTAGATCAAGGTCAGCCGGCACATTTGTGCCGTCTGATCGGGATCTGCACTGTTCTTTTTTTTATTCATTATGTTATTTCTGACCAAAATGCGACCAGTGCAGATCCTGATCAGATGTGTCTGATATGCCGGCTGATCTGGATCTACACTGGTTGCGCATGTGTAAAAATGTCTATATATGGAGGAAAGGGTTAACCCATCATTATACCCCCACAAACGAAGTTTGAGGGGGTATATAGGAGTGAGCTTGTCGGTCGGTCGGTCGGTCGGTCTGTCGGTCGGTCGGTCGGTCGGTCGGTCGGATTCTTCGTTTCCAGATGATAACTCATGAAAGGCTTGACAGATTTAAATAATTTTTGGTACACAGGTATATCGTCATAAGATACAGGTCAAGTTCGATTTTGGGGCTGGTGAGATCAGTGTCAAGGTCACTGTTACTAAAAATAGAAAAATGGTTTCCGGATGATTACTCATGAAACACTACAGATTTAATCCTTGTTTGGTAAATAGATGTAACATCACAAGATACAGGTCAAGTTCGACTTTGGCGCTGGTGGGGTCAATGTCAAGGTCAGTATTACTAAAAATAGAAAAAGGGTTTCCAGATAATAACTCATGAAAAACTTCACAGATTAAATCCTTTTTTGGTACATATATGTAATATCAGAAGATACAGGTCGAGTTTGACTTTGGGGCCTGAGGGGTCAGTGTCAAGGTCACTGTAACTTAAAAAAGAAAAATTGTTTCTGGACTATAACTCATGAAATACTTCATAGATTTAATTATTTTTTGGGACACAGATGTAACATAACAAGATAAAGATTAGGTTTGACTTTGGGGCCTGTGGGTTCAAGGTCAAGGTCACTGTTATTTAAACTTCAAAACTTTGTTTCCACTCAGTAACTATAGCTTGGAATGAGATTCTTAAATGAAATTTGGTGTATTGATGGTTTTTGTGAAGATGACTTTTGGGATTCAAGGCCTGTGGGGTCAAGGTCACTGTTACTAAAAATAGAAAATAAACTGTATGCTCAATAACTTTGGTTCAGAATGAGATATTGTGATGAAAATTGCTATATAGGTAGTGTCTGTGAAGACGAAACTTGGTATTGAAATTGGGCCTGATGGGGTCAAGGTCACTGTTACTAAAAATAGAAAAAATGGTTTCTGGATGATTTCTCATAAACAATGTTTGGCACACAGTTCTTAGATAAAAGTTAGATAAAGGCCACTGTTACTAACATATTTAAACCATTTCTGCTCAATAAATTTAGAAGGAATGAGATATTGTGATGAAACTTGCTGAATATGTGGCTACTGTGAAGACGACACTTTGGATTGAAAGTGGGGCACATTATGCCATTGATTCGAAGCATTCCCAGTTCAATTATCAAGCATACATGTGGGGGTTTTTAATCACTTTCAGTGATAATTCTAGTTGTCTCTTTTATCAGTGCAGTCACTGTTTCCTCCTTGATAATAAATAACCTAATGAATCTAAAAGTAAACAGTGCAGTTCTTGGTCAGTCAGCCTGAATTTAGAGGCTGATCTTGATCTACATTGATCGTACATGGGATTAAAACATGCCCCATAGAGGAAAGAGTTTAATCAATCTTTATTTACTTTACATTGGTCAAAGGACTTGAGACCAGTCTCAAACTTTAAACCTGTATACCCATAGTCTTGGGGTTAAGATCCTTGACTATCAAGCACAGGGCCTTCATCACTGGGATCTGAGATTCAATGTAGATTGCTCTATACCACGCATGAGGACTCCGAGATTCAGTGTAGACTTGCTCTACACCACGCACGAGGACTCCGAGATTCAGTGTAGACTTGCTCTACACCACGCACAAGGACTGAGATTCAGTGTAGACTTGCTCTACACCACGCATGAGGACTCCAAGATTCAGTGTAGACTTGCTCTACACCACGCACGAGGACTCCGAGATTCAGTGTAGACTTGCTCTACACCATGCACGAGGACTCTGAGATTCAGTGTAGACTTGCTCTACACCACGCACGAGGACTCCAAGATTCAGTGTAGACTTGCGCTACACCACGGATGAGGACTCTGAGATTCAGTGTAGACTTGCTCTACACCACGCACGAGTACTCCAAGATTCAGTGTAGACTTGCTCTACACCACGCACGAGGACTCCGAGATGCAGTGTAGACTTGCTCTACACCACGCACGAGGACTCCGAGATTCAGTGTAGACTTGCTCTACACCACGCACGAGGACTCCGAGATTCAGTGTAGACTTGCTCTACACCACGCACGAGGACTCCGAGATTCAGTGTAGACTTGTTCTACACCACGTATTAGGACTCTGAGATTCAGTGTAGACTTGCTCTACACCACACACGAGGACTCTGTAGTTCTGTGGAGTTGTCTCCAAAACTTAAGATGACATAACCCTCTGCTAGATGACTCATCCGTATGAGTGTGAGTGTCTGAAAAACTACTTGAGATATTATCTTGAAACTTGGAATATATATTCACCATCAAAATCTACATACACGTATTACCAACAAGACCCGTTACTCTACCACTGATATTTTGCAAGTTATGTCCCCTTTCACTTAAATTTTGTATTAACCACTTTATGTGTTTATGTTCATCCTGAAACCTGTTACATGTATCACCAAGTTGTCTTCATGTTTTACAGGATCTAGGCAATGTTTTATCAGCAAGGAATTTCGTGGGTTGGTATAATGGGCTACCAGAGGATAGAAATGTGAGTATTTTCTGGGGTTTTTTTCAGGTCTTGTGTTTGTCTAGAAATTAAAAGACTCACTAAACTTTTTCTAAAAAAAAATGTATTACAAGGCTTTCAGTTATTATAAAGTAAGATGGTAGAATCTGATCATAAAATGATTATCACATAACTTCCAGTGTGGGAGTATAATAACAAGCCACATAAATTTTATATACGTATAATAAGTTTAATATACAAGCAGAATCACTATTCATCCATGTCAACAATATCAAAACTTAGCTAATGAAAATGACTTACTTTTGGCATCTAACCACTTCAATTAAACAATCCACCTCTGTAAGGAACTAAAGTATCCCTTATAATGGATAATATATCTGAGAAAATGTAACTTTCTAGTCTGTGTGACAGTGTGTCTGTGATAAAATTCAACAACAATTACAAAGTCATTTATATAGGATTTCTTGTCTATGAAGTGGTACAAAAAATTGTTATAACAACATTAAGTGAATATATCATTGCATAAAATTTGTTGTTTGGTGTTTGTGGCCTTTATCTCCATGGCATTGATGGATGTGAACAGTTTTTATACTTTGGGCGTCAAATTCATGTAATGAACAATGAACATGTTTTCATAATGGCCAGATTTAATGATACTGTCCAAATCTTTAGAGACCAAATCACTCGTACTGAAAACAATATACTGTTTGTAATTTTATTAGCACACTAAACTGCTACAGACTTAAACTGTTTTGTTTTTTTAAAGGAGTGTTACATTATTCCAGACTTACTTATCAAGAATTCTAGATTTAAAGGGAGATGTGCAGGGTCAAGCAGGTGTACTTGGTAAAATCGTAAACAGATTGATCTATGTAACACTTATGTGTACTTTTCACTAAACTCTACATTTCAAACCCTCCAGGAGGAAGTTTTCGGTTAATTTTACCATTTTACCGGACCTGAAAACAATCCCCTGAAGAAATCCCTATACAAAAATACATTCTATATTTAGCGATCATGGGAATGTCATGCTTACTTTTCGTGGTGGCCCAGGCATTTTGAAACAAATGGCAAGGTACACCGAATGGGTATTTTGGTTGAAGTGATAACGTGACAATCCCAAAAACCACCTCGGCTTTACGCGGGAAATACAAAAATAGCTAACCTATGCGCGTTGCATAGGATAGGAAACACCATTTATATATCTTTTTTATAAAATATTGGTTTGAAATATTTTGGGTGTAAATCAATATTTGAGCTTCAAATAATGATATTCAACTGTTTAATAACCCTTTTTGCAAATCTGTTCCATTCATCAATCCTGCACATCTCCCTTTAAGACTTTGAATTAATAATTAATATAGATAGGTACAATCTTTCTTTGCAATAAATATAATTAAAGATAGGTATTAGTAAAAGTATGTCTTTATGTGCATCTTTCTGTTTTGATTGCAATGGATCGCAAATTGGATGGAGCATGGCAGACTGCATAGATTGATGACCCACTTGAAGGTGATCCACATCAGAAAACTAAGAAATCAGGCAAAGTATGCAAATAATGAAATATTAGATATAGCTGAAAGATACAAACAAATTGATTCATTTAACATGTCACAGAGATACTGATCAGTATGTATTTGTTACAGTTGAAAGTTGACCTTGACACAGATACAGCCATAGTTCTAGGTCAAGGAAATGTTGCCCTTGATGTTGCTAGGATACTACTGACCCCAGTTGACCTACTTGCGGTATGACATAATACTTTAAACTGTCATTTCCAGTCACAGTACTGTGATATCAGTTTATGTGGGTGTAATTGTGCAAATGTACTAGTATCAGTATAATGCAGTTAACGCATAGTGATTTCAGACCTGACAAATACTCAAAACAACAATATGACCAGTCCAATTCTTCCAATCACAACTTGGATGTGCTTGCATAGAGAAGTGGTTGACAATAGGGATGCCTGTTAAATTTGCACAACAGTTGTCTTGCTCTTTCCAAGCACAGATGAGATAATATCATATACATGTATCAATTCATGTACAGTTTGAGATTTTCAACATTGACTGAGAAAAAGATCAAATTATTTCACACACAATCCCACCATGATACTGGTCAAAAGTTTTGCCGTAATGTGACCAATACAGCCTGGCTTATTATTTAAGGAATGATTCTTATTTTGGTGCGGTTCATGCAGATTGGACGTGCACGCGAGAGCTGGCAAATCCATAAAGCGCGCTAGCGCTTTATGGTAAATTTGCCAGCTCTCGCGTGCACGTCCAATCTGCATGAACCGCACCAAAATAAGAATCATTACTTATATTTACATTTTATTCATTTTTTTCTTTAAATAAACTTAAGTCGAACGCTTTGAAAAATTAGTATTAAGTGAAAAGGGGGCGTAATACGTGGGAGTTTTCAATAGTAACAGCCATGACGTTACTGACGTCATTACGGGTCATGCGGTTCATGCAAAATGAACCGAATTTTTTTAAACGAAGAAATCAATAGGAATGTAAATATTAGGTCATAAAGGTCATAAAGATGGCCAAAGATTGCTGATTGTTCAAAACAATTTTTAGAAAGCAAAAGCAATCACTACATCGAGGGCTTAGTGCGAAACTATTCTATCTGCTTCATATTTCTATACAGGATAGAATAGTTTCGCACTCAGCCCTCGACATGTGATTAAGAAATTTAGGTTGATGTGACTTTTTATCATTATATTAAAACATTAATTTTGATTAAAATAAAAAAAACTCTATTTTGCCGCACTTGTATTGGTTGTAAAAATACTTATACTTTGGTCAATGCTGCGCCATAACTAAATGTATTCTTTTGGGAGAGGTTTTTTATTCATAAGCATTTTTGAGAAATGGGAATACCTCCATTGAGCCGACAAGTTGTAATCACTTTAACTACAGGAATACTTAATCAAGTCTTCATCAAACTTGGTCAGAATGGTATTGACCAACAGTTCAATAACATGCCAGATTGACAGCTTGTATAAAACATTAATTTCATCATATGATGTATTTGTAGAAGACAGATATTACAGAGAACAGTTTGGAAGCCCTAAGAAAAAGTCGAATCAAGCGAGTTGTGTTGGTTGGTCGCAGAGGTCCGTTACAAGTGGCCTTCACCATTAAAGAACTCCGGGAGATGATAAAACTACCAGACACAAGACCAGTACTTCATCGCAACGATTATGCTGGCCTAGATGCTATCTCTAAAGGTATGTTATAACCTTTATGCCACTCATGCATTTGGACCAATGGGTCTACACCATTTGCCACTGGTTCCAGTGATTTCATGATGAGTTCACAATGGACAGAGTTGTGCTAATTTGCTATTTTTTGATAAAGTATAAGGGGCCAAAGTCAGTGTTATGGTTAACACCCATCTTGTTACTATTAAATAACAGCTTAAAAAATATAGCAAAGAAAACAGTATTTAATAGCATATGTATGTAGTAATGAGATTTTTTTCCAAAATCAATGACTAATAATGAACAACAACTTTAACACATTCAAACCATACACTACTGCGATTTTCCAATTCTTGTTCAGTTAAAACTATGACACATACTGATCAGATCTTTAGTTTATATAATTCAAATACAGGTAGTACATGTGATGATTTGTTACAGATTTGCCACGACCAAGAAAACGGCTGACAGAGTTGTTGCACAATACTGCTGTATCGCCATCACCTGAGGACAGGAAGTTATGGTCGTCAGCATCCAGGGAATGGGAACTGAGGTTCCGACTCAGCCCACTGGAAATCCTCGGCAACGAAGCTAGAGTGTCTGCCATTAATTTTGGAATCAATAAATTAGAAGTAAGTTATTTCTTCATCTCTGCCAGTTGATGGCTTAGTCTCCCAGAGAACTGATGTTACCCCTCTGGAAATTCTTGCCAATGTTTGGACTAACAGAGGAACCTCATACACCACTTGCCAAAACAGTTTGACGAGTGTGACAAATTTGTATTTCTAAATCAACTGTCTTATGCCAGATACTTTTTCTTGCATAGCTTTTATTGTCAATAACATTTTAATGTGTACCTGACATTTTATTTTCACATGCTAAAAAGGTGACATTAACGCACCTTATTTTCAAAATGACGTCAACTAACTTGAATACATGAAGTTAAAGCCCAAGCCCTAAACTTATGTAAGAATATACTATTGAAAAATCATATTTGTCCATATAGACTCCAATATATAAACTCTCTAACAGAACACAAAAGGTCCGATCGAATTCTTTCTTATAGACGGGATTTTCAATGATACTGTTAAATTGTAGTCGCGCGGACCAAATTTATTTTAGTAAATTAAAATTTTATTAGCCCGAACTAGTGCTGCAAATTTGTGCCTATAGTTCCAAAAACATGTAATATTTCATACAAGAGCGGCTTTAATTGAAGTAATGCCGCTTTAAATGCTTGATGACATGATGTCACTCATTTAGGCGTGTGAATGGTATCTTTTCCCAAGTACAAAATATAATTTCCCTTGCCTTGAAAAACATGCGGATTCATTTATTTTGTGTACAATAAATTACAAGCTTGACAGATCAAACACCATGTGGTCTAGTGCTTAGAAGTATTTTAGTTACATACATATTATTTCAGGGTACTGAAGTCACTAGCTAATTATTTATTACTGGATAAAATAGAGCAGATTCTGTATGGTCTAGTGCTGAGAAATGCTTTAGTACTTATATATTATTTCAGGGTACAGATACATGTATCACTAGCCAGAAAGCGGTGCTGAAAGATAAAATAGAGCAGATACCATGTGGTCTAGTGCTGAGAAATGCTTAAGTACTTATATATTATTTCAGGGTTCTGATATCACTAGCCAGAAAGCCTTGTTGACAGATAAAATAGAGCAGATACCGTGTGGTCTAGTGCTGAGAAGTATAGGCTACAGAAGTCAGCAGATAGATCCAGACATACCATTTGATGAAAAACAAGGTGTAGTGAAAAATGCCAAAGGAAGGGTAGAAGGACAACCGAGTATGTTCATTCTTTATTGACTAGATAATTTATAGTCATGGATATGATAAGTCAAAGTAAGTGCGGTAGGACAACCAAGTCTGTTAAGTCTTAGCTGAATAAATTATAAACAGTCCTGGATGTGAGGAAATGTCATATATAAGGTAGTTGGATTTGTATGTTTTGAAAATGTTAAGTGCCAGGGAATTAGAGCAGATTGTATTATTGAATTTCTGGTGTCAATCACATACCCCTCAATCTCGGAACATTCATGTTCTCCTGTAGTTGGGATCTTTCATGTCTGGAGGTCTTTGACTCCTGCAGGACAAAACTATGAAAAAGAGGGGCAGGGGACTCCTGAAGTATTAGTCCCCCTCATCTGCTCAAGACAAAATTGGATTTCTTGTCGACCATCATTTCCTTTGCAGAACAACTAACATTTTGTACCAGCTGTCATAGGTTTTCTTAACTTTCAATTTTTTTTTACATAAAATGCTATTTAGTAGAAATTAAAAAAAAATGAGTTATATATTGTGTAAACATGACCTCTTGATAAACTTCATTTACATCTAATAATTGCAATTGTAGACTGAAAAAAACCCAGTCACTTCTTACAGTATAAACAACATGTGAATACTGCTGGGTTCCTGTATTTTAGATGTTTACTGCAGTGGTTGGGCAGGACGTGGACCTGTGGGTGTCATACTGACCACAATGACCGATGGTTTTGATGTTGGTAAGACGGTTCTGCAAGACTTGCAGAATGGCAAGTTGGAGATTGTTGGTGGCAGGGACCAAGCTTTGGAACTGTTAAAAGTCAGAGGTTTGTTTCTTATATATCTTTAAGATCATCCCCTAGGATAGTATTACTCGGAAAGGTTCCTATCACAAATATGTAAGTGGTTATTTGGATCTTATGGCCAAAAAGCTTTTATGGCATTAGAATAGTTATTCCCAATTTAACTGATAGTTGTAATTTTACATTAACTACAAGTACCAATCCATAAATTTCGTTTCCATTTTTTACAAACTGATAAAAAGTGTTGATTTTCCATTATCCCCTCTTTCGATCTTGAATTTCCAAACCGGGAATGATGCATTTTCATTATGCCAAATAGTTAGGTCACCTCACATCTACAACAAGTGCAGACTGGTCAACTGGTTGTGCCCTGTCACACATGTTTGACAGTGTAAACGATTCAACCAAAACACTCATATATTTGAAGGTCTTTAAATGTTTAATTTCTGGTCACAACTTGTCACATTTAGGAAAATCTTTTATGTATGTCTTTCTTGAAGACTTGTTCTTTAAATCCTAAAATTATATAATATATACTTGTAAACTATTGGATATTACATAAGAACATTTACAAGAGAAACATTCCCAGCTCAACATCGTATACACTGTTGCTGTACAATCAATACATTGCTATGAAACAGCCTGTAAACAGTCCGATACCAGTAACAAACAAGCAGTCAACGGTCTCGGTGCAGAGAAAGCCAAGTGGGCTACTAAGTATACGAGCTCACAGGATAAAGGGTTTGAAAAAAACTTAGGAATCTTTTCCAGTTGACAATATCGTTCAGTACTCATGATAATGTTGTTGTTGTTTTGTGTATTGTCAGGTGTGACACCAGTCATGTTCTGTGACTGGGAGAAAATTGACAGAGCGGAGATAAAATCCGGTGAGAAGATCGGAAAACCCAGAGAAAAGATCACAGAAGTGGATAAAATGCTGCACATTGTATGGCATGTTCAGTGTAATTGCTTTTCTTGATGGCAGAACATACACCAGTTCTTCATTAACCCTTTCCTGTATAGATGCACCTTTATTGCTAGGGCGAACAGTTTGTGCCGTCTGATCAGGATCTTAACTGTTTGTTTTTTGAATCCTTAGGTTATTTCTGACCAAAATGCGACCGGTACAGATCCTGATCAGACGGCACGGATGTGCCAGCTGATCTGGATCTACACTGGTTGCACATGCGTAAAAATGTGTATATATCAAGGAAAGGGTTAACAAGTCTTTATACTGTTCATGTTGCAATGACTGGTTGATAGTGTTAACTGCCTCAAATTTCAATGATTTCATCAATTGCAGAACTCACACATCAATACAGCCTATAGCTGGCATCTTGCACTTAGGTTTTCATCATCATGTTTACTCAGGGCATGTGTCTGTAATGTTTTTATTTAAGTACAACTGTACATTCTAAAATAAACTTTCAGGAGGACACAGAAAAAAAATAATTAAGTTTTAAAATGTAACCTCAATTACACATGATAGTCCCCAAGAAAGTTACTAGTTTGACTTACCAATACCCAAATAAACCAAAAAATGAAATTTTCCATACATTTTTTGCTATTTTTTCTCTATTTTGCACTACTTTTATAATTTATAATATAAATATTAACAAATATACAGGCATATAAATATGTTTTGTAATCCCGTTCATAGTGCATATTGTAATATCCTAGAGAACATTATCCTTGTAGAAACTATATAGTATCTAGAATATCTGTAGACACTCTACAGGGAACAGTTATCCAGGGCCCAGGATCATTAAACACAATTTTGAGATCTGTCTCAAATCTCAAGGATCTGATTGGCTGAAATGGCGACTGGTCCCATTTCAGCCAATCAGATGCTTGAGATTTAAGACTGATCTCCAGATTTAGTTTTATGATCTTGGGCATAGAGGAAGCTGTCAGAAGGAAACGGGATTTGTCCTTATCACTTATCTTAAAGAAGAGCAACTTGTTATTTTTTCTTCCTTTTTAAAACAAACATCAATCAGCAATTTTACTGCCTTTGTGTTGTTTACTTTCAAAATAGACAAAGTGTGATATTTTGCAATAAGTTTTGTTGAATATAAGTGGCAAAGGATTAAAGAAAAGTAATGTCCATATTTTATATTGTTCTTTTAACTAAATTTGCTAATTGATGTATTGTTCCCATTCATTTTCTTACAGGAATGAAACAACACTGGATTTGGATATATTTTAGCTTTCATAGGGTTGAAATGATCAATGAGAAGAATTGACAGAATGGCTGGCTACATACCAGCTTGGTTGACTATGGAATGGCTGGCTACACACCAGCTTGGTTGACTATGGAATGGCTGGCTACATACCAGCTTGGTTGACTATGGAAGTCAAATGTGATTGTCATTGCCTTAAAATTTGTTGATGACAGGTAACGTTCGTGCAGTCTGATCAAGATCTGTTACATATTAAATCAAATAGTGATGATCCTGATCAGATTGCATAGATGTGAACACTAATCTGGATGTACACCATTCACCCAAGGAATATAAACAATGGCCCAGTTGCTCGTATTTTCCGTTAAATTTAATGGATATATTTTAACGTTAAATAAGTTTTGTTGAATATAAGTGGCAAAGGATTAAAGAAAAGTAATGTCCATATTTTATATTGTTCTTTTAACTAAATTTGCTAATTGATGTATTGTTCCCATTCATTTTCTTACAGGAATGAAACAACACTGGATTTGGATATATTTTAGCTTTCATAGGGTTGAAATGATCAATGAGAAGAATTGACAGAATGGCTGGCTACATACCAGCTTGGTTGACTATGGAATGGCTGGCTACACACCAGCTTGGTTGACTATGGAATGGCTGGCTACATACCAGCTTGGTTGACTATGGAAGTCAAATGTGATTGTCATTGCCTTAAAATTTGTTGATGACAGGTAACGTTCGTGCAGTCTGATCAAGATCTGTTACATATTAAATCAAATAGTGATGATCCTGATCAGATTGCATAGATGTGAACACTAATCTGGATGTACACCATTCACCCAAGGAATATAAACAATGGCCCAGTTGCTCGTATTTTCCGTTAAATTTAATGGATATATTTTAACGTTAAATTAACGTTAAATATTTAACGATATATACGAGCAACTGGGCCAATATCCCAGGAAGTAAGGAGACATCTTCTGGAAGTGACTTATGATATTACTTCTAACGATTCCTGATTAAAACGTTATTGTTTACCAAATATTGTATTCCTAAGTTCATCATGCCCTATTTTAATATATGAACATAACACTTCCTTCTTTTGTTTTATTATTAGTAAACTTGATAGTTACTTGTGTACAAATTGTGGTTTCACTATTATATTTTTGGAGCATTCATTCCAAGAGTCTATTTTCTGGAACCAAAAACAAGAAATTATTTTAAATTATCTTTCCACATGCTTATGATACAGGATAATGCATCTTTTGTATATCATTAGACTCAAGTGTGAAAACTTTTAATGACTGTTCAAATAATATGGCTTCCTTCCATTTCTAGTGTACCCAATGAGTGTTCAGGCTGATTTATGCCTAGTGGAGTAGGATTACTTCGCAGTCACATGATTAAACTGCAGTGTAATATAGGACAACAATAAAATCTCAAAAAATACTAGCTTTATCTGAGAAAGGTGTATAGTGGACAGGAAATACCTCAAGATATTTGTTAACAGAAATATGTGCATTCATGTTTTATTGTTGGGCATGCAGCAGATGGTTAACATGTAATGCATGTAACTGTCTACTCTTTTGAAAACAGCTTATATCTCTTGTGCAACTAGTCTAGATCCAGATTAGCATGCACATCTGTTTGCAGATCAGACTACACTGGTTGTCCATGCGTTAAAAGCTATATTCATGGAGTAAAGAGTTCCTTAACCCTTTCCTTGATATATATGCATTTTTACGCGTGTGCAACCAGTGTAGATCCAGATCAGCCGGCACATCCATGCTGTCTGATCAGGATCTGCACTGGTCGCATTTTGGTCAGAAATAACCTAATTTATCAAATAGGGAACAGTTTAGATCCTGATCATACGGCACGGATGTGCTGGCTGATCTGGATCTAAACTGTTCGCCCTAGCAATAAGGTGTATCTATACAGGAAATGGTTAAAAAATGTATTAACTGTCAAAAATGTTGTTGTTTTTTGTTGTTATACATCTATGATCTGTTTTAATATTTCTAAGAAATTATATATTGTATGTATTTAAATAAAATACATTTTTTTGCTTAAATAAATATAGTGCAATAATCTGTTATCTTTTGTTTTTATTAACTTTCCATAAAAATCACAAGGTTAGCCAACTGGGTAAATGATTTGTCAGAGTGTTTGAGGATTTGCAGTTACATAGCGAATCCTTTACTGTAGCGAAAACTGATGCTTGTAGAAAGAAAGGACACACTTCTTGATGGCATCTTGTGATGACAACGCCCAGAACCTACTAGATTACCTTCTGGTTTTTAATCAGGCTTCATGTGTTCAACCAGATAACAATGTTGAAACATGCAAATCATTACAGAAATAATACTTGAAAAAAATTTTAGTAGACTTAAAAGGCATCAGTTATATATGGTTGTGATATTAGCAATTGAAGAAAAACTTCCTGATTGTATTATATTTCTCATTTTAAACAAAATTTCAGTCTTCCTCCAAACTGGTTATTAAACAGCTCTGACCCGAAATCCAATTCCATGCATGGTTTGCACATAAACTACCTACAGACCAAATTTCAGCAAACACCCTCCATCTTAACTCAAGTAATTAAGCAGAAACTGTTATTCTATTTTTGGTAACAGTGACCTTGAACCAACTGGCCCCTAATCCCAAGCTAAGTTTGAACATAAACTATATAGCTACCTACAAACAAAATTTGAAAGACTCGGGGGTCAAAGGCTTTTTGAGATATACTAAGTGGACACTGATTTGACCTTTAAGGTCCCTGTGACCTTGACCTTTGACCCAGAAACCTCAAAAGCAAGAGCAGTCGTGTACTCATAAAGACCAGTTCGATTGGGAAGTTCAATGAGTCCAGTTTCTCATCTTGATAATTTTGACTCTTGGCCAAAGAGTTCTTGACTAATTGGGCATAAACCGATTTGAACTTTAAGGTCACTTTGTCCTTGGCCTTTGTGACCCAAAAAAATATAGTGGTTATCTACTCAAGGCGTCCAATCATCATGTAATCTTTGAAGTCTCTGGGTCAACGGGTTCTTGAGATACTGAGCTGAAATGGATTTGGCATTTATGACATGCGACATTGATTTTATCACAAAAACATATAGTCATCAACTGAGTAAGTCTAAGCGTACAGCGAAGTTTGAAGAGACTGATTTAATGAGTTTTTGAAACGTTGAGCAGCAACCAGTTTTGCATTTAAATGTCACTTTTACCTTGAGTCGGACCCAGTGACACCATAAGTAGGGTACTCATTTAGTCTTATCTTAATTATAATAACTTTACAGGTACATGTACATCAAATACTTCACTAAAATTTAAAAAAAAATATGTTTATTTAGTGACAATCGTCTAACTTCTTTTAATTTTGATTATAATTATTTGGCGGCCCAAGATTTTCATTCATATGTTGACTGTTTCACTGCACATGTCTGTACTTCAGTTTATTGACTGATAACGACTGAGTGAGAGTCTATATTAATAGGCCGGGATTCAAACTGTTAGTCTTTTCAGTAAACTGAAAGTAGCCGGTGCTGTAGTAAATAAAATCCAAATTTTAGTAAGTTTTTGTTTTTAAGTATAACTTAGAGTCTTTGGGTTATTTTGTTTATCTTAATGGCGTTACGTCCTGCAGACTTTACATGAAGATTCATCATGGTTTCCTTTTTCTTAATTGATCGAATTGTTAAAGAACTAGATGTCAAGGTCTTTGAGGTTAACATCATGCATTATAAATTACCAGTGTCAGTGTGTATATAAATATGACTATGACTATGAAAGCAGCTATGTGTTAAGAAAACAACAGACATCATTGAAATCAAGAAAAGAAGGACATAATTATTTAATTTTGTTTCGGTAATACAACAGTATTTTGTAGTTGGCAGGTTGGAATCCTTAAGGTAATTCATACTTCCAGATAGTACAATCTGGGGGTCAAAATAAAGCATTTTCCACTCAAATAAATCCAAAACAATTAATTACAATATCCATTTCAATGTTCCCTCTATTTTTCAACCAGCGTTACTGTTTAAAAATAACTTTTTAAACATTGACTATAATGAATTTCAAAACACTGCACAAATACCATCACACAAGATTTACATTGTTATACATATAGAGATTAAACTGTCCTACAGGTAAACTCTAGTGGGCATGATTTGCATGCTTTTTGCATGGGTGAGTGACCTCATGGGACAAAGGATGATGTGTTTGGATTTTGATTTATAAGAGCAATTTTTTCAAGTTATTTTGAAAAAGTAACACTGGTTGACCCTAGATGGAACATTAAACTGGATATTGTAATTAATTATTTTTGATATATTTGAGCGGAAAATGCTTTATTTTGACACCCGTATTAGACAACATAGCAGGTACCACATTTTATTACTTTTCTAACAAAATTCATTTCTTTTAACAATTGTCTCCTGTTATTATCAATATTCATCTGTTTGTAACAATATAATAACAGTTTCTTTTGAAATTGTTGAAAAATGATAATTTAATTTTCACAGCTCATCATTAGTACAACTGTACTATCTGGAAGTATGAATTACCTTAACTCAGTTAGTAACTGATTGAGTTCTCCCAACATGAATTATGAACCAAAGACAAAAACCTGACTTATTGAACAAATATTGATTAATGTTGGTCGATAAATAATTTATCTTTCCGATGACAACAGAAACTAAACATGAGTCCGTTTATTAGTGCAGAAAATCCAAATTTTTTATCAAAATCACTTAAGTTTTCACATTATTGTCCATGGATTCTGCTCTTTTCCGAAAATGTGCAAATTACATCACTTCCGGGAACACCGATAGTTTCAAAAAATGAGTAAATTAAAAAAAATGAAGAAATTATTTGACAATCTTTTGAAATAACCCTTGAAAATAACAAGCAATCTAATTAAGTGTCTATCATTTTAATTGTCAACTTTCTATTTACTTGATTTTTATTTAAATCACACATTGTACGTACAGGAAACATACCGACGTTTTGTTGACATTCAGAATTGTCCACCTAATTTAACGTTTTTTTGAACCTGGCTCTAATGTGCAGCCAAGTCATTTTTCAAATAAACAGGACTTAATCGGAAAAGAAGAGATTCCGAGTGAAAACTTCCATAAATTTTGATAATAAATTTGGATTTTCTTCACCAATAGACGAATTTATGTTTAGTTACTGGTGTCATAGGAAAGATTAATAAAGGATCTATCAACGGGAATCAACATTTGTTCGGTAAGTTAAAATTTTGTCTTCAATAATAATGTGCAACTGGGATGATGTATTTTTCCGAGATCTGTTTAGTTTGTTATCTTTAGTTATTTAATATAACAAGAAATATGTTTTTTTTTCGAAAACAGGGATATTTTGTGTTCTGGGTGATTGAAGTTGCATCTCGTGATACAGATCACTCATTTATTAGCTGATCTTGACCAAACTTGATACTAGAGCTCTGTTTTAAGCCGATATAGCTCTACTGACATATTCTACTGGCCAGAAAAAGGACCTCTAAACAGGACCTGGTGTCTGTGGTCATGTTCAGTGGCTTTCAAAGTTTCTCTTTCATCTACTTACCTAGTTTTGCTGGTATTTGCCACTTAATGAGTATTTTCTGGTCCAGTAAAGTCAGAAGTGTAAAACACAGAGGCAAACTGAAAAATAACTTAAAAATCCAAGTTTGTCCAAAGTTTATTTTATACAATGAAATAGATGATAAGGGAACTTTGAAGGCCACCAAACATGACAAATATGAAAATATTGCAGGCTCGGTTTGATTGAGCCTGTTCATGGGCAGTAATGGAAATGCATATTACTGCCCACGCTGCCTACCCCCGGGTTGAGAGCAACATAATATTTACACCAATAAACAATACAATTTTGATCCATCCCAAATGATGGAATGCTTATGATGGTGAACATGGAACCTTCAATGTGGTATTTTCAGATTAATACCATTCCATGTTTAGCGGCCCCAGATAAAAGAATAGGTTTGTCCTTTATAAGAAAACAATGGGCAGAACTAAACATAATGGTATTTTGACAGGGGATCTGAGAATATATAAATCCTGCATATCACAGAGTATGCCAATGGCTAAATTTAAAAAGCAGGAAATATATCCTTGAAGCTTCTTAAAGGCCTGACACCAAAACACATCATTGGCAAATCTGATGTTAGAGGGGTGCAAACAAGGGAATGTTCATCCTAAAAAGAAGAACAAAAATTACATTTTTAAAATTAAAATTGTTAATGGACATTTGAAGTTGTTATGTAAGGAGCATGAAATTATTTTTATGTACATATATTTTGTGAACCGGAAAAAAATTCTTGATCTTTCAAGTTGAACTATTCAATCTATTTGATACATAAATGTTATACGGAAATGATTAATTATAGCACTAATTGTTTTTTGCATTACAGGATTCATAATGTACACTAGGAGGCTTTGTCTGCGACACCTGAAACAGGTGATAAATGTCATATTGCGACATGAGCGGGGTCAACACACTCAGCCACCACACGTGTGTATTGTTGGGAGCGGGCCTGCAGGATTTTACACAGCACAACAACTGCTCAAGGTACCGCATCCATTCAGCTTCGCCCAAAACTGCTGTTTTTTTTCATAGTTCAATACTGTTTGGACACACGACACATTTTTAGCCTGACTATTTGAAAAGGGGAGCTATCCTACTCATCCTGGCATTGGCTACAGTCTTAAACAATAAAGAATCACTGTACTATCGTCTCTGACAGTTTTTGTTTTTTATGGTGAGCAAACATAAAATTTAATGCTCCATTCTTTGTTGTTTTTAAACCTGACCATATATTAGCACTGACAGACCAGAACATACTCATTGTTTTTTTATCTCATATGTGAAATGCCTTACTTAATTTTGTATAAATATTTGGACTTCAGTTAAGAAGTATAATTCTGTGCAGTTTGGTTGGTTTTTAAATTTGTTGTCTTAAATTTTCTAAATTAATATTTATGTATGATAATACATTTCATTTGGAGTTTTAAAATTTAAGATCAGTCTGCCACAAAATTTACTATATGTTACCATATCCTGTAAATAATATGAAGATACCTTGCACTGTATTATTTTTGAAAAAGAACCCTAGACATGATGGATGCAGAAAATAACCATACATGTATATGGAACTTTATTTACAGTTAAATCCACATGTCCGTGTAGATATCTATGAGAAACAGCCTGTACCGTTTGGACTGGTGCGGTTTGGAGTGGCTCCAGATCATCAGGATATTAAGGTTTGTAATCTAAAGCCCAGGTCAATAAGGCTGTTATTTGCTCTACTTTAAGACCTGTCCACAGTCAGCGTTAACAAATAAAAATGTCAAAATCTCTCTAACAGCAAAATACAGTTCAATAAAACTCTGCAAAAAATATCATTATTAATGTATCTTTCTTTTACATGCATTAAGAAAAGTTAGAATAAAATTCTATTTACATCCAAACACAAAAACTAAACAACACAAAACATTATTTTAATGTACAAAACATTATTTTAATGTCTACATGAGTTTAATGGTACTGACAACAATATGTTGTGTCCTGTTAAAAGAACTTGCAATTATGAAAAGAGAAATTAACGTTTGTCACCCATTTATGTGACCAGGAAGCAACCAGGAAATTCAAGGTCAAACAGACCTTTACAAATATCTCTTATTGATACATAATTATGTAAGTCAAAAGGGCACAGCGTATTGTCTTTTCAACATCCAGTACTTGGACAGCTTGTGATGATTTGACTGTAATTGTTATGGTTAAATTGATTACTGGGTAAATTAAAAATGATACACATTTAAAAATTATCTTTTTATTTGGCATAATTTTTCAACTAATGAAAGACCAAACTGCACATACATGTTTACCTGAATGAGACTTTGTTGCATCCAAAAACCATGTCCCTACCTCAAAGATCAAGCACACACTAAGGGGTCAAAGGTCAAAATATTTGCAAAACTCAAGTTTTGCAACTGATTAAGGGATCTTATCTAATCCTCACAGATGCGTTTACCTAAATCAGATAGAATTTCACATGAAAGAACCAAGGTTGTACGTTAAAGGTCATGGTCACACAGAACTTTAAGGTCACAATTTCTTAGAAATTTCAATTTTGAGCAAACAGTTCAAGAATTTCAACCAAACTTAAACGATAATCACCATAATGTTAATGTATCACCTCCAAAAATATTGCCAGGGGTGTAGTGGGTGGGGTCTACCCCTCCCTTAGCCCAAAAAGACAATCACCTTAATGTAAAGGGCATCAGCTTCACTGGCCCATAAAGATAATTGTAGTTTTTTTTGGTTTTTGTTATTTGTGACATAACCTATGAATGAAACAGACAATTACAGTACCCTTAGAATGAAACAAATAATTGTCCTCAACCTTCATCCCCACCCCTCATGCAGTTTGTTCAATTTTTTTATACATGACTCATTGACTGAAAAAAGTTTAATTGTTCCATTGTTATATTACTGATACTGTACACAACTAAGTTTTGATTGAAGTCCTGTCTTGGACAAGACTGTTAACTTGCTTCTTGTTTTTTTCAGAATGTCACAAGCGTCTTCACAGAAATAGCAAACAACCCCCGTTGTTCATATATTGGGAATGTCACAGTGGGAAGAGATATCACTCTCGCAGAACTGAGGAAGTGCTACACTGCTGTTGTGCTGGTATAATACTGTCATTTACATTTAATACAATTGCAGGGGAAATAGGCAAATATATGTAGTCTCAATACATGTTGTCAGGCAAAGAAATAGTTGGTCAGTAAATGTGAAACTATAGGAATGATCTTGATTTAAAAAAAATCCATGTAAAATTTAGTGCTTAAAGTGGTTATAATAATACAATGATGCATCATTGAAAAGGGGAAGTAACCCAAACTCCATGCAGTGATCTACCTTTGACACTACACAGTATGTTTAAGAAAGTGAGGAAAATCAAGATAATTATTTTAAAGCTGAATTGTTTTGTTGACAATTAAAAATTTTTAAAGATAAAGAACAATTGTTAGAATAAAAAACAGCAAAAATATTTGACATCTTTAGCATCTTTAGCATCTTTAGCATCTGTGACTGCCTGTTTTTTTGTATAGAAAACAAACCAGATTATCGGCACAGAGATGGGACTTGGTCCTTTATTTCACTGAACAACTCCAGTGCCTTTAATAAAATTAATTTGAATACTGTTAGGTCATGCAGATTCAATGCACTTCTAAGAATGAAATAGTTTTAAAAGTAATAGAGAGAACAGTATGTTGCTGAGTGTCAGAGAATTTAGTCTTTGTTTCCTGGGCTTTATTTTTTTAAAATTGTGAATGATTTTTTAGAAACAATATTAGTTATGAATAAATTAACCCATAAAGACTATAAAGGATCTGAGATGAGTTGTCTTGTAATAAAAACAGGTTCAAGAAAGTCATTATGTGAGCCAGCTAAGTTAAGAATTTCCTGAGAGATTTAAATACAGTGGACATTGTGATGATTTTTCCTTCTTGGCAAGGGTCAGCTGACAATCTTACTATAGAGGCAGTTGCTATATGTGTTACCATGGCTCTGGTAAAATCATGTTATGTTGTCTCATAATTGTTATCTGATATCCTAGGACATATTTGAAATGTTGTCACAGACTTAGATGTTGGTATAGTGGGGCTTTGGTAAACCTGTAAAAACTACTGAAAGAATAAAACTTCAAAGAGTTTCCGAGCTGTTTTATATTTTTCAGTCTTATGGGGCAGACAAGGAAAGAAGGCTGTGTATACAGGGAGAGGTAAGAACTTTCCCAATGTATAATGTGTGTAAGTACACACATCACAGTGTCATTAAGGTTTTAGAACTGTAATATTTCCGCCAAACATCAACTTATGCCGTCACTAATTCGTTTTTTCCGAACGCCGATTCGTACGTTTCCGGTTGATACTATTTTTCGTAAAAGGAGTCTACTCTTTAGGTGTTTTCCGCGATTATGACGTCATAAATAACTAAATCAAATAATAACAAAGTGCGGATATAAAATTGATGTAAAGTAAACAAATATTTTCATAACAAATACTCAAAATAAGTCTATAGACGAACAACACTCAGTAATGAATAGAGCTTATATGAAGTTAACCCGCTTGATCAATCCTCGGTGGCGTAGTGGTAACGCTTAGGACATTTCATTTTGACGGACCCGGTTCAATCCTCGGGAGAGGAACCTTTTTTCCCCCTTTTCTTCTTTTTTTTTAAAATTATTGTGAGGAAATTTTTGGAGAAAATAGTATAAGCAATATGTTTAAAATTCGGAAATAATTGTTATTATTCTTCATCTTCATTTAGTAGCTATGAAAACTGAATTATTGTAATGATATTATTACAAAATACTGACTCTTTTATAATACAGCAACAGAATCATGATATGAAACTAAAATGATTATGGAATATGTACTTTCATTTAGGAAAATGTTGCTATTTTATTGTTTCTATAATTGAACAGTAATTTTGTGATACTTGTCTTATAAAACTAATTTTATGTGTTTGCACGATGATTTTTTCCTTTAAAAGAATGCTTTGGTTGCTATGGTTACGGTTGCCAAAATTACTTATTTGAGGTTAAATTCTAACCAGCATAGCTGATTGCTTGCGTATTTCTTGTTTTTCAAAAAATTTGAGGGGGTATAAAAAATCACCATTCGTAAACCAAGCCCGTTGGTTTTTGTGGTTTTTAACGGTTTGGTCTGGGCCATAGGTACCTATTTTGTAGGCCAATAAAATGAAAACGAAGACAGTGAGGTGCTCTTTTTTTTTAATTATTTGATTCTATACACATTGCAGATAATTTTAATGTATAACACAATTATTTTACTGCATTAAACATGCACAAAAATCACAGATAAAAACTTGCTTAATTTTTGCAGAGCGGAAAAATGTGCATTTCCGAAGATGGGGTACACTTTAAAAAAGTCAATTTATAAAGTGTTAGAAATAAATTCTAAACATAATGCTTGTTTTTTCCTGTTCTGATATAATGTCATTAAACAATCAGCCTTTATTTTACAAAATTTTACAAGGTTTCAAAGAAATAGAGATGAATTTAGCTTCTAGTATGTTTGATTTTACAGCCCACTTTCCGAAACAGAGGGTCCCCTTCTAAAATACTAAATTTCTCGAGTTACGCACGGTAAATGTTTTTTAAAACTCGTGTTTAGATGTCTAAATGGATGTACTTGGAAATGAAAACAACAAAATCCCAATCTGCAAAAGTGCATATTACAGTTCTAATACCTTAATTACAGGCAAGAGGGCAAATATTCAAACAGTTCAAACAACTATGGTGTGTTACTGTTAGGATTATTTAAATCCAGACTGTTTGAGACTAGAAATATCCTTAAATCAAATAATTAACATGGTGCAAAGCAGCAATAGAATGTATTATATTCATTACACTAAGTATTTATGTAAAGGAAAATTTATGATGATTTTGTTTTCTTAAAGTTCAAATGTTTTTATAAATGTGTAATTGATTTATTTTGTCAGAATCTTGGGAATGTTATATCAGCAAGGAATTTTGTTGGTTGGTACAATGGAGTTCCAGAGGACAGATATGTGAGTATTGTGCCTGAAGCTGTGACCTGTTGTTGATGTATATTGAGTGATGACAGACCCATATATCAAGTAGTGCTGAAACAAGTACCCAAATACTAGGGCAGAAAATCTAGGGTACTCATTAATGATCAAATGATGTTAATTATTAAGATGCATTAGCATTAATGGTAGGGTGTTTAATCACAAAGTTGACGATTAATGACAAAACCTTTAATGATGTGATCATCAACGATACTATTGGTTTGTAAATTATATAGATGCTGAAAATTATTGATCAGTGAAAATCTTTTTAAAAGACCGCATGTTAATAATTTAATTTAATTGGCAAATTAGCATCGAAATCGACCAATCATATGGATTAACACAAAATCTCTCTGTCAATAGTTGCAAGATGGCTGTCAGAATGAATTTCCCGACTGTGGAAAAAGGAAATCGTTTTTTTAATCAAGAATAAGTTCTTTGTGGAGGTGACCACTTAATATTTCTTTGTCTGGACATATTTTGTGTTGGCTCTTTAAAGTGTCTATTAATAGTTTAGGCTATAGTTAAGCACTTTAGTTCAAATGCAGTTAGAATTAATGAGAGCATTTCAGATATAACTGATGGCTTGTCTAGTGTTATATGTAGCTAATTACCTGCATTACTGAACAATATATATAGTTGTTTTTTTACTCTGTTTTGCACCATACAGATATATGCACAGTTTATGAGCATTGAGATTATACAAGGCCTACTAGACATGTACATGTATATGCCACCACTAAAAAATGTACAGAATTAATAAATTAATAATCTTATAAAGTCAAGTGCGAAAATACTCATATGTTACACAAAAATATACTTCAATGATGCTAAATTTGACATGCTGTTACATGTTAGTGAATTTTTGGCGTTCTTTTACAGTTGAAGGTTGATCTGAACACAGACACGGCTGTTATAATAGGTCACGGAAATGTTGCTCTTGATGTTGCTAGGATACTGCTGACCCCTGTTGACCTTCTAGCGGTATTTATTTTAAGTAAAACTAAAAACTGTAATTGTTTTTGTATTAAATACATAATTGATTGTGTGTACTTTAAAACTACAGCTGAAGTCTAAGGAAAATGATAGTTACAATGTGTGCTTTATGCTATTTAATTGCCGCAATACTTGACACAAATATGTTCAATCATTTCTCAATTGCCGGTCAGTGTAATGGGTTGACTTTTATGGCACACATACTAACAAGTAGTTTCTGCAATATCTTTGAATTATTTTTCTTCATCTTGATATTTTTTGTGAAGATAGTTTGTGTGTAACTTGCATTGTTTCGGTGTTCAGTGTGTTATGTTTATGAATGTTTGATGGTCTGGGAAACAGTATTAGAACGGTTATAAACAATTACACAAAATAGAAGTACTAGAAAAGATTATCTTATAGAGGGGCATTGAAAAAAATTCTGTTTTATAACCATGTATATGTCCCCTATATTGGAATAGATGAAAACAGAACTTCGAAAGCCACCTAACATGACGAATATGAAAATACTGCTGACTCGGTCTGATTGAGCCTGTTCATGGGCAGTAATGGAAATGCATATTACTGCCACTGCCAGAGTGTCAGGTAAAACAAGTGATCACCTTGTCCTGTCCAGTTGGATATCAATTTGTCACAAATCGTGTTCTGGATCGTATCTCAACAACCTCTCAAAGGATATCAATCAAGTGTTCACCTTAGTAAGGCACCTTAAAAATGTCATTATGTAAAGTAATAGATTAAATAATTATTTTCCTTAAATATCCTGACATTTAAAAAAAGTGGTAATTTCAGTACAAATTTTCAAAAGGCATTTCATCCACCGATGTGAAATTCTGTGAAAGGGATTTTTCAGGAAGGGATTTTATCCATCCAGTTCATCCGTCTTTGAAATAAACACTGGTCTTCCATGTGATCTAAGTCATATTCATGGAGAGATGGATCTACATACTTTTGTTTTATTTTAACCTTTTACTTTAGGCAATAGAAAAAAATATTTTAGATTCTCATCCCCACCCGCCCCTGTCCAAAACCACCCGCCCCAAAAATATTTATTGGTAAAAAAAATCAGAACATATTCTGTTCCGGACAGAACGGGTTTTAGACCATCCCGGATATGAAAAAAAACATGGCTGACAATAATTAAGGTACTGGTAACTACTGTGGTATCATTTAATTTCGCTGGCACGAAATTTCGCGCAATTGCCGAAAAAGACTGTTTCGCGCAGACGTTAATTCGCGCAAATCTAATTTAAAAAAAAAAATTATTATAGATATTTTACCGACCTTTTATCAATACCTACTGTTTATTTATTTCGAGCTAATCATGTGTCAGTTGGCCCCTGTCAATTACCACTTCCTTTGTTAGTCAATTAACGGACCGCTGTTTATTCGGCGCCGCTAATTGACACGGGACCCATTTGATCCTTCTATCTGGACCATTCATATCATAGTTGGCATGTTAAATTTCGTACCAGTTTTATGGTCTTGAGTGTCAATTGATTGTGAAACAGTTACTGAAAAAAGTGCTGATAAATTAAAAATGAGATGACAACAATACTGTTTGGTAAAACGTGACCTGACCTAAATGCGAGGTTTAACTTGTCGTTCAAGTTTTGAAGTAACATTAAACATATTCCAACAGAAAGTCGACAGTTATAACTTATTTTATTATATCTATTAACATAATTATTCGATACTTCAAACTTATATCAAAAAGTGATACAGGCAACTATATATAAAGTGTCCATTCGAACATAGCACGTTTCGGATACGTATGTGGAACTTTTTGGTTAAATTTTAGATTAGGTTTTAAATTCGCGCACTGGTCTGAGCGCGAAATACGCGAAAATTAAGCCATCGCTAAATAAAATGATACCACAGTATAAATGCCATTTTCTCAAAATTTTAAGTTAGTTTTTACTTCTGTTCTCAGGTATTTCGTTAATAAAAAATAAAAACTAAAAAGTGTCCACCCGCCCTTTTTTCCCAAAAATCCGGATGAGAATCTAATAATTTATTTTCTCTGGCCTTATGGATATGCTTTTTATCTCATGGGCAACCAGTGTAGATCCAGTTCAGCTTGCAGATTTGTGAAATATGATCTGGTTCTATGATGTTTCTCCATGTGATAAAAATTGTATTTATGGTATACCGGTAAATGGTTTTGGTAATATCCATTACAGTTTAATGTATGCTTTTATTAATTTGTAAGCAATATTAATGTAGCAGTTGCTGTGGTTGCTTGATTTTCAAGTATCATACAAGTAGTCAGCAGTGGTTAGACTGGGTTGAAACAGTTAGTCAGTGATACTAGGTTTCCTCCATATATATGCATTTTTACGCATGTGCGACCAGTGTAGATCCCGATTAGCGCTCACATCCGTGATCAGGATCTGCACTGGTCGCATTTTGGTCAGAAATAACCTTATGAATAAAAATGTGAACAGTTTTGATCCTGATCAGACAGCACGGAAGAGCCGGCTGATCTGGATCAAAACTGTTCGCCCAAGCAATAAAGGTGTATCTATGGAGGAAAGGGTTAAAATCCTAGTCATGGCTTCAGTTTTTCCAAGAATGCTTTCTTTAGATGGTCAGTAGGACAGATTCATCATCATTGCTGCAACCAGTTGATTCCAGGGCTCAAAGTAATAAAAATAGAATTGCAGGCCAGAAATACAACTCCTACTAATGATTGGTTAGTTTGCAAATTATTATCAATTTCAACCAGTCAACTAACAAATATTTGAGGCTTGTTTTAATTTTCTGTTTTATGATGTTGGGCCTTGGTATCTTGAATTCATTGCACTTGAGAGCAGAAGAAATTTCAAAGTACCCCCATAATCACCCTAAGTATTGGGACACCCTAAATATTGGGACACAAAAAAATAATTGTTTGCATCCCTAAATGTTGGGATACGTTTAGGAACAGTATTTTTCAGTGTTCCTAAGTTTTGGGACACATTCAGAAAGGTATTTTTGTGTTCCTAAGTTTTGGGACACAAGGTATGTGCTCAGTACCGGGGTAATTGTGGTAGTCAGACCTTGTTTTCTTCAATATTTATTGCATAGTAAACATTGTACTTTAGTATGCCGGAGAACGTCTTTAAACTTAGAGAGATATCAAGTACTATTATAATTATTGAACTAAATTCGTACATGTATCAATATATACATGTTCAGTTGTCAGGCAATAATGCCGCATGTTAGAAGATGATAAGCAAACATATCTTGACAATTAGTTCTGCTTGATTTCTTATTACAAATGTACCATAATAATTATAACGGTCGATCCGTTTACGTCAATCATAATGTCCTATCATGTTTTTAGACATATCAGTGAATGCATACAAATTGACGTTACCCCAAATATTGGGACTTTTTTTAAGCATTTATTTTTTGCAACCCTTAATATTGGGACACGAAAATTTTTTAATTATTTTTAACTGTCCCAATACATAGGCTGATTATGGTACTCAGTATTTTCTGTTTTTTGTCTATAGTGAATGTCCTGTTTGTAAAGCAGTGAAAACTATTGTCACTAACAAGAAGCTTTCCGTGGTTGACGGAACTAAATAAACTATTCTTGATTTCTATATTTAAAATTTCAGCATACAGATATAACTGAGCATAGTTTAGAGGCATTGAGAAAAAGTCGCATAAAGCGAGTTGTGGTGGTTGGTCGCCGAGGCCCGCTACAGGTTGCTTTCACGATAAGGGAAGTTAGGGAAATGCTAAAACTGCCAGATTTAAGGCCTGTTCTTCACCAAGATGATTATATTGGTTTAGATGATGATACTCTACAAAGTAATTTCTGATTTCCATTGGTTTTACTTCGTGAATCTTAGAAAACAGAGCTTTCCCTTGGATCTAGTTCTTCAACTTTTAAACTGAGTTTGTTACATGTCTAGTTTAATACACACTGTGTCAGTAACAGTATCAGCTTCCATTTCTTAAAGGATTTAAGGGAGGTAGTTCCACTGCAGTGGAGATGGTTCTGCTTCAAAGCACATCCACACAAGGGAGCAAAAAACCTTCACATACCTGTGTCCTGTACATCCTCATCAGGCATGTAGCAAATGATATCACATGCAATTGTTTGTGTTATGTGTTTATATAAAAACTGTTAAATATGCAATTTTAGTTTATTTATGAATGCTTGTTGGAGACATATGAAGACTGGACACCCAACAAGAATGTTTACACACCTTTCAGGCTCTAACTAATAAATTCATTTAAAATGCAGTATTGGCGAATGATCAACACACCAAGGCATTATTGGTGTGCTTATTATTTTTTAATGTATTTTTTTTAAACATGCATTGCTATAAAACAGAAAAGCATGTTTACCAGTTTGTTTACAAAAACCAATTAAACTGGATGTCATTTTCAGTGCACTTCATGATGTAATTCAGGACCAATGTTCAACTTTTACCACGCAAGGGAAAGCTCTGAAATAATTGTTTAGTTTATTCAAGATTTTATGTTTACCACTTAAAAATTGTCTGGTTCTGAGGGGCTTATCATGCATGTTTGGTTGCTTTTGGTTCACTTTTACTAACCTAATACTGTAGTGTTAAAGATACTGAGGATTTATATTCATTTAAAGCTGTTTAGAGTTTACATTGAAGCATGATCAATCAAATACAGATATATCCACAATCATCAGTAGCCATCAACTGTTCTATCAATATCACAGTTTTCCTTGATATTTTTAAGAATGATTTTTACGGAACAATAGTTTTGCGTAATGTAGACCTACATGTATCAGAGAGTGGTATAATGTCTTCGCTATTTTTTTAGGTATCTAGTATAATTCTTAAGATTTGAGACAAGTCTCTAATTCAAGTTTCATGATCTTGGTTTTGTAATCTCCACCAAACAAATAAACTCACCTCCTGCCCTTTTATATAATTAAACACAGAATTTGAAAAGTATGGGGAAACAGAGCTAGAGAGGATTAGAATATGTGATAAATATATTATGCCTCTGGTGAAATGTTACAATGTATGAAAGTTTTATTTTATTCTCAAAGGAGGGACATTATTTTATTCTCAAAGGAGGGACACTACCCTTCTTTCTTACAATTTACAAGATTTTTAAATAGCATAAATACAGTAATAAGTTTAAATTTGGGTCCTACACTACTGCCCCCCCTCCCCCATCTCACCCTGCAAAAAATTGTCACACAGATATAATTAAATGAATGGAAATTGTAGATCTAGCTGATGGTGGGGCTTCGCTTTTGATAGTTGCATTATTTTTAAATCTTTATAAAGTTCTTTAGTTTAATGTAGATCACTGTTTGTCTGATGTTGTCTGTATCGTTATATAGTAAATGAATCATACTGTAATGGAACACATAAACTTGCAAATATGTGTGATTCTTTAATTCAATTGTAAGTATTACATTTGTATTTAAATATTGATGTATGTTGACAATATAACAATACCAACTGAATGACGGCCCTACTGAGAAACCCTGCTTCTGTTACATTCCTGTTCTAACCAGATAATTTCCGCAAAAAATTTCAGTCTTCCTACCGGACAAGACTATTGTCTATTAGCATATATAGATAAGAACATACGTATGTTTGGGTAACAAATCGCCATTTGATTTGATTATTAACATTTGTTACCAGCTCTTGTCTTACTTACACCTAACGCATTCAAGTTTGTTATTCAGATTCTGCACCGAACAAAACAATGCTTACCACTTCCACGGCAAACATTTAAGGTGTTTGAACTTTAAAAAATTGGTCATTAAGTACCAATGTAAAGTGCACAAGCCGTCGTGAAGAAATAAATGCAAAAACTCAGTGTTAATTTAGCTAAACTAGATCAAAGCACGGTATATTTTTACTAAAAACACAGTTTCAAGTCACGCAATTTTTTATTTTCACTTTGCAAACAAACAATCTTTCAGTTTATACATTCAATAACTTTTTTGTTAAGGCCTCTAGAAACATAGATTAAAAAACCGAGTGAAGCTTACATGTCTGGTCTCCGGGTAGGCATATTAATATTTCGGTAACAGTAATATAAACCTACTTACCAAGTCAAAATATCTCCGGAAATGCACAAAATAACGAAATATTCCGCCATTTTGTTCCGCACAGAACATCTTCCTCACTTACTTTTCCGCAAAAACCAAATACGTTGGACCCCCTTCTTTAAATGACTTTACAATCTTAAGATCTTTATCTGGGCCTCAAAATCTTGACTGGTGCATAGACAACAACCTGCATGCAAATTGTGGACAACATTTAAAAATAAAAAATACGGCCTTTTGCTTCTGTTATATTGTCTTTAACTGAACTGTTGTTGTTGTTGTTACTACATGTATTTACAATAGAAAGATTTGATTTTAAGTCATTAAGAAAACATTAACGCTTTACACCATGGATTCACCTTTTATCGCATAGACAACAAATGTTGATCCAGATCAGCTGATCTGGATCTACAATGTTCATGGTCAGAAATAACACAAAGTATTCATAATAAACAGTGTAGATCCTGATCAGACTTTATGGTTGTGAGAGCTGATTGGGATCTACTTTTTCCGCCGATGTGATAAAAGGCATATCTATGGAGTAAGAGGTTAAAGCATTATATTTCAGACAAGCAATTACATATATAAATATTTTTATTCAGGTTTACCCAAAGTGAAGCGTCGTATGCTTGGAATGTTACGCAAAACAGCACTGACACCTTCGCCACTTGATAATAAACTGTGGCCAAATGCAACAAAAGAATGGGAACTGAGGTTTAGACTCAGTCCATTGCAGATCCTTGGCAAAGACCATAAAGTGACCAGAGTGAAATTTGGGGTCAATCGATTAGAGGTATATAAATAAGTACGTTTAGGCTGTGTGGGTAGGCTGTGTTTTCCTCTGTTCGTTTAGGCTATGTGGGTAGTCTGTGTTTTCCTCTGTACGTTTAGGCGGTGTGGGTAGGCTGTGTTTTCTGAACGTGGCTATTCCTTATATGTATGCATGTGGGATAAAGGGGTTAAATATGTGGGCAATCAATTAAATAGGAGCACTAGGCTGATTATAGACCCTGTTTAAATACTTCAAAGGACGTTGTTTTATGCCAGCATCAATTCTTTGCACCTAAACTTGATGCAGAGGTGTAAGCAGACAAGAGTATTACCAAGGCAAACATTTTTTTCTTGGGGTACCGGTATATTTTTCTTTTCGTAAATGCAATGGGGTGTATATTAAAATAATGTAATTATTTTATTTAATTTTTTAAATTACACAAGAGTATGAGTTTTCCATATTTCACCCCAAAGTCACAGTTTTTCATTTTTCACCCCAATGTCACAGTTTTCCATAGTTTACCCCAATGTCACAGTTTTCCATATTTTACCCCAATGTCACAGTTTTCCTTATTTCACTGACCCCAATGTCACAGTTTTCCATATTTCACCCATAGCCAGTTTTCCATAATTCACCCCAGAATCTCACCACTCCTTGCCGTGTAGCTGGATTTTTGGTTGAATAATGCAAATTTTATAAACTTTATCATGTTTCTTATGAATAATGTTATTATACTGTTTTTGCTCTAAAGTGACATTATATGATCAATGAAATGACCATAACCCAATACATGTATATATGAGGAATGTTAACACATTCCATGTAGAGTTTACATTCTTGTAAACCAGACTGGTATTTCCTGAGTACTACTTATCTTTATGATGTCAAATGCAGCTCATTTATACGACTGCTGGAACTTGGCCCATGTTAGTTTAGTTTAAACGTACTTATTTTACATCAATTGTGAAACAAGTTATTTCAACTTATATTAATCACGCTCGATGACTGCTTCCTGGGTCTCCAACCAGTACTCTTGCCGAGTGTGGATTGAGGAAACTGCAGACGAACCTCATCTATGGTGGGACTAGAACCTGCAGTCTACGGATCTGGAGTCCCGACACTACCCCTAGACCACTGATCTTCACAATGGAAGTATTGAGCCTTATAAAGAAAGGTCTGTGTTGAATAATGTCTTATCAGATGGGCCTTTTCTGAGATAGGTCACCCCTTTCCAAGAAAAGGCCATCATCTGATGAGACAGCTTGTTAGATAACCATCATTGAATAACTTAATTATTTCTCATAAACTGTTTTAAAAGCCACAAAAGCCTCAAGCAAATATTGCAGGGTTCAGATTTAGCAAGCCAGCAAGCAGTGTTAACAGATCAGATGGAGGAGATCCATTGTGGTCTGGTTATCCGAAGTATAGGCTACACCGGACAACCGATTGATCCAGACATTCCATTTGATGACTCTCGTGGTGTTGTTGATAATCTTGATGGAAGGGTAACAGGACAGTCAAGTATGTGTTATAAATAATATGTAGCCAAAAGTCATGAAAAATAAGAATTTTTTTTTAAGTAAGTTGATGTTTTCATGAACAACAAATGTGTCCTCGTTAAGCAGTAAGATAAATCATGTCATGACATCTTTGTCACATAATGACTGTGTAAACATTAGAGATCATTTTGAAGATGGAATCTTTTAAATAACACGTAAGCATAAGGAAACATATTGAAAATAGTCATTATAAATAAATTTAAGGGTCAATTTAATTATTATGTAAAGAAAATGTAGCTTTCTTGTGTATACAAAAAAGTTGCTGTCTCATTAACTACTTGAGCTAGAGTCATCTAACTTGTTTGTACTTCACAAGTGCTGGCAAAATAATAAAATCTCACCAGATGTCCACATTGAAAATGGCAGCCAGTTCGTACAATGAAAAACAAGCTTACCATTATCTCAAAAACTACTTGAGCTAGAATGATCAAACTTGGTAGAAAGTTAGATCTTGATAAGTGCATGTCAAAGAATATTATATTGAATTTTTCATTAGTTCCTTAAAATAATTTAACCATGAAGATAATTATTTGATGTACATAATATTGTATTGTAATTGTTCAGAACTGATGAAGTCTTTGATGATCGAATGTTTATGACTGGATCACATGTGGAAAAATGCTTGGCAGTTGAAAGCCTTTATGAACCATTCCAATAAAAAATTCTAGTTAATAAAACTGTTACTGCATTTGTTTGAACAGTAAAGAGCATGTTATTAAGTAGTGGATGTGAAATAAGACAGTAAAACATTATTTCTTAAATGTTGTTGTGTTTTAGATGTATACTGTAGTGGACATGAAATAAGACAGTAAAACATGTTGTTGTTGTGTTTTAGATGTATACTGTAGTGGACATGAAATAAGACAGTAAAACATGTTGTTGTTGTGTTTTAGATGTATACTGTAGTGGACATGAAATAAGACCGTAAAACATGTTGTTGTTGTGTTTTAGATGTATACTGTAGTGGACATGAAATAAGACAGTAAAACATGTTGTTGTTGTGTTTTAGATGTATACTGTAGTGGACATGAAATAAGACAGGTTAACATTATGTTGTAGATGTATACTGCAGTGGCTGGGCAGCAAACAAGGCAGTTGATGTTATATTAACCACGATGATAGATGCGTATGATGTCAGCAAGGTGCTTGTGCAGGACTTACAGGATGGCAAGCTGGACATTGTTGCTGGCAGGGACAAGGCGTTAAAGCTCCTAGCAGATAGAGGTTTGTATTTTTTTTCTGATATCATGTAATGGACAACATTACTGTTTATATTGAAATCAGAGGAGCACGCTCACAAAGGCTAAGTATTAGCCTAAAAATAAAAATTAAAAAGTTTTGTTACATATCTCAAATTTTTGTGCCTTTGAACACATAAATTGTTACACTTCAAATATTTAATAGTTTTATAGTGACCATTGTTAAAGAAGTCGGATAATTGGCCATCAAAATTGCCTAAAATGAGGAAAATAATTATGCAAACAATCAGAATTTTGTCTATTTTGAAAGCAGATTTGAGAGGATTTCAGTTCAGGTACTATTCTTGATCAAAACTTAATTCTTACCTTGAATTAAGCATGCAAAATGCCTTAGCAGCGACATGCATTCAGCAACCACTTGTCTTAAACAGCCAGTTTGAATATTTCCTAAACTGACACTTTGTTTTAATTTTTACCTTTCTTAACCCTTTACTCCATATATACACATTTTTGCACATGTGCGACCAGTGTAGATCCAGATTAGCCAGCACATCCGTGCTGTTTGATCAGGATCTGCAGTGGTCACATTTTTCTCAGAAATAACCTTACGAAACAAAGAGCAAACAGTTTAGATCCTGATCAGATGGCACAGATGTGCTGGCTGATCTGGATCTAAACTTTTTGCATACGCAATAAAGGTGTTTCTATGGAGGAAAGGGTTAAACAGCGAACTGTGTTAAGCAGCAACTGTTTGTCACTCCCTTGAGTGGTTGCTCAGTACAGGTTAGACTTTATTCACAATTAATTTTTTTAGAGCATTATAAGGGCTTTTAAAATGTCAGATTTAGACCAAGTCATGTCTGATAGATATTCTTGCATGGTTCTGTCATGGTTACTTACAGGGTTATACAGGGTTCAACTCTTTATTTAATGTTAATTTTCAGATGTTCAAGTGTTCTCATTCAGTGACTGGGAGGCGATCGATGATGTGGAAACATTCAATGGAAAAAAATTAGGGAAGCCGAGGGAAAAAATTACTGACCTTGAAATATTTATGGATATAGAACGATCTCATGCGCCTGTTGAAGAAGATTCCAAATATCACTGAAGCTAAAACTACACGTTTTACTAAACCCTTTCCTTGATATATACGCATTTTTACGCATGTGTGACCAGTGTAGATCCAGATCAGCTGGCACATCTGTGCCGTCTGATCTGGATCTGCACTGGTTGCATTTTGGTCAGAATTAACCTAATGAATCAAAAAGCAAACAGTTTAGATCCTGATCAGACGGCACGGATGTGTTGGCTGATCTGGATCTAAACTGTTCGCCCTAGCAATAAAGGTGTATCTATACAGGAAAGGGTTAAACAACTATTTATATATGAGAACATTAAATACTATGATTATCCTGAAAACTTTCAATTCATATATTTTTAAGGAAACATTGGCTAGGCAAGCAGACATATATCTTTCTTTGGATTTGACCTTGTGGATGTGCCAGCCCCAAATCTGCTTATTTCAAACTAAAATTGACTTCACAGTATTCTTGAAATTGATTTACAGGGTTTGAATGTTGTTAAAGTCGGTAGGGGAACCAAATGAGAAGTGAAATTTTGTTAACATTTCATACTCATATTTTAATTATAAAGGTTGTGACTACATGTTCATGAATAAGTGGATTTAAATGAGTGAATTGTGTACACATGGATTGTCGGTCATACATTTACACTTACCTACATTGCTCTGTACAGCAATTTCCTTTTTTATGACCCCACAAAGTTGGAGGCATATAGAACTGCACTCGTATGTCCGTTTGTATGTATGAACTTACGTCCTCCATATCTTGTAGCATCAACTCTTCATTAACTACCAGGTGGATTTCTTTCAAACACAGATGACCAAGCAGGATGTGTAGATGATTGTAGAGAAAAGATTTTTTTCCTGCTACCATTTTCCCAGATGTTCCAGCTGAGCTGGTTCTATACTGGTCGCACATGTGTAAAAATGTGTATATTACATGTATATAGTATAAAGGGTTAAACAAAAATCTGATTTAATTCCAATGCATTTCCATTCCAATTCTTGTCTGATTCATTTTACATTATACTGCTACTCTTCTTGTGCACTCTACTGCACTCCAGTTGTGCTTGTCAATTTCAAAATATTCAGTACTTGATCAAACAATAGTTTGCAAGGCTTCTGTCGCAAAATGTGTATTGGTGTGCTCTTGACTATAACAGTCAACAAGTCAAAGTCAACAAGTCAGCTTTGGAGTACATTCACAGCTGGTCTACATGTTCACAATGTCAGTCTAAGGTGAACGATTTAATGGATTTTGTGTAAATGTACTTGCAGTTTCCATCAAAGAATGGAAGAATCTCATTGAAATGTCTGACTGGATACTTTAGTTTTAGAACTTTTTGAACTTATTTCTTTAACCCTTAAGGAGCTGAGCAAATCATTTGTCACAGTTGCAGCCAGTGTAAACCCAGAACCCCCTGCACATCTATCAAATCTACACTGTTAGTTTTACTGTCAATAAATGTATTCAAACACCCATATGAAAACTAATTGGACTGGTCTATGAGCAAAGAAAAACCAGTCCATGGCAGAAATTAAGCTGAGGTGGGTTCACACAGACTTAAACCTTTTTATTTAGCTAATATAGGGCATCATGGAAAAGATGTCTTCAAACAACTGATGTCAGTTCTGGGAATGACATCATAAACTTTGTGCAGACAACATTGCTTAGTATGGATTTTGCCATTAAAATGTTATTATATAGAAAAAATGTTTTAAGGAAAATCACCTTTTAGTTTATAGATAATTGCATTTTTTTTTCAATTAAAATGTAAAATAATGTCATCAAAGACACCTTTTCCTGTGACATGCACCATATTTTTATTTTTTGACTGCTTCCTGTGCTGAAATTGTCATACATGCTTTTGTATGACAGTCTCAAAGATCTGATTGGCTGAAATGGCAACCAGTTGCCATTTCAGCCAATCAGATCCTTGAGATTTGAAACTGGTTTACAATCTCAGTTTTATAAACTTCAGCCCTGAATACTACGTCATTGCAGCAAGTACAAACATGATTACATACTACAAAACCATTTTTTTTTTAAATCTGATAAAAGTGTAAGAAAACAATTTAATCAAAGGATGTTTGGTTTTAAAATTAAAAGTCTACATTTTTACTTGTTTTCTACATTATACATTTTGATATTAAAATTTTCATTGATAGCTTTCTTGTTTTCAAATAGAAACAATATTATCATGATTATAGAGCATTAGAAATGACATTCGCGGAATTGCACATGTTCAAAAATAATATGTTTAAATCAAATACATTGTAATCTCTGATCTGTAATATAGGAAAGACATTTGAATTTGAATTAAGATTTTCATTGATATTGTTTTGTTTCTGTGATATTACCATTTACATAGTCAGCTGTTGTTGCCCTAACATTAGTAACATGTCAGCTGTTGTTGCATAATGTTAGTGAAATAATCAGCTGTTGTTGCATAATGTTATAAAAATAGACAGCTGTTTTTGCATAATGTTATAAAAAAAGACAGCTGTTGTTGCATAATGTTATAAAAAATAGTCAGCTGTTGTTGCATAATGTCATTGAAATAGTCAGCTGTTGTTGCATAATGTCATTAAAATAGTCAGCTGTTGTTGCATAATGTCATTAAAATAGTCAGCTGTTGTTGCATAATGTCATTCAAATAGTCAGCTGTTGTTGCATAATGTCATTAAAATAGTCAGCTGTTGTTGCATAATGTTGTTAAAATAGTCAGCTGTAGTTGCCCTAACATAAGTTACATGGTCAGCTGTAATGTTTCAAAGTGAACTGTTCTTGTCATAATGATAGTTACAGAGTCAGTTGGCAAAACATTAGTGACTTAGTAAGCTGTTGTTGCCATTTTAGCTATAAAGTTGTTGTATGGTTTATTGGAAGAAAAAGTAGAGCTACTTAGAGGGAGGGAGGGACGGAGGGAGGGATGCTGTTCACTGTCCATTGTTCTTTGTTATGTAAAATGTGGGATGCTGTTCACCGTCTGTCTGTCATTATCAAATAGTTTCAGATTATATTGTTTTCAGCATGTTGCTACAGGTAATTGAACTGAAGGCATGCTGTTGCAATCATGGGCATTACAACAGGTTTTGTTGATTATTATCATTCTAATTGTGATTATGACAGCATATTATATTGTTTCTGAATAACTATTTTTTTTTTCAGCTTGTATCTCATACTTAAAAATAATGAAATCTAAACAGCGGCTTTGCAAATGTTTTCTTTTTAATATTAAATGTAAAATAGTTAAAGATACATAGCACAATAACATATGTCATTCCATTATAATTGTTTGTATTTGGAATTTGATCATGTTCAATAAATATGAATCTTTTGTGTCATTTTATTGTAAGAACTCCTGCCCGCTGTTGATAATGTTTCTTAGAGATCTCTGCCAAAGATTTGAAAGTCTGTGATTGATGATACTAAGTTCACATTCAGTCAGATGGCTAGTCAGATTGTAGACTACCTTCCTTACATTCAGTCAGATGGCTAGTCAGCTTGTAGACTACCTTCCTTACATTCAGTCAGATGGCTAGTCAGATTGTAGACTACCTTCCTCACATTCAGTCAGATGGCTAGTCATCTTGTATACTACCTTCCTCACATTCAGTCAGATGGCTAGTCAGATTGTAGACTACCTTCCTCACATTCAGTCAGATGGCTAGTCAGATTGTAGACTACCTTCCTCACATTCAGTCAGATGGCTAGTCGGCATGTAGACTACCTTCCTCACATTCAGTCAGATGGCTAGTCGGCATGTAGACTACCTTCCTCACATTCAGTCAGATTGTAGACTACTTTCCTCGCATTCAGTCAGATGGCTAGTCGGATTGTAGACTACCTTCCTCACATTCAGTCAGATGGCTAGTCAGATTGTAGACTACCTTCCTTAAATTCAGTCAGATGGCTATTCGGCATGTAGACTACTTTCCTCACATTCAGTCAGATAGCTAGTCAGATTGTAGACTACCTTCCTCACGTTCAGTCAGATGGCTAGTCGGCATGTAGACTACCTTCCTCACATTCAGTCAGATGGCTAGTCGGATTGTAGACTACCTTCCAGTCAAAGAGCTGTTATATTATGTCCTGTTGTTTATCAATTGTTAGCATTGTTGGATACTAAATCCGTTAATCCAAAGTCTCATTTACTTGTGCCTGGTGATTTGAACAGTATCTTTCAAGGCATTGTTGGACAATGTATAATTTTGACCAAGCCTCATTCCTCTTCCGGTGTCAATCATCTTTTAACATTGTTTAAACAAAATTTCCTCTCCTCTGAAACCCCTGGATGAATTTTATGCATCCTGGCATTGATCTCTTCAAAGATTTTCAAATTATGACCATAAGGTCAACCGTTCCCCAGCCATAGGGCAGGGTCTATTTAATTAGTAATTAAATAGACCCTGCATAGGGCTTATATATAAGCAAAATCTTTTTCTCAAAAATAATCTCAAATATAAATCGATTTTAACCAAAATTTGGTATGACGGATCCTGTCATTCAAAAGATGTTCAAATAATGATCTTTGCATCCTGCGTGAAAAAATAAAGGCAATTCGCATAAGGACTTGTGGCGAGCACGGACTCCATCTGAAGAGAAAAATCCACAACTCGAACTTCTTATGGACGTAAGCGAGTCCCAAAAAACTAGAAGACCATTTGCTTTTATCTAGCATAATCAACATTCATAGATGTTCTAACTACTGTTAAAGAAAATGGAGACAACTAATATGCATTCATAATGTACAAATATTTCGGTGTGTGGTATTACAGCTACTATCCAATGCAATAAATTAATTCAAAAGAAAACAGCTAAAAAGGACAAACATCTGGTTTAAAGCATGTAATAGCAATCAAAATCAAATTTGTATGTCACACAGAAATAGTAAAATCAGTTAGGTTGTTGACACGACACCGATCGCTAACTTATCATATTCAACACATAATAAAAGTGTATCGTGGTCACATGATATGTTGTAACTGTTCACAAATGCTCATATTTAAAAAAAACAACAACAAAAAAAAATATTCAAACTGACAACCTTTGGACTTCGAAATAATCTCATGTTTTATCAATAAAAATGAAATTAGTTTATTTTACCTTCACTTTATTCACTATCTGTCACATTATTATTGCTATGGACTCAAGACAATCTGAATTTGAAAACATATAGCTGACACTCAAATCACCGGTACATTACACAAAAAATCATTATAATACTTGCAGGTGCCATAGGTGACATAAACGATTCATGCAATGTAACAAAGTTTTCCATACCACTGGCACAGCGTAAACTGGGATTATATTTCCTGCATTTCCAATACAGTTAAATAATATACTTCTCACATAAATTTGCGGTAGGGACATGTTATCACTAACTGTAGCACAACTATTTGTACGCGACAAAGGCTTTTCTATATATGCGATATTTGCCTTTCGCGTACAACCCAGTTAGCATTCAAATCAATGCGGAAAATTTTCCTTCTATTTCTATATGCCGCCGATGGGAATTTGATCGCAACGTTGGTGGCTCCATAAAGCATCTTAAACCATATGTACCTTTAAAAAATTTACATACCTGAAAAGCCACATTCAAGTAGAATCAATATATGTAATCCTTTATAAATAACGGTTTCGTTTTTTATGCAAAACTCTTTTAAACCTCCACACATGTCAACAAATTTCGATTTCCGCGCTTCAAGTTTACCTGACTCACGACGTCACGTTTATCGATAAATAACAGAATTTAAATCGGGTCGATTTCCACCACAGTTTTGATCGTAACTGCTCGAGACGTAAAGAACAGACATCTGTAAAAAGTCAGTATGATAATGGGTCTGTGCTTGCAGTCGAATTATTGAGACTATCACTAACTGCAGCACAAATTTGAGTCTATTTTTGAATGTTAGATTACAGCTGGGGAATGTAAAGTCACCAACTCGGTATAGTCTCAATAATTCGACTGCAAGCACAGACCCATTATCATACGGACTTTTTACGTTGTCTGTCCTTTACGAAGGACGAAGATCGCATATATAGAAAAGTCCTTGTTGCGCACAAATAGTTGTGCTACAACTCGGTAATAACAAATAACATTCATATAAAACTCTAGCTCGATCTGTTTCTTTTATTCATGTCATCTGTTCTGATTTGTCTCCAGGGGATTTGGTCTCGGCAAGGTCATTGAGTACCCGCCATTTACCTTACAGTGCTTTTAGCTTCTTATGTTTTTATGTGTTTGTGTGCTTTTGCTTGAAATATTGTCCGTTCGATGGATGGGTTGGAGTTATTTTACCAAGAAAACCTGTGCTTGTTTGTTCATACGCGAAAACCTGTTGGGGCAAGTGTGAGGTTGTTGCACCTAAGAATCTGGTTTAAACCCTCGGTGCCCAATTGTTTTGCCACTGACCGAACGTTCCAAGGGGTAAGCCCAAAGGTTCTCTTTTTGTTAATTGTTTGTGGTGTCTCATTTGAAATTGATGTTCTTATAATCCCTCTTTTCCTCTCTACTTACTGAGTGTGGCGATTCCTGATATGTTTTCACATTTCTGTGTATAATCTATACCCATTAAGTTATGATTTAAAATAATATCTATTAAGTTATGACTTAAAATAATATCTATTAAGTTATGATTTAAAATATCATGTTCTTTTAATATTAATACGTAGTTATGTGACGTGATGTACTATTAAAAATAGGTTCGCCGATTTGTCGGAGAAACAGCTATTCTGTTCTATGTTGTCAAAGCACTCGCATGAGAGCATCAAGTTGACCGGATGATTTCATTTTTTTGAAATATGCACTGATAATGTACGAAAATTAAGAAAATAGCTTAAAAAGAAACGGAAAACTAAAAATAGAAATATACAAATAGTTAACCAAATGGAAAATCCTGGTTATTAGATTGGCGTCCGTCGGCGGGCGGGCGGGTGGGCGTAAACAATTTCTTCTGTGCGCAACTCCTACATTTCTCAACGGATTTCAACTAAACTTTCAAAGAAGTATTGTCATGAAGTACCATGGCGCATATTGTCGGGGTTTTGTGATTTGTTCATTTTTGACCTAATTATGGCCCTTTGTTTTTTCACATATGTAATTCTGTGCGCAACTCCTTCTACATTTCTCAAGGGATTTCAAGAATGATTGTCACCAAGTCGCCCTTGTGCATATTTTCCGGGTTTGGTGATTTGATCATTTTTGACATAATTATGGGTCTTTATTTTTTTCCCACATAATTAAATATACAGAGAAATACTCTTCTGTGTGCAACTCCTACTGTTTTACCCTTGTCCGTCCGCCCGTTCTTCCGTCCGTAACAAAATTTCCGCCGCAGTTTATTAAGCAACTATATATCTCATTTTGACCTTTGAAATGAAAGTCAGTCTCATGTTCACCTTGAAAATAAAATTAATGTAAACTTCATCAAAATGTGTATGTATCGTACCAATGATGGACCTTCTGAACCTATATATGCTTTGTCATGTTATGTTGATCATCATTATAACAATTAGCCTCGCTATTAAGACCATTTCATAGGACTGGCAAAAAGTGGTTTGTTTTGGAGGGTTTCGCTCAATATTGACCTTTTAAACCACGTATTTACACTATCTGGTTCTTTGATGATTGTGTTGAGGAGACGGGCTGTGGGGTCTAATCTTTTTAAGCAGATCATGCATTTCACTATAGTCATGATTTTTAATATAAATAGGCCTATGTAAATAATCTAAGCCCGCGATTGCCCTGTCCCCACTTAGTATCTTTTAAAATATCTGATCAAGGACAAGTGTAAGATGATTTGGAATTAAGGTATATACATTTACATAAAGTTATATTAAAGACTTTCCTCATATACAGTCTAGGACGAAATTTCAATTAATAATTATTATTGATTATATGTGCACTTAAAATTGCGAATACATGCGTAACCATCTTACTGCTGACTATTGCAAGAAAATGCAATGCCATCAATACAAGGGGTCTAACCTAAAGTAAGAAGATCGACGCTTTAAGACGGCCATTTCATGGAGAGTGGTGTCAATTGGTGATAAAACAGCATTGTTTTGTTTACATCGACCACTAATTCAGTAAAGTAAGTACATTTTCTTGTATTATAGGTATTGTGTATGAGATAACCACCTAGCCGCTTGTTTCAGACATCTGCTTCTGGTCCGTTTTTGTCTGTCCATGCAGTGGTTGAAGCGTGAAAGAAGGGATAGCGACATAGGGGTCCAAACTCTGCAATGTCTGCAGACTGATTTTGGGAGCTTTAGAGAATTAGATTTCGCCTTGCTGTGTTTGCGGGGTGCGGCATACATTATTTAACACTTTAGAACGTTTCCTGTGCTAATAGGAGCCTCTGTGTTCATTTTTTTTTACATTTAAGACGATTTCATGGAGAACTGTCTCACTTTAGGACAATTTCATGGAGAACCGCCTTACTTTAGGACCATAAAATTACTATGTCCCTTAAAAGCACGTACAAAAGACGACGAAAGTACACTGACTTCTTTTATAGTAACTTAATGTTATTTATCAGTAAGTGGACAGCACACGAACATGAAATGTTAGAAATCGAGATTTGATCTTACTTTAGCATGACCTGATGTGAAACGTTATTATAATTGGAAAGTCGTTATTAAGCCGGAAGTGTTGTTTGAGAGACACATACGGTATACTCCAGCAAAGAGATCGCAAATACAAATAACTATCGAATATTACAATACTTGTATATCCAAATATTCTAATGACAATTTTGCTATTCGTTGCCATCCCTAAAAAGAATACATCCACCTAAAAATAAAAAAGGTGAGGAGAATAAATGCATGTACTAAAATCATCATAATAAATATGTTTTGCATGTAGTCAACATGGTCAATTTAACACAATGTCGAAATACTGGTCGATTGGAAATAGTATAAACTTTGAAAGTTTCAGCAAAAAAGCCAATAACACTGGGAACAGTAGGGATTAAGTGCACCTACTAAAAAATATCTGATTAAATTGATTTTAATCAGAACTTGATTATATCTGAAGATGGTATTAAAGGCAGGGGATCGTAACCCTGCAGACTAGCAGACACTTTGCTTTTGGCCCAAGCAGATACCTTGTAAAATACCCACCATGTGGGAACAGCCTGATGGTAAAATTACCGCTAAATAAATAATAAAAATCAAGGACACTTTGGCGCTAAATCAAAACCATCACACTTGCCTCGCAGTGCCGAGACATCCGAATGGTTAAACATGGCTTTTCCCGCCCGTACTTCCGGCAAGGGGGTGGGGGTGGGAGAGTGGATTCATATGACTTTTCGACTGGTGCATACGTTAAAATGGGATGTCTTAAGGTGTAATTGTGTCGCGTAATCCGTTTTAAGCACTAAAGTATAGTACAGTCATGGATACCTAACAAGCAATGATATACTGGTCTTAATTGTGCTCATTGCAGTTAATGGGTGCAGTTCTTGACTTGCCAATATAATCATGTTCAATACATGGTACAATTACAATAAAAATTACAGATATACTTCTGTTCATTATAAACTAATCAGTGTTTAACCTCTCCAAAATTTATAGCTCTCCATGAAATTGTCCTAAAGTGAGACAGTTCTCCATGAAATCGTCTTAAATGTAAAAAAAATGAACACAGAGGCTCCTATTAGCACAGGAAACGTTCTAAAGTGTTAAATAATGTATGCCGCACCCCGCAAACACAGCAAAGCGAAATCTAATTCTCTAAAGCTCCCAAAATCAGTCTGCAGACATTGCAGAGTTTGGACCCCTATGTTGCTATCCCTTCTTTCACGCTTCAACCACTGCATGGACAGACAAAAACGGACCAGAAGCAGATGTCTGAAACAAGCGGCTAGGTGGTTATCTCATACACAATACCTATAATACAAGAAAATGTACTTACTTTACTGAATTAGTGGTCGATGTAAACAAAACAATGCTGTTTTATCACCAATTGACACCACTCTCCATGAAATGGCCGTCTTAAAGCATCGATCTTCTTACTTTAGGTTAGACCCCTTGAATACGTGTACAAGGTAACTAATCTTTTTTTCCAAATTATGTTCATGTTGTGTTTTAAAGACTGTAAAAATCTGATATAGTTTTTACACTGAGTTTGTACCTTACCGGTATTCATAATCAACATTTTTTAAAACAGATTCTTCTGTGCACTTCTCCAACTACTGAGATCTGTTATCTTTATCATTAATCAGTATGAGCATACATTGAACACTAATTAGCACCTATTTTCTTATAAAAACAATTGCCGATCGCGAAATTGATCTGACGTCTACGAATAAACTTTTAGTTACTCAAAAAGTGATGACGTATTTCACACGCAGTCTCGTAACCGATCCAGATCGTCTGCACTAAAATCATTGCAGCATTTTATTTGGAGTATTTCTTCAAGCTTTAATGCTTTGAATTATACGCAAAATGAAGTGCAATTATCGGTTTGAAAATCACCAATACCTTCAGAAATCTTCGAAAGCATAAGCCCTATAGGTGGTTTATTTTTTTATCATTTGCATGACCGTCTAAAAACCATACAACAAAAACACACGAAACAAACAAAAATGTACAAATGAGTGGGGAAAAAGGCATACTACCGAAACACAGAGTGTATGAAATAACGGGGGATACTCCTAGTTAATTGTGGGGGTTATCGTAACTTGAGTCAGCTTGCGGCACAAACTGATTCTGTTAATTTTCTGTAGTGATGTAGGTCTTTGACTATGTCTATTCTTTTTATAAAATATTTTACCACTTAAAACTGTTAAACACATGACAAATATTAAGAAAATTGTCAGAAGTTCAAAATACTATCCCATGCTAAAAATATACCTGATTAAGGTACTGTCTTTAAAGGATTTTTTAGACCTTTTTATTTCAATTTAAAATACTATTCAAAAAAAATAAGAGCTTGCATTGACAAAATACAGGTCTAAAATGCAAAACTGTTCTCCAGAATGCAGCAGGCTTGCCAAAAATTTAACATTCAAAATCTGGTGATTTTTAAATTTGCTTAATGTTGTATTTCTTCTTTATGTTGTTTCTGATGTAAATGATGATTATGACTAAGACAAAGCAGTGAGACTGATGATGATGATGATGATGATGATGATGATGACTATGATGATGATGTTATTATTATTATTTCATGTATGGCGAGTATGTTAACTAAATTTGATAATTTGCAAAGATCTCAATGTAATTTGAAGATGAGATTATGTTTCCCCGTTAATAATCTATCTTCTCTATTTTCTTCATGTTTATGTATTTTGTCATGCTTATTTGAACTGAAAATAAAGATAGAGAAACATGAATTTCTATTAACTTAAAATCTTAGCAAATTTTGGAATCTAAGTGTCACAAAATTAAGAACATCAAGAAAAATATTCAGCTGGTTGTGATACAAACTAAGACCATAAACACAACTCTATTGTAATCAAATAGCTAGTAACAACGTGATCAGTTCCTTATGATATTCTGATTGTTGAACTTATTAGTTTAAAATTAACTAACAGAAATCATCGGCAACTGAAAAATTACTTAATATAAACTATTGTAATGGCTTTATGTCTCTTATGTGGATGAATATTCCTCATTTTTTCTGTTTTGCTATAAGACACGCTGATTTTTGATAGTCTTGTTAATAATATTTGATCTGCTCAGACGAACTGTCTCCATTGACACAGCCTCAATCAGGGTCTATTTAATCAACTAATTAAATAGACCCTGCCTCAATATACTGTTTTTATCTGTTGAAAGTTTGTTTTCTTCAAATTGTTGAGAATGTTTAGATATTTAGAAACCACATTGCTGAAAGTATGCTCAATGCAATCACTTAGTATCATAAACGCTTAAATGTAGCCCATCTCTACATAGACATTCTCTTATTACATAATCTGAACACTGGAAATACACCACATAACTTAGCCATGACTCATTTCTTGAGAACTTAGTAATTTATTTAGTTAAGTAGCCACCCAATTGAAGGACTGCAAAAATGCTTTTGGCATTCTATGTCTGAGGCAGTGGTTTTGACCTCTAGTAAGAAAGATGTTGGTTAAGACTACTATAGCGCTGAACGTATTCACATGGCCATTGAGTATTTAAGAAATCAATTATAAACTAATAACGATTCTAATTTACATGAATTGTCACAAAATGTTAAAAAGATTTAATAGATGAAAAAGAAACTATGAAAGCCACCAAACACAATATATAATCAAAATATTGCTTTAAAGATATGACCCGATCACGATGGGCATGTCATTATGATCACTGAGAGCAGTGTCGATCTTTCTGCAGCACGTGTCTTTGTTTACATGGCTAATAAACAGACTGTATCGAAGCTAATTATAGCAACCAATGAAATGCGTAATAATTAATTTTACTTTTTGACAGCATCAACTTGTTTGAAAACAATCCGATATTTATGGATAATTTTACGTTATCAATGAGGAGATCCATGTATTCGTGAAATATTTATTGTTTCCTAGTATAATGCGACGAAAATCTAACCAAAGAAAACGGGATAAGACCACAATTAAGTCGCCGAAAGCAAAGAAATCGTAAGTGCAAGCTTCCGTTTCATCTTGATCAGCATCCGACGCCGACACTTAAACCCATTGTTCAACTTGATAATTCTATATTTTTCAAGTATAACTTACTTTCTATTCTTTGCGATTAAAATTATTTTACGGTTCTTGACATATTTAATTCCAGTATCGTCAGATCTTGGGATTATTTTTAATCCGTGTTGTTAGCGCAGTGGGTGGGGTAATGTAACAACTACAAAATAAAGCATGCCCTGTCTTCAGGAACGGAAGTCGTATGCTTCACAGATGATCAACTCTGTACCTCTAGCATGACACATTTTGTAATTAAACAAAATGCAGTTTCAGGAACTGGTTGGCTTGAGTGACTTGTTTAAGTCACTTGACACACTTTTTTCAGACTATTCCACTAGCAACTAAATCTGCAGGGTCATTATCTTCACATTTAAGGGGATTCCGTCAATAAATAGCCTAAATACCTCTTATTTAAGCAAGAAAACCCATCAGCTCAAATTGTAGGGGTCAAGATGAGGCTTTTTGGGAAAAAAAATCAAGATTCAAAGGATTATCTCCTGGGTCAAATGAAATTCCAGACTTTTGGTTGACGGTCAATAGGATGTGAGGGATTAAGCATGAGGAAAGCAAGACGAGTAACTGTAAAACAGCTGTTTCCTTATTCACTATAGTGTGTTGCAATTGAGGCCCATCACATAGAAAGTGAAAATTTGATTTGCTGTGTTAATACAGGCATGTCGTTTAATAATCAGATGAGCCTCATAAAATGTGCCTACTGAATGGTGGCTTGATGTACTGTTATATGTACAGTTGCACATAGAAAGCGTGTATAATTGCAGTATAAATTATGAAGGCTGTACCTTTACCCACCACAATACATGCATTTACCAAAGTTTTTTGTTTCATGATCCCATCAAATTGATCAATCATGATGGTGGTTGAAGACAGAATGGGAGGATGAAATTAGGCTAATCACAGCTAATTGGTTGTCACTTTGATTTAAGTAATTTGAGCATTCTGTAACTTTATTTTACCCCTCGCCCTATAGTCACTTTAATAATTGATAAAACATGAATTTGCAGATATTAAATTATCTTAGAAAGGTCAGCATTGCACATTGTCAAACTAGGCCACACTTTTGAGTATGGTAGGTCGAAATAAAAATAAAATAAAAAGATAAAGATTTGACTGTCATTTACAATCAACTTTCAAACCTCTTTTGTACAAGTTTGCTTTTAATTAGATTACCTCTTACTACTGACAAAACAATATTTTACAGGATAAAAATTTGTGAATAGGTGTAAATTTGTATAACCTATAAGACATATGTCCGCCCTTGTTTGGAGTATTGTGCCTCCGTCTGGGATCCCTGGCAAAAGAAGTACATAAATCAGATAGAAATGGTTCAGCATCGTGCAGTTAGATTTATTTTTAACGACTACAGTTATACAAGCAGCATTACCAAATTACTAAATAAGATCAATCTACCTACACTAGAAAAGCGCCGTAAAGTAGCATCATTATGTATGTTTTATAAAATCCAACAAAACCTAGTAAGGGTGCAGTTGTTCCCTCAATACATACATAACACACAGACTGACAGAGACACAGATACAGTATCCCCTTCTCCAGGGTTGATGGGCATAGGCATTCATTCTTCCCACATACGGCAAAGATCTGGAATAGTCTACCACCGGACATCACTCAGGCAGACAACCTGACCTTATTCAAGGCAAGGCTGCATAGCTATTGTTTCTAACCCAGAGTGCTACAAATAACCATCAACCTTCATCCTCATCCTTCATCCCCATCAGACCATTTGTTCCTCATCCACATCATTCAATTATCATCTATTGTTCATCCTTTTTTCTTGTAGTACCCTGGGTAAACCAAATTAAAGACAAGCCCTTCTAGCTTCCTGTAAGCTTCCTCATGCTTTTCAGCTTGTTAGGAGTCTTAGGGTAAATTACAGGAACCAACCCAAACTACCATGAAAACTTAAACTCATTAATCAAAACCTAATGCTACTCCCAAAACATTCAAACTGTGCACTCCACCTAATAAATCTGTTAAGAGGGATTGGAGTATACGGCAGATTCAGAGAGATTTTAACATTTTTTATGCTGCAATTGTGTGATTGAGGCTTCTGTGCGCCACGACAAGTAATCTTCAAGCCTTGTCTCATCTGTCACAACTTTTTCCCTCAACACAACTTTTCACTTTTAAATAAAAATTAGCTTATTAACACAAGAATATAAGCACAAATTCACATTCATACATCCTTAATGACTTGATGCTGTCGATCTATGTCTTGTCTGCCGAAAATGCGCCATCACAGGAATCAGATATAGTTTTAAAACGTTTTCATCGGGGATATAGCAACTTAAAGTTGAACCAATGGTTTCATCATTTCTTGTAGACAGGTATTTAACCTTTGATAACCATGTTGCAACAAACCACAAGACATGTACCCCAAGTTAAATTGAAAAAAAGAGACTTTTACCCCAAGTTTAATTCTCAAATTGTATAAATAATACATTTCAGAGAGAGTCTGACCACAGTAGAAAAGAAATCAAATGTGATCCTGAGAACACCAACAAAAACCCCTGAACAGTATCTGCAGGATGAAAGATGGGATATGTATGTATTCAATAATGGAATTTTTTTCAGAATTTTTAGAATGCCATACAAAGTAAAATTGATGGTTTTTGTCTGTCTATGAATTGAGCAATCAATTTAAGTGCATTCTTTGAGGACATTTAGTCACATTATTTGAAATTTTAACCTTTTTAGCTCGACTATTCGAAGAATAGGGGAGCTATCCTACTCGCCCCGGTGTCGGCGTCCCCGTCGGCGTCCGTTAAACAAAACATGCACTTTGGTCCATAACTTGAAAACTACTTATGATATCAACTTGAAACTTAGAATATATATATCCACCATCAAATTCTACATCATCACAAACAACACCCATAACTCTGCTACAAATATTTTTCAAGTTATGCCCCTTTTTCACTTAAATTTTGCGTTAAGGAAAATATGCACTTTGGTCCATAACTTATAAACTACTTGAGATATCAACTTGAAACTTGGAATATATATTCGCCATCAAATTCTGCATCATTACCAACAAGACCCATAACTCTGCTGTCAATATATTTCAAGTTATGCCCCTTTTTTCTTATATTTTGTGTTAAGCAAAATATGCATTTTGCCCATAACTTTATAACTACTTGATATATTGCCTTGAAACTTGAAATATATTTTCACCATCAAAATCTACATCATAGCCAACAAGACCCATAACCCTGCTTCCAATATTTTTCAAACTATGCCCCTTTTTCACTTACATTTTGTGTTAAGCAAAATATACACTTGGCCCTTAACTTCATTATGAATGGAGGGATTTCAAAATAACTTTGCACAAATGTTCACCATGCCTGTAGGTCCAAGGTCAAGGTCACTGTTACTAAAAATAGAATTTTCTTGCAAAATCATGTCCGCTCTGTAACTTTGTTATTTCTTATTGGATTTTTAAATAACTTGGTATAATTGTTCACCATATCAAGGCGGTGTGTCACTTACATGCCCAAGCCTGTAGGTCCAAGGTCAAGGTCACTGTTACTAAAAATAGAATTTTCTTGTCCCGGCTGTTACTTTGTTATGAATGGAGGGATTTCAAAATAACTTGGCACAAATGTTCACCATGACAAGGCAGTTTGTCCGCACAATACCCAAGCCTGAAGGTCCAAGGTCAAGGTCACTGTTACTAAAAATAGAATTTTCTTGTCCGGGCTGTAACTTCATTATAAATGCAGGGATTTCAAAATAACTTGACACAAATGTTCACCATGACAGGGCAGTGTATCGCGTACCATGCCCATGCCTGTAAGTCAAGGTCACTGTTACAAAAAATAGAATTCTCTTGTCCGGGCTGTTACTTCGTTAGGAATAGAGTGATTTCAAAATAACTTGACACAAATGTTCATCATGACAAGGTGGTGTGTCCCGTACCATGCCCATGCCTGTAGGTCCAAGGTCAAGGTCACTGTTACTAAAATAGAATTTTCTTGTCAGGGTTGTAACTACGTTAGAAATAGAGTAATTTCAAAATAACTTGGCAGAAATGTTCACCATGACAAGGTGGTGAGTAGTGTACCATGTCCATGCCTGTAAGTCCAAGGTCAAGGTCACAGTTACTAAAACTTGAACTTACTAGTTCGGACTATAACTTCTTTATGAATGAAGGGTTTTCAAAATAACTTGGCACAAATGTTCACTATGACATTGCATTGCATTACCACCAACTTCTTCACAGACATTTCCATAATGAGAAGACAACAGTGCCACAAATACAAATAATTTACTTGATCTTCAAGTTTATACATATTCTTATAATAACTCGAACATCACTGTCTTTGAAATGCTATTATTACCATCATTGCACTTGAGTGTCTGAAAACCATGCATAGCTGGGGGCATCCATGCCCTGTGGACACATTTCTAGTTTCACTTATATTTTCACTTAAGTGCACTTCATCGATAACTTTGCAAATACTTAAGGTATCAACTTCAAACTTCCATTATATTTTCATTTCAGTTCTTTTTCTGTAACATTACTGAAGTGATTGATATTTGACTAAAAGTAAATGTCTCTAATAAAAAATTACTAACAAGTTTTCAAACAAATTCAGAAATATTTCATAGTTATTCCCCTATTCAGTTTAATATTTATGGTACATTAATGAATTATTTCTGTTATTTGAAATGAATTTCTCCCTTACCATTCACTTGTTAATATTTTTCCTGATTGCACATGAATGTATGGCCACAGTTGTTATTGTTTTAATCTTCAAATTGCATTTGTTTCAAATGATTCGAATAGTCGAGCATGCTGTCTCCTCTGACAGCTCTTGTTCTACATGGGATACAGCTATTTTCCATGATCAAAAAGTGTGGATGAATATCAGCTGGCCCATCCTTGGTTTCTGTAAAGATCTGAACTGTTTGCTGGTAGATATGTTAGGTTATTTCATACCAAGATGCCAGTGGTGTAGATCCAGATCAGACAGCATGAATGTGCCAGATGATCTGGATCTACACTGATCACACATAATAAAACCTTTACATGTATATTGAGTAAAGGCTGCCAGCATTGACATCTCCAGGCATTTGTAGGGGCAGAACAAAAGTAATACATTTTAATTGGACTTTTATTACAGAGTACTTAGGTAGAAAAGGAAAATTGTGTTTGCCTGGTTGGTTTAAAGACTCTGCTCTCTTTGATGTTTTTACTTTTTGTACAGTAAATTAAGTTCGTCAAATGCACTTTGGGTTAGTTGATTGACAAGTTAATATAATATATGGTTGAAATGAAACTTGGTTTTTACATGATTTTGTCATATCTTTGTTGACACAAAATTTACAAAAATAAACTTTTTAAATAAAAATGTGTTCCTCAAAGTATTAAAATAAATGAAAAGTCAAGGATCATATTTATTTTAAAAAGTCCAAAATACCATTATTGGTGACATCCTTCCTATTAATACATAATTCCTCTCAGGTCATCACATGGCATGCCTGCTCCACATAAGCAAATATATTAACAATATTGATATTAATTCAAATTGAGCAATACAGTATTGTACAAAAGGTGTGATGATCCAACAATATGAGTGATTGGGTAGTGAACAGATGTCATTTCAAACAGTTTACTTATGTAATTGCCAAATTGTTTCCAGAGACCATTTACTGGTATAAAGCAGTGGTAAGCTCTTAATGGGACATGGATAAATTTTCAAAGCTGCTGGGTTACACTTGTTTAAAGATTGTCAACACAATGGTCTTTTCACCATTTTTCTACAAAATGATGCAAAGCTGATTAACATATATTATATATTAAATATAAATACATTGTACATGTTTAAGTAAATGCTTTAACCATTTTCCATCACAGGTTAATAAGATTTATCCAAAGGAACTACAGCTTAATAAAGCGAACACTTCAGAAAAGCAAGCAAACTTTCTTGTCAGATCTAAATCTGTCCATTGAAAATTGTTACGTCACTACAAGAATATATGATAAAAGAGATGATTTTAATATAGTAAATTTTCCGTTTTTAGACGGCGATGTTCCTCGTGCAACATCTTACGGGGTTTATATATCACAGCTTGTTTGCTTTTCAAGAGCTTGCAACGATGTGAATGATTTCAATGTACGTAATCTGTGCATTACAGAAAAACTTTTAAAACAGGATTATCGGTATCACAAATTAAGGAAAACCTTTTGCAAGTTTTATCACCCATACCCAGATCTATTTTATAAATACAGGTGCAGTTTAAAATCACTTTTGCAACAAGGTATTTCACAGCCGGTTTTTATGCCCCCACAAGTGGGGGACATATACGGTAGAGTTGAACTCGTCCGTCCGTCCGTATGTCCCCAAATCTTGTGGCATCAACTCCTCCTAAACTATAAGGCGGATTTCTTTCAAACTTGCACAGATGATCAAGCAGGATGTGTAGATGATCGTAAAGAAACGATTTTTTCCTGCGACCATTTTTACCAGATTTATGGCCCTTTGTTAATTTCAGTAATTAAATTTTGTGGCGTCAACTCCTCCTAAACTATAATGCGGATTTCTTGCAAACTTAAACCGATGATGAAGCAGGATGTGTAGATGATCGTGAAGAAAGGATTTTTTCCTGCGACCATTTTTACCAGATTTATGGCCCTTTGTTAATTTCAGTAATTAAATCTTGTGGGTCAACTCCTCCTAAACTATAATGCGTATTTCTTGCAAACTTGCACCGATGATGCAGCAGGATGTTTAGATGATCGTGAAGAAAGGATTTTTTCCTGCGACCATTTTTACCAGATTTATGGCCCTTTGTTTTTTTCAGTAATAATATCTTGTGGCATCAACTCCTAATTTACTTTTGGACAGATTTCTTTGTAACTTGCACACATGATCAAGCTGGATGGGTAGAAAAGATTTTTTCCTGCTGCTATTTTTACCACAGTTATGGCCCTTTGTTTATTTCTATTTAGCTGATGTCTTTCAAACTTGCACAGATGATTAGACATGATGTGAAGATAGTTGTAAAGGACATTGTCTTGCAACAATTTTCACCAGAATTATGGCCCTTTGTTAGCTCACCAGAGCCGAAGGCTCTGAGTGAGCTATTGTGATCAGAGGGGCACCAGATGTCCGTCGTCCGTCGTCCGTCGTCCGTCAACATTTTCTTTGTTAACGCGATAGAGGCCACAGTTTTCAACCGATTTTCATCAAACTTGGTCAGAATGTTTCTCTTGGTGGTGTGATGACCCCTATTGAAACTGGGTCATCTTGGGTCAAAAACTAGGTCACTAGGTCAGATTAAAGCAAAAATTTTGTTAATGCAATAGAGGTCACATTTTTTATCTGATTGTCATCAAATTTGGTATGAATATTGATATTAATGATCTCTACTCAAATTATTAAAATCATGTTCTTGAATTGCCCAGGGGCCCCGCCCTGGGGTTTTCAAATTTTTTTTCTTTTAAATTCTGTTTTTAACCTTTGATTTTCTATAGTTATCAACCAGATTTTGGCACAAACTTTATACCATCTAAAAATTCAATCTTTCCTGAACAATTCATTCACTGGTTGTTCAGTGATAAAATTTGAAACAAAAATTTTAGTAGCAGAGTGAAAATTTTAAGTGACAAAATTTCAATAGTTCTACCTGTCTTCAGCTATATTAAGATGTATAAGAATGCATTATGGAGTTCAATGCTCTGGTTGCTGGTCATATTAAATGACCTACTGAACTTTCCTGCTTAGATCTGTGTTATGCAATATTAAGAACTTTGCTCTGGAAGTTTTTATAGGGTAAATTTTGACATATTCTATGAAATAATCATTTGTAATTTATAGCACTGAACATGGGCTTTTGTGAATATTTTGTTCAAATTTGTAAGTAAAGCAACAACAACAACAACAACAAATTTGAAGTACATTCACAAAATGTTCAGACTATATTAACCCTTTCATCCATATACACAACTTTTTGCATGGGCGAACAGTGTAGATCCAGATCAGCCGGCACATCCAAACAATCTGATCAGGATCTGCACTGTTCGCTTTTTTATGTATTAGGTTATTTCTAACTAAAATGGGACCAGTGCAGATCCTGATCAGACGGCAGGAATGTGCCAGCTGATCTGGATCTACTTGTTCCACCTGCGTAAAAATGCGTATATAAGGAGGAAAGGGTTATGTTGTACGTGTATGTATAAAAAATGGCTAGTTAATTGGAGGTCTCAGAACTCCAGCATGTGATTTTTTTCTAAGACTAGTATCAGTTTTCAGCAGTCATTTGCTTGAGAATTGAGTATGGTCTCTAGTCTCAGTTTTATTGTCTTTAGCCCTGATCTTGACCAAACTCTTTCCACTCGTACATATTTTTTTGCTATGCCAACAGTGTAAATCCAGATCAGCTGGCTTATTTATGTAGTCTATTCAGGATCTGCACTGGTTGAATTTTAGTCAGAATTAACTGAACAAATAAAAAAGCTAACAGTGTAGATTTTGTTTAGCAAAAGGGATATGCTGACTGATCTGGATCTACACTGATTGTCCATTGAAAAAAAGTATATATATGGAGGAAAAGGTTAAGCATTTTTGTAGAAAAGGTTTAGTCTATTAATTTCAAGCAAACTACTGTCTCAAAAGAAAACAGAGAGAAAGAGCTCTTGTCCGTGGTCAATGAATGACCTACTGAACTTTCCTGCTTAGATCTGTGTTATGCAATTTTAAGAACTTTGCTCTGGGAGTTTTTATAAGGTAAACAACATTCTTACTTTAAAGCACTTTGAATATCAGACTTTTCTTAATATTTTATTCACTGTTTGTAATTAAAGCCCCAGCTTTAAAATTATAATAATATAAATAAGAATATACCACTAAAAACATCATTTTTGTCCAAATAGACTCCAATTTATGACCTCTTTAACAGAACACAAAAGGTCTGGTCAAATTCTTTCTTATAGATGGGATTTTTAAATGATATTGTTAAATTGTCATTCACGAACTTTTAAGAAGCTAAATATAATGGAGCTATATTTAGCATTTATTTTTAACGACGCGACAACTTCATGCGCGATCTCGATTTCTGTGACGTTTCGGAAATCTTACTTTCGTTTTTAGTCGCGCGGACCAAATTTAATTCAGTAAATTAAAATTTTATTAGCCCGAACTAATGCTGCAAATTAGTGACTATAGTTCCAAATACATGTAATATTTCATACAAGAGCGGGTTAAATTGAAGTAATGTCGCTTTAAAACACCAACTACAACAAATTTAAAGCTAATTCTTAAAATGTTCAGACTATATTAACCCTAGATCTAGATCAGTTGGCACATCCACCCATATTATTTTATCAGGATCTACACTGTTTGCTTTTTGATTCATTAGGTTATTTCTGACCCATTGGAACCACTGCAGATCCTGATCAGATGGCACAAATTTGCCGGCTGATCTGGATCTACACTTGTCGCAGATGCATAAAAATGGGTAATTATGGAGGAAAGGGTTAAAGAGAGGTTTCAGCTGTATACAGTGTATGTAAACAAACTGGCATATAAATAGGGGGTCTCAGAACTCATGCATTTCATTTTTTTCAGTTTTTGGCAGTCAGATGCTTGAGAATTGAGTATGGTCTCTAGTCTCAGTTTTATTGTCTGTCCGCCGGTCAGTACATTATGCATTAGTTTGTTGACACTCTAGCGGTCACATTTTTGCCTCGATTGTTTTGAAACTTGGTCAGGATGTTTGTCTAAATGATTTCTTAGATGAGTTTGAATATGGGTCATCTGGGTCCAAAAACTAGGTCACTGTTACTAAAAATAGAATTTTCTTGTTAACACTCTAGCGGTCACATTTTTGCTTTGTTGTCATGAAACTTGGTCAGGATGTTCGTCTCGGTGATTTCTTGGACGAGTTCGAATATGGGTCATCTTGGTCTAAAAACAACATTAGTGCTTTTTAAAATAGAAATTTCTTGTTAACACTCTTGCCGTAACATTTTTGCTCCAATTGTCATGAAACTTAGTCAGGATGTCTGTCCCAGTAATTTCTTGGATGTTCTTAGGATGTTTGTACCAATGATTTCTTGTACGTGTTCGAATATGGATCATCTGGGTCCAAAAACTAGGTCACTGTTACTAAAAATAGAATTTCCCTGTTAACACTGTTGCTGTGACATTTTTGCTCTGATTGTCATGAAACTTGGTCAGGATGTTTGTCCCAATTATTCTTGGACGAGTTCGAATATGGGTCCAAAAACTAGGTCACTGTAATTAAAAATATAATTTTTTGGTTAACACTCTAGCTGTCACATTTTTGTTTCGATTGTCATGAAACTTGGTCGGGATGTCTGACCCAGCAATTTCTCGGACGAGTTTGAATATGGGACATCTTGGTCCAAAAACTAGGTCACTGTTAATGAAAATAGAATTAACTTGTCTTCCCTGTAAATTTGTTATTTCTCATTGCTTTTCAAAATAACTTGGCACAAATGTTCACCATGACAAGGCGGTGTGTCGAGTACAATACCGGTCTCAGAACTCAAGAGTTTAATTGTGTTCTTCTACAGTTATCAACCAGACCTTGACACAGAGTTCATACCATTTTAAAATTCAATCTTTCCTGAACAATTCATTCGCTGGTTGATCTGTGATTAAATTTGAAACAAACACTTTAGTAGCAGAGTGAAAAATTTTAAGTGTCTACAATTCAATATCTTTACCTATCTTCAGTTTATATTTAGAGTTGGTGCAATATTTGCTGTTAAGATATATAAGAGGTCATTGCTCATGTTCATTGTGAGTGCCTTCTTGAACTGGAATGCTTTAGGTCAGTGTTAACTTAATTTAACAACAGAGCTTGGAGATTTGAATAAGGTAACATTTATGTCATTTTTTACAGGTACTGACTGAATTAGCATTTTAACGTTATAGTACTTTGAAAATCGAACTTAATAAGTATTTCATTCACTGTTTTTAAAGCCCTAACTTTAAACTTAAGTATGACTATACTATTGAACAATCATATTTGTCCATATAGACCCCAATATATAAACTCACTAACAGAACACCAAAGGTCTGCTTGAATTCTTTAGGGATCCTATTGTTTGGCAGCAGCGGCGGCGCCCCGTAGTCCCCCAAACTTTCACCTGAAACTTAATGTTGCCTATAACTTTGAAAGTTCTTGTCCTATTCACTTCATTCTTGGAATATATCATCAGCATGAACAATTTACATCTGTGACGACAAGAATGATAACTCTGGTTTCAATATTTTTTTAGTTATGCCCCTTTCAAATGCAACTTTAACCTGAAACTTAATGTTGCCGATAACTTTGAAAGTACTTGTCCTATTTACTTTATACTTGGAATATATCATTAGCACGAACAATGCCATCTGTGACGACAAGAATGATAACTCCAGTTTCAATATTTTTTTAGTTATAACCTGAAACTTAATGTTGCCTATAACATTGAAAGTACGTGTCCTATTCACCTCATACTTGGAATATATCATCAGCATGAACAATGCCATCTGTGACAACAAGAATGATAACTCCAGTTTCAATATTTTTTGAGTTATGCCCCTTTCAAATGCATCTTTAACATGAAACTTAATGTTGCCTATAACTTTGAAAGTACTGGTTTTATTCACTTCGTACTTGGAATATATCATCAGCACTAACAATGCCATCTGTGACAACAAGAATGATACCTCCAGTTTCAATATTTCATGAGTTATATCCCTTTCAAATGCAACTCTAACATGAAACTTAGTGTTGCCTGTAAAATGGAAATTACTTGTTCAATTAATTCAACCTCTTGTTCTGACAGAGTGTCAAAGAATGACACAAAATATAGGTAAACTGAACACCCATTTTGAAAATATTGCCTTAAATGCTTGCAAATACAGTAAAACCCCTCATTACAAACACTCAATATTAAGGGCACCCCAGTATTAACTATTATGGACAAGTTTTTAAAGAACGCAAATGTTGTTTTCTTCTTGATTTATACCCACAATTAAGGACAACCCGCTATTAAGGACACTTTCCCTTAGTCCCTCAGATCTCTGTTATAGAGGGGTTTCACTGTACAATGTATGATCATCAAGTGTTCAAATGCACATACTTTTACTTATGACATACTTTTCATTGTTGCTCAATTGATTATTTTCCCTTGAAATGAGCACTATGTAACAGTCACAAACCCTGTAACGTGAACTTCTTGAACAGTTCTTCATATGGATCATTCCAGCATTTTTTCATAGAAAGAATAATTTTACAAAATATTATGACACAAATAACTTTTTCATTTTAAGACAGGCTAATATGATGTGAAACTTTTCGCATATATTCACCTTTAAGTGTTCAAGTGCGAACATGTTTTTCCTATGGTTTAGTTCATTAGTTTTAGGAGACAAGCAGATATTAATCAAATCTGCTAATGCTAACTTCCACAGTTTTACAGATTTTGGCATGACATTTCAACAGTTGTTCAGTATACAGTTTAGATAATTGTGCATGTCATATTTTTCATGTGAATGAGATACTTGAGCACTAATTATGGTCTCTAGTCCCAGTTTTATGCTTTTTGGCCCTGATATTCACCCAACTAGTCTTAAACTCTTTCATCATATACATGTATACACATTTTTATGCAATACCAACAGTGTAGATCTAGATCAGCCTGCTCATTTGTGTTGTTTGTTCAGGATCTGCAGTGGTAGCCTTTAATATATATATATATATATATATATATATATATATATATATATATATATATATATATATATATATATATATATATATAAATATATATGGAAAAAAGAGTTAAACATTTTTGTAGCAAAGGTATATTCTATTAATAACAACCAAACTAGTGCCTCGAAATAGAAAACATTATCTGCATGTATCTAATTGGTTGAAGACTAAACCCTTCTTAGAATTATACATAAGTGTAACAGTATGAAATGCTATAATACCACAGCAAATCAAGTAGAATAATCACCTTATCAAATGTGAAAACATATCTTTGTGTGAAACTATAAAACCCATTCTTCACATTGTTGAAAAGAAAGCTGTGTACTTGCTCTTTCCTGGAATTCTTTCCACCCTTTCATTTCATGCTTCCAAGAATCTGGTGAGCGATAGGGCCATTTGGCCCTCTTGTTTATGTTAGTTATTAAATTTTGTGGCACTTACTCCTCATTTACTAATCATGATCACCACATGTTGTTAATACCTGGTACAAAATTTTGTGTAACAAATGTTGTTGCAGCAGTGGGGGCATCAGTGTCCTGAAGACACAGTCTAGTTTATGGAGATTTAATTTACAAACTTAAGAAGATAAAAGGCAATGTTAATTTCTCACAGTTCTCCGTAAAAAACATCTGTAAATTTAGAAAGAAAGGTTACCAACATGATATTTTAAAGCGCTCTGCAGGCCTGGTGATTAACCCATCTACAGTTGATCATTATGATTACCTCTTTGGTTGCACGACGGTGGCAGGGGTTTAAGAGTTTATGAAGGTTTATGGGGAAATCTTTTCATAAAAGAACCTAGAAGCTCAATTTGTTTCTTTTATCCCTGTCATCGTGTTCTTGCTGATTTTACTCCAGGAGCTCTGGTCTCGGTAAGACATTGAGTACCTGCCCTTTGGCTTTGCAATGCTAATACTTCTTATGTTTTATGTTTGTGTGCTTTTGCATGCAACATTGTAGAGCCGATGGGTGGGTTGGAGTTATTTCACCAAGACAACTTGTACTTGTTTTTGTGATACGAGAACCTGTTGGGGCAAGTGTGAGGTTGGTGCACCCTAGAACCTGGTTTAAACCCCCAATGGCAATTTGTTTTGCAACTGACCGTTCCAAGGTGGTATCCCCAAAGGTTCTCTTTTTCATTAATTGTTTGTGTTGTCCTTTTTGAATTGACATACTTATAACAAGCATGTACTCTCTCTCTCTTCTTCTCTTCTTTTCCGCTGCGTGGGGAAGCTGTGTTTTGTGAGTGTGGTAATTCCTGATATGCATATATTTCTTTTTTACAGATCTTTAAATAATTGTCTTTGTTTTTTTTATTACCTTGCCTTTAGCATTTAAATGGTTTACTCATTGAAATACAATTCCAAATTTTATTTTGTCATTCAACTTAACTGCATATTGGAT
>JAZAYU010000064.1:1422704-1455204 GCA_038501625.1 Corbicula japonica | reverse complement strand
GGACAAGTGTCCAAAGGTGAATAAAAGAGTAAACATTTTACATAGAGTTTTGACCTCCATTTTCAAATTGGATGATTTTATAAGCATTTGTTAAAAATTGAAATCTATGAACATTAGACGTGTATTTTTATTAAAACATTTTAAACAAACGGGACCCAAATATTTTTTTTGGAAAGCGCGTTTAAACTGAGATATTTTTCAAAGATAAAAAATGTGGTTGTATGTTAAAACAAATCATTATATTAAATTAATGTAAGTTGAATACTCACATGTACCCCAAAGCCACAGCTATTGCCAACAAGGTAATAAAAACCATAGCGTTAAAGTTAAATTCAAACAAAAAGTTGCAATAGAAATACGTCATGAGCTCCTTTGACAAGCTTTTTTAGATGCTCTGAGAGTCGGGATTGGGTTTTTGTCTTTAATAATGGCAAAAATCATGACGATTTTCGTGAACAGCGCATGCTCGAACTTTTTTTAGGGATGAACAGGTCATGATTGGTTAGAGAGCGTAACGTGTTAAGGGTTTCCTGTTGTTTGGTCAAGCTACTAAAGGACATTCAAAAACATGTGAAGTGTGTATGACCTTATTTTCAGATACATTGACTTAGATATATTGACTTCTTTCTGGAGTTAAAGCGAACTGTGCACAATCGATGTCTTCATCTCTGAAAATACCATTGCTTTTCACGCATCAGGATTAAAAAATGTAGGAGGTGTGTATTTTTCTCCTTTTTTGGCGGTGGTGGGGGAGAGAGAAGGAGTGCATCCCGTTTCTTTGTCAAAACTAGGATTTTCAGATGGTTATTGGCATTTAGTCGGACACAATAATACCATACGTCGTGAAATACTCTGGTATCTTTTCATTTCGCGGGGACAAAATTTCGCACAAAAACCTTAAACAATATATTCGCGCGGGCGTAAATTCGCACAGACGTATTATTAATATGGCGTAATTTCGTTGGGGTTTAAAGTCGCGCATTAAGCCGGCGCGTAATTTCAACTCATGCACGATATAATGATTCCACTGTAAACGTTAAAGTGTACCAGTTCCGGGTATCGAAACAAGATTAACTATCTTGGACAGTGGTCAACTGTGGTCTCATTTTATTTTCGCAGGGGTTTGATTTTCGCGTATATCGCTGAAAGTACATAAAATCAAAACCCAGCGAAATCAAATCATTATAATTCTAACTTAATGAAAATAATACCACTGTGTGAATTTATGTCTGCGCGAAAACGTCATTTATCTTTTATGCGAAATTTGATGCCCTCGAAATTTAACGATTCCATGGTAATTATTTCCGTAACCAATTCCAATGTGTCTCATTCTGTATAATATTTGTTTTTAAATATATATATATATATCTCATAAAAATACATTCACTGACTAATACAGTCGTCATATTTTCTTTAAACGATGTTGGTGGCAATTACAAATTTATCTTTAAATGTGTGAACCAGCTGCTTTAAGTACCCAAATGTTCCCTAATCCAGAGTGCAGGATATTATTAAAGGAAACTGTTATCCGATATTAACCAAAGTTACTATAAACATCGCCAAGGTTTCCTAATTTAGGTGTTATCGTTACCTTAGGTACTTGAAGCTTTCAAAAATTTTGAAATTTGCGATAAGCAGAAGTGGTGAATTACCATATTTAGATACTGTCAGATTTGAGGGTATTGCTCCTATATGATCTTTGTGCGACATGAGCTGAAAGATGTTTTCTGTTGACGGTGACTTTGCGGTCAATCACATGACACCCGGTACAAGTTTAGTCAATTCAGTACAAACGTATCTTCAATTGTCCTTTAACAAATACACTGAGCAAAAATTTAAACTTGACAAAATAACACGAGAAACTTCTATTATACATTAATGATGCGAGTGAATGCAAAAAATGGAGGAATGTGATCACTTATTTCACTAATTCACTAATTTCTTTATCTTGGAAGTTGTCAGTTCAGTATCTATCTATTCATAAACAGAAATTTGAAAAAAAAGTTTTTTGTTTGTGGTAAATTAAGAGTTGGATTTCGTTCTTTTTATAATTCAAAGGGATGTAATTTACAAAACGGATATTTAAGTAACTGTATATTTGCATCAGTGGACTTAAATTATCTTTTTTTCTCTGTACATGCCATAAACTTCAAAATTTGACTGTCAAATAATATATTCGAGATTTAATGTAAACAAATATCGATCTCATCATTATTTAGGAAAGAACAGATAACTTTGACCTCTTTGGAGTAAAAAACATCTTCCAGTTACTCAAATGTCGAGATACGTGAAAATACCATAAAAATAAGAATAAAATAAAGCATCACTGAACAACTTTTTTGAATTCAGAAAAAGGGTAATTTTTCATTGTTGCTCAGTATATGATGAGTAACTCTGGTGTGAAGTTATACGTTTCTCAAGGTCCGCTGAATTTACAATGGTTGACTTCGCACCACGAAGCCCAAATAAACTGCAAAATGTACACTCATACATTATTAATTAATTAATTCATTTATTTATTTATTATTTAAAAATATTCATTCATTCATTCATTCATTCATTCATTCATTCATTCATTCATTCATTCATTCATTCATTCATTCATTCATTCATTCATTCATTCATTCATTCATTCATGTGTTTATCTATCTTTTTATTCATATGTTTATTATTTATTAATTTATTTATATATTTATTTTTCTTTCGTTCGTTCTTTCGTTCGTTCGTTCTTGTTCCTGGCGTACGTCTTATAAAATAATTATGAGTACACAAAAGTATACAATATACACCACGGTAATGTTTTATTTTAGATTTTCTCTAAATCATATTTTGCGTATGATTTAGGGAGCGTTGTCGGAATTGCATGGCGAGGTGATGTCGCCGTGACTGTACGGGTTCTCTCCCAGCAGAGGCAATATCATTTGATAATGATCATGAGAAAAACAAAGTCGAATCTAAAAGATTAATTTTAAGGTAAGACCTGTGTAATAGGCACTATTAAGAATCCAACATCTGATTATATTTTCATCAACCGCTTCATACCACTGACTTGTATGCAAAATTTTAATGATTTTCACCGTGTATTTTTTTGAGATTCTTAGCTTTTTTTATTTAAAAATGTGAGAAAAAACGTGAAAGTATCCAAATTCTTTAATCGGTGACAAAATGTTTTGTTATTGATAAATTCAACCTTAATTTTTTTACAGTTTATCCAAAATATGTTATATTTTACTAAACCAATTTAAGATATAATATATAAATACAGAATTTATCTTAAAATGACATTTTTTGACCAAATAAATTTAAAAAATGCATTTTTTATATTTCACGAGACTAAATTAATGAAAATTGTGCAAAATCCTCATTGGTGCAATATACCAAACTTTACCATTTTTTAACTATATACCTTAAACAAAATTGAAACAAAATTTCAGAGAAGTTTACCGTCCAGTTTTAGAAATTTTCAAATTGATGACTTGAATAAACACTATTCTGATAGCGAAAACCCCTTTAATCTTGATTATTTTGCTTATTTTAGTTTAAATCATGAGAATTTTATATTCAATGACAGAATTACACAGGAAAAAAAGTAATATGCCAATTATTTAAGCTTTAGGCTTACAAAAAAATAGCTTCCAGTGGGATTTGAACCCTGGTCCTCTTGCATGACAGAAATCCACTCTAATTTACTACTATAGTTACCTCCCTTGGATACTCTTCTGGATATAGGTATTCATTACACAGGTCTTACCTTAATAGCCTCCGTCTGAGTGTTTTTCCAGCTGTTTAGTCTGTGCAGCGAGTTTAATGACCTATGCCATTGAAACAAAATGATGTAGTTATAATGTACTTTTAATATGAACATGGTGAATGTCGGTAACTATGTCAAATTGCACATTAAGTTTCTTCTTGTAATCTTAACGTTCACTTTGAAGTGCTTAGTAAATCTATTCCTCTGCTCTTATGCGAGTAAAATATTAAAAGTATTATTATTATTATTTGGAAACACATCACTTCATTTTCGGTTTAACAATCAAATTTCAAATTAGAATTAAGAAAAATCTAAACTGGCCCGAAACGAAAATAAAAAAAACTGATTTGAATGCATTTCGTATGGACGACTATGTTATGGTCAAATGTCAAGACCACAGATTCCTTTAACAGAAAACTGTTTTCGAGCAATTACTGAAGACGAGTTTGACCTACAGTCACCATATTTATAAAGGTTCCTCGTGGTCAGTAGATAATATTGTAGTAATAACAACCTCTATTGATTTTAAGGTCAAAATTCAAAAGGTCAAATGTAAACGCCTTAGTGACCCTCATCAGTAAAATTACTTCGGATCATTAACTGAAGAACGGTGTAACATACAATCATCAACTCGTTGTAAAATCTGATCGCGGTATTTTGGGGGACTTGGTTTTTTATTGTTGTTGTTGTTGTTTTTATTTGATCATGGTAAGTAGATGACCCGTATTGAATTTGGGTTAAAAATTTCAATGGTAAGGTATTAGTCAATATTATCATATATTGTAATGTTTGTGGTTTTCTTTACTGTTTTATTTTTACTTTTTGCTAAAATATTTGTTGTCCTCTTTGTTGAACAGGGCCATTACCACGTTGACCGCCGAACTATTAATATTGTAAATAATTATGTGGTCTCATGTTTATGTGTATATGCATACTGAGAAAAATTGTAAATAAACTTAGAAACTTAGAAACCGACTTTCAACTGAAAATTGGTTTTCGATCAATAATTGAAGAACGGTTCAAAAATCAGTCATCAAACTTTTCGATAGATGCCTCATTGTCAGTAGATGACCCCTATTATTTTGGTGTCAAAGGTCAAGTTTACCATGACAGCATTTACATGTATTCTATAACGAGTTTTTAGAGCGAGAGTAGTTTCCAAAGGGTGTGCTTTCAAGGCAGTTTATAATAGGATGAAATTGGTGTAGGCAAAATCATTTTGAACGCTAAGGCCTATCAGAGAACACACATACGATTTATTTTTCGATGTATTCAAATGACCGGCATGTGATAAGGTATTACATTAGAGCTTACCAGCTTCTTATTTGAACGAAGATTTTTCGGCGTTAGCTGTCTAAGCTCACTTTTGACCTAGTTTTTCGACCAATGAAATGTTGTAAATAATACTCGTATTCTATTATTATGCAGAGGGAAAATGAAATAAACTATTTCGATTGGTAGCTATTTACACCAGAGAGGCATCTAGCAGGGTGGAGAGGTATCTAGTGGGATTTTTATTATTATGCAGCGGAAAAATCAAATAGATTATTTCGATTGGTTGTTAGTGGGTGTTGTATTGGAGAAAAACATATTTACGATTTAAATAACCAGTTAAGTTAATATTGATGGCTTAAATACAATTTTATATAGAATATTCTTGGGTGTCAGGTAAAAACTTGCGTACAGTACACAGTGTAAAACGAAAAGGAAGTGTAGATATTTCTAGTTCTTTCTTGTTCCTTTGATACTGATTGTTAATTTCAAGTTCAAAATACAAGTTCATTGTAGTGTAGTGGCTAACACTCTTGCCTCGCAAGCGTAAGGCCCCGGGTTCAATATTCAGTACTGACACTTTTTTTTAAAGTTAATTTACGTAAAAGTTGGTAGATTTCGCTCTTGTAACAGGGTGTTTTTTTTTATTTTTTATATTAAATTTCAGTGACATTTATTCATCTTGAGTCCCAACTCTACAAGAGGTATTTTATTGAAACTGAATAAATGTAGATCAAGACTTAATGTAATACATTGCTTCTTTAATCGACATGTTATCACTGTATGAAATTGTTGCAACAGCTTCAACATTTTTTTGAAAGACACTTTAAATGAATTTATAAGTCGTCATGATTCGGTCGCTTAATCTCTTGGTCATACTAAGAAGGCAGGGAGGGTTCGTCAACAGCTATAACAAGTAAAATAAACTAACTAAACTGTGTCTGCTTCGCCTCTCTGTATTTCTTTCTTTCTTATATACATGTATATATAAATCTTTTCCATCAACGCCGTTTATCTTTTTTAAAGATATTTCTTGTTTCATATATATTCTTTGTGTATATACATTCATTCAACTGTGGTATGTAAATATCTTACCGCGTTTAAAATACGATCATGAAGAAATTTAGTAATAAGCCTTAACAAAGTTAACCGTCGTTATAAGATTAAATTCTTTCTGCAAAGAAACTTATACTTTTTATATTATTACGGGTAACATTTAATTGTTTGCCCCAGCTTGAAATATTTGCGAAAACAAAATACTTGCCTTCTTAAAATATAAAATCAACTTAACCACCAAAGCACAAACAACATGGCCTTCACTAACCTACTAACCGATCTCAGATGCCATGATGACTATTCAGCGGTTTATTCGCAAAAGTCACTATCATGAGTCTGCAGTTTGCTTTACTCGGTCGGGTTCGGTGAACTCTCCCTCTGTTTGTTTTCTGCACTTGACACGGGGCATAGTACTTGTAGCCAAAATGAGCATAACGTTATCAAGCCGTATCTTTCCGACACAATATCAATGACAGTTTGACCTAATGCCTGCAATTGTTGACCTAATGCGTCCAATTGTTGACCTAATGACTGCAATTGTTGACCTAATGACTGCGATCCGTACCTAGTACCATTGACCTGTTTTCTCAAGGAAATGGCCTAGTTATTCATCATTATGGTTTTAAGAGACCCATAAAAATATCATATCTATTCAATGCTTGCAGAATTAGCCTTTTAGTTTTAAATTAAATTTTGACTGAATAATGTTAATATTACCCTGAATGCACAATAAATAATGTCGTCTGCTCAGCTTTATGACGTCATTTCAACGATTGACGTCAACTGTCCATAAATATGCGAGGTACAGAATTCAACAGGCTTAAAGTGAAATTCCATAAATTATGTTAAAACTGTTAATGAAAAGTACGTTTTTGCATTAATTGTCAGAATTTAAACCACGAGACAGAAGCACAAAACAGGATAAAGAATTATAACTCGTGTACTTACTTTACACGGATACAGGTATTAAGGTATGACCATCCTAATGGGCACTATTAAGAATCCAACATCTGATTATTTTTTCATCAACTGCTTCATACCACTGACTTGTATGCAAAATTTTAATGATTTTCACAGTGTAGTTTTTGAGATTTTTAGCTTTTTTTTATTTAAAAAAGTGAGAAAAAACGTGAAAGTATCCAAATTCTTTAATCGGTGACAAATTTTTTTGTTATTGATAAATTCAACCCTTAGTTTTTACAGTTTATCCAAAATATGTTATATTTCACTAAACCAATTTAAGATGTAATATATAAATACATAATTTATCTTAAAATGGCATTTTTTGACCAAATAAACTTTAAAAATGCATTTTTTTTATATTTCACGAGACTAAATTAATGAAAATTGTGCAAAATCCTGATTGGTGCAATATACAAAAATTTACCATTTTTTAACTATATACCTTAAACAAAATTTATACAAAATTTCAGAGAAGTTTACCGTCCAGTTTTAGAAATTTTCAAATTGATGACTTGAATAAACACTATTCTGATAGCGAAAACCCCTTTAATCTTGATTATTTTGCTTATTTTAGTTTAAATCATGAGAATTTTATATTCAATGACAGAATTATACAGGAAAAAAAAGAAATATGCCAATTATTTAAGCTCTAGGCTTACAAAAAAAATTAGGTTCCAGTGGGATTTGAACCCCGGTCCTCCTGGGTGATAGAAATCTATCCTAACTTACTACTATAGTTACCTCCCTTGGATACTCTTCTTGATATAGGTATTCATTAGGATGGTCATACCTTAAGTTCGAAAATTGATGCCTCACCGCGAGATATGCAAATGAGGCCAATTTACTAAATGCGTACGCAGCGTAGGTCTAACGTAAGCAGAACGACATAATCGCCATCCCGCCAGAATAAAAACAAATAAAACAAATAAAACGTCAAGGAAGAATGAGCATTACGTAATACCATACATTTCGACTTCAAACACCTCTTTACATCTCTATATGGCTTCGGTATCCGTCATGACATTTGTTATTGAAAATAGTCAGGTGACACACTTATATTATATAGTTATTTGGTTTCTTGACAGGGAATGTGAGGATATATTGCCGGTCTGGGTGTCATATTACCCGAGCCGCAGGCGAGGGATACTATGACACCCAGACCGGCAATATATCCTCACATACCCTTTCAAGGAACCAAATAATTGTTTTATTATACTGCAAAGACTTTTTCAGACAAAATTAATAAGAAAACATCGATTTTTCGATTATTTCGCTTATTTAATGCCGAACGGCTGATTTCCCCTATGAGAACCTCAATAATTACATGTCTGACGTCATTAATTTACCTGCATGACGTCACTTCTATAGAAATTGAATGGATTATCCATTTGATTCTTATTCACAAAATTTGAAAATAATCTGATTGTTTTCAACGTTAAAAACATAACAGAAATATTTTCTGTAACAATTTAAGTAATCCCCAAGCATACCGCTTTATAATTTACAAGATCGGCTTCAAATTATGCATTTTTACGGAAATTCAAAACAAAATGGCGGACGACAAAAAAAGGTGGGAGGCCAGACGGGGAAATTAAGGCACGTGCAGTTCATATCTACGGCCGATCCGTAAATACGAATATACATCAGCGGCAAATTATCCAATCAAATTCAAGGAAATTTCTTTGCAGTATAATAATAATTAACGTTTTTTCGCTCAGAAGTAATGTCGACCCCAATAATTTGAACGTATATTCTAGTAACACCATATCACTCGGAGCTGTTGAATTTAATAATTGACGATAGTATTATCTTTCCGTTTATAAATTAATAAAATATTATGGACTGTCACTTTAAAATGCAACAGTTGATCTAAAACATTTTTTAGAATTGTATCTGTTGTGCTGGTAGATCTACATGTATTTACATAGAACCGCCAACTAATATAATTGTAACGGTTCCTTTCTGGTGATCAAACGAATGGTATTTATTTTATAAAAATACTAATATTGAAAAAATATATTAAATAATTTTCAAACAAGATCTTCGTTTCTGCATGCAGACATTTGGATTCTGCTACTTTGTGAACTTCGTGCTTCTATTTTTTTATGTAACTTTAGTTGTTAAGTAATTTTAAAGTCATGTGTTAATGATCATCTCATAACATCTCGGTGGAGGAGTTCCAAAGGATGAAAAGAGAACTTTAAAAGCCACCGAACACGGCAGATTTGAAAATATTGCAGGCTCGGTTTGATTGAGCATGTTCATGGGCAGTAGTGGAAAATAGTACTGCCCACGCCGCCTAGCTGCGGGGTGAGCGCAACTTAATATTGACATAGGTAAATAGAGTTATGGTCAGATTTGGGCTTTCCGTGCATGTAATAGTGTATGTATTGATAATGCATAGTTAGATAGCTTTAAACAGAAGGGTTGCCAGCACCACAGATGAAAAAAATTCCCTGACTTTTCCCTGACTTTTCACTGACCAAATTGCGTTTTTCACTGACCAATAATACCAAACTTAAACAACGTTCACCACCCCTACTGCTGTCCAATCTGCCCATTAGTTCACTTTTATTATTTTAACAATATATTATATTATACATCAATACAAAATTTGGTAGTTTGATGTTCAGTGAAATGTTAAACAATGTAAAATAAGCAAGAAAACCTTACAAGATATAACCAATACTTATAAGAAAATTGTTAAAACATGTATTCTTGACTAGTGATGAGGGAACACAAATATCACATAGCATACAAAATTTGAATAAATAAACACAATAGTATAAAGCAAGAGATTATCGAAATTGAAGCTTAAGTATCCATTATTTATTATTGACTGGAATAATTATCAAATGCAGATTAAAAAAGATGTACATAGTCTTCAAAAGGGGCCAGCAAACAACATACAATTTCACACAAGTAAAACAACACCTCAGACAGAATGCCCTTACATGTTAACTTCATGTTGTAATTTAAAAAGACTGATGAAAAGGGAACTTTGAAAGCCACGGAACACAACAAATATGAAAATATTGCAGGCTCAGTTTGATTGAGCCTGTTCATGGGCAGTAATAAATATGCATCTTGCCCCGCCGCAATTTGATCGCAACTCAAATGATGGTATGCATATGGTTGTGAACATGGATTCTTCAATGGGGTATTTTCAGATTAATACCATTCCATATTGAGCATCTTATGGTCCCCAGAAAAAAGAATGGGTTGCCCTAACTTGAAAACAAAATAAAATATGTTTTTAATACATAACTCAAATACAAAGCTGTTTATACCATACAAGTAATACAATATGTACAATTTAGCCTGTTCAGTGCTTAGATAAACTTAGATAGAAATAAATGTAGGTTTTGAAGACCCCTGTCCCAATCAAACAAATATTATTAGTCTGGTCCAAATGAAAAATGTCACCTGAAAAATGTCACCTACATCTACACTGGGCCAAACAGAAAATAGGTCAGTTGATGCAGAATGTTTGCTTAAATTTTCAAATCAATCTAGAGAAAAGTTTGTTTCACAAGATTTAAAGAAAACTCATGCACCTGTCATAAAAAATGATAGACTGAGCCATATAAAAATGTCAGGCACATAATACCCCGTACCTAAGGTGTTTAAAGTTTAAAGTCAGCATCTTGAAAAATGTAGCAGTACTTTGTGTCACAATATTTTTAAAAATTCTGCAAATATACAAAACCCATGTTCCTCCCTCCAAGATCCAGCACACAGCAACCCTCTGAACATAATAAGTTCTGCTATATAGTGTGAACATATATCATGATGTACAAAATTTGGTGTTCCAACTTTCAGTTCACATCAACCTAGTTTTTTGTAGCACCTCCTTATTAAAAATTTCTGGAGGCAAGGGTTGCAGAGCCTTTCAGTCTTCAATTAATTTTATTTATAATATTAGAACTTTTATTATAATCCACAATTATAAAGAAAAAACTTCATAACAAAAAATTTGTAAACTCAATCTTAAAATAGAACTTTTTTTTTCTTCAAAATGACTTTTCCCTGACTTTTCACTGACTTTTTAGGACTTTTATTTTTCACTGACCACTTTTCAAAATTCCCTGACAATTCCCTGACCTTGAAAAAAAAATCAAATTTCCCTGACTTTTCAAGTCCGCTGGCAACCCTGAACAGGCCTGCCAAATCTCCAGATTTGTCCGGAATCTCAGGATTTTAAGTTACTTCTCCGGATCTCCGGATTTATAGTACATATCTCCGGATTTTTATGAAATTGCAAAATAGATTAATTAAGGGCCTGCCACACTCCTCCCAATTCTATTCATCGATAAAAAGAAAATTATCAAAATCTCAATAACGGCAAAATGTTGTTAAATGAAACTTTGCACAAGTGTATGTTATTAATGTATCTTTATTTTAAAGATGGTAAGACATATTAGAAAAGTAAAGAAAAATAGCGAGATCTAAAAATTCCCTCAACTTCTATTTACATAAATTCACAAAAACTAAAGAACACAAATTATCATTTTAAATGCACACATGAGTAATATAATACTGACAACAATTTATTGTGTCCTCATGATTTACTTATGTAAACTTTACGAGATATTAGTAAAAGTGTGTTTGACCTTCAATTTCCTGGTCGCGTAAACGGATGACAATCACTGATTTCTCTTTAAATAGTTGAACGTTTTTTACAAAGTACACAACATTTTCTTGTCAGTATCATTGCGCTCACGAGGGAATTTAAAATTATGTTCTGCATTGCCTAGTTTTTGTGAATTTATGTAAATAGAATTCAAGGAATTTTTAGGTCTAGCTTTGTTTCTTTACTTTTCTAAGTTGTCTTACTGTATGCAAAATAAAGATACATTAGTAACCTTCATTTATGCAAAGTTTCATCGAATGGCATTTTGCCATTACTGAGATTTGATGATTTTTATTTTATCGATGAATAGGATTGGGAGGACTGTGGTAATCCCTTAAACCTAATTTAAAAGTTGTACAATAAACGTAAGTTATTCTACTGCAGTCGCACATTTCCTGTTTATTACTAGATAACGAGATAACGAGGTCGTGGTCAGTTACATGCAGGTTCAATTTCTCTGGCACAACTATACAATAACCGCGTGTCATAAAATAAACAAGGGCCTCGATGTTTCACCTGCCTTTGTCTTTTTCACTGCATGTTCATTCTAATATTGTCAAAAACAGGTCTTAACAGTTAAAAAATGAATGGTAAAAATAGAAAAAAGTCATTTTAAAACATGTTCTTCAACCATTTCTAACAAAATCGACAAAAATCATTTATAAAATTTTAGAAGAATATAAGTACAAAGAAAACTATCAGAAAATCATCATCATCATCATCATCATCATCATCATCATCATCATTTTTGTTCAGACACAGTCATAGTTAACAGCAGAAACAAAACATTAAAACAACAACAACAACAACATCATCATCATCATCATCATCATCGTCGTCATCATCATTGACATATTCAGACAAAATCTCCGGATTTTTAATGAAGAAGATTTGGCAGGCCTGTTTAAACAATATACAATTATTTATTGACTCGGTTATTTTGGGGGTGTGACCAATCGCGTTGCGTCTATTTATAGTTCATGTAATGAAAGATGATATTCCTTTGAACATATCTTTTGTAACAAATATTAAAACACTGTTGATTATCTTATTTACTGAGCTGTTTAAGCATCACAATTTTTATTACAATTAATTATCGAGGTGAAGGACGTTGTCATGGCCATCCCAGCAGTGTGCCATCCCGTCACATGAAGCCATGATGTAGTTGCCTTGGCTGTCCATGCTAATGTCCACGCTGTGTTGATGACCATTTTCAACACTGGTCAGAATGCCATGTATTGTCTGCCCTTGCTTCATGGCATCAATGTCATATTGGTGAATGACAAGTGTGTGGTCATGAAGACCTGGTGGATCACGTGTTGTTGGAGACACCTGTAAACATCCATATCAAGCGCAATATATTGCACTACTTGTAACTTTTTCTTAAAAATCAAATCAACGGATAAAGAAATCATTTTACCAACAGCTCATGCATGATAGAACGTCTTTGATAATTTTACCTTTATTCTATGCCATTTACATGAATATGAAACTAGATTTCTCTGGTACAAGAAGTACATTTGATTGTTAGTATAAAACCTTTCACGTGCACTGAGTCAAAATAAAAGTTTTAGTACTTCTAACAACAATCAACAAGAAAAACACTCAAGCTCACTAGTTTTTCTCCCATGTTGCAAAAGTCAGTGACCCCATAATTAAATTCGCCTATTCGATTAGAAATTACCGCACAGAAACAAAAATAAAACAATCCGACATATATATAGCGAGAGCTATCGTTCGTTTTAAATTATAGCCACAAACTAGCCATTTTGTTGATTAACACTGTACATAACTTTGCATATATTCTATAACCAATTGACATGCATGCAGACGAAACAACTAAAAAATTCGAGATATTCTAGTAATACAACACTGCAATATGTGTATGATGAAAATATTTCAATCGTGCAAACGAAATGAATGTTTTATAAACATTTTTTCGAACTCAAAATCCTAAATGCTAAAACAAGTTTTAACAAGTGCAACATTATACTAATGCACTTCGATAAAAATGTAATTTTAAATATCAGTTTTAAGGGGTGTGCTTTGTCGAAATATTTTGGACTTTCGGCTTAAATTACTTTTTGATTTTCAGTTTATTCTTCTTACGATTCTTCACATGGTTACTAACTAAAACTGTATTTTGAATGGACAATGGATATATGAATGTGCCCACACCCCCTCAAAATTGAAAAAATATGCACCATTCCTTTTGCAGCAGAAAAATGTAATCACTGGGTTCATTGATATTTTATCTTTTTTTCTACTCACTCTTAGCGTGAACTCCTGTTCGTTGAATAACGCGTTGGCTTTTGACACAGTTGAGGGTTCCTCCTCGAACAGTGACGAGTAAGTCGGCATCTTCATCACCATGTCCTGTGGTAGGTGCATACAATTACAAATAGGCGTGAATTACACAGTAAAAATATCCTGTTAGACATTAACCAATACAGAAATACATAATTGCTAAGATACTGATTAGAAACGTTTATGAACATGCTTTCAGAAATGCTTCGACTAAAGAGAAGTAATTTCGATGACGCCGCGCAACGCATCTACATATACAAACTAATTTGGACTATAACATGAACAAAACATAGATTTTTGATCGATTTTGTGTACTGGCATAAACTGATTATTTTTAACAAGTTATAAATCAGTATATTTTAAAACGTAAGCATATTTGAAGATTAGTTAGGTGTGTTTTTGGGTCGGCAGACCCAGAGTTATTAGTTTTCTGACGCTTGATAGTCACAACTGGTCTATAAATAGTAACAAACAGCAAGCCTTAGAACCGCTGAAAAGTAGTTCTAATTTTCAGTCCAGACAGTAGGTATGCCGACCCCAGGTACTTTCAATGCTTTCATTATACAAATTTTGTCGAGATTGTAGAAGAACCCGAAACAAAAGTATTAATGGTTCACATTGACCAAATGAAATTTTGTCATTGCATTTTACATTTGTTACAATATTAAAAAATAACAGATGGAATGTGAACTTTGAAAGCCACCGAACACGATAATATGAAAATATTGCAGGCTCTGTTTGAGACTGGTCGTGGGCTGCAATGGTAATGCATATTATTACACCTCACGTGATTAGTTGACTATATAGCGTAATGTGACGTCACAGGGAGATAATCGCTACTGTCACATATGCGACAGCATCATGTCACCCTCGCGTGGATCTAAAAATAAATATCTTGGAAATCCGATTACAAATTAACTTCTACGCATTCGTAATTGACCAAGGGAGATAAACGCATTTTGATCATTATTTGTAGCCGCTTATTGAGCTTATTGATTTTGGACTTCCGGCGCTTGATTTTGTTCCCAAACGAAATTTGGTCATAGTCAAGATCTCTAAAAAAACAAATGTTCGGTGTAATAAAATAAATATCACATCCGAAAGGGGAAACAGTACGAAATGTTAACCCTTGAGAAGGTAATGTCAACCTCGGCTAACGCCTCGGTTGACATTACTTCTCTCGGGTTAACATTTCGTACTGTTTCCCCCAATTGGATGTGATATTTATATATTACTGCCCTCGACGCCTATTATCAACATTTACACCAATAAACAGTACAAATTTGATCCATACCAACGATAGTATGCATATGGCGGTGAACACGCAACCTTCATCGAGATATTTTCATATCTAACATTCCATGTTCAGCGGGGTAAGGTCCCTAGATAAAAGAATGTGTTTGCCCTGAACGAGAAAACAATCGGTGAAACTAAACAGAATAGAACTTTGGCATTATTAACGTTAAAGCTATCGTAAAACAGACAATGAAGTGTTTTTGTGTTTACCTTCAAGGCTTCTAGTTCTTTCCTGGTTTGTTCCCCTTCAGCGTGAAGAGGCATGATGGGGTAACGTATTCTCACTCTACCAACTCCCTCCATGGCTGGAAGAATAATTCGAAAGCCGGACGATACAACTCTACGCATGACTCCTTGTGGATCCAACACCCCGACAACGCCTGAATGAAAGATTTTAACAGATAATCTTATAATACATAATAATTATTGCATTTTGCACGTGTTTGTGGACTATAATCTGTAAGCATTTTGCGTTTTGGTGACTTTTGTCAGTTTATAGCAGCCAGCTTTTTTCTAGTATTTGTCCGAGAAATGTGTCCGAGAACAGTAAAACAGACCCAGATTTTGTAAACATAGGCTAGGTAAATCGGAAAATATCGAAAATGTTCATGTCCGGAAGCCATAATGTGTGCGATAATACTTTTTTTCTAGTACATTTTGACAATAGAAAGCAGACTTCCGCTTATTCAATCCATATAAGCGGAATAATATTACAGTATGCAGTCTGTAGGTCGCATTTGTCGAGTTGTGTGTGTAAACAATATCAACCGAGGGTGATGAGGTTGACATATGCAACAAGTAATTTTATTAAAATATGAGACTTCATATTGTCATTATGTTGGTTTTTTTATTATATACCCTTCTCGACGATCAAAACAAATTTAAATACACTTAACAACAAATTTCGGTCAACAATATGATTTTCCTAGTAGTAACAAATTGTTTTGAAGAAATGCATTTAGAAAATTTATGAATGCCGTAAGAATATCGTAATCGGCGACGGAAATTTCCTAGTTTGGTGTTCCGAACGTGGCGAGGAGTACCGATAAATTACGATCAGAATACACAATTCAGTATGACGTCCTCATAGTTATTACAACGCATGTAACACAGACAACTGTAGAAATACGTATTCAGAAAACCACACTGTGGAATACAAATTTACTGACTTGTCTCATTGTATCAATCTTGCGGATCATTAATGGATATATACCGCTAATAATTATAGGTTATTAGACGTTTTACTGTACAATACGGGAATATATTTGGACGAGTACACAGCTTGAAAAGTCATAATGGACGAGCCGTTAGGCGAGTCCAATATGACTTTTCAAGCTGTGCACGAGTCCAAATATATCACGTATTGTACAGTAAAACGTCTAATAACCTTTTATTCTACATCTAATAAATGAAGCATGACTTTTCAAGCGTTTAAAGACTATTCCACATATATTCCATATTGTACGGTCCAATATTTTATTAAGACCACGTGTTTTTTCTTTCATTCGGATCATTTTTACGGTCAACGGCTTTTATCGTTGTAAAACAATGGTAAAGTGCATTTGCACTTAATCATCCAATATGAAAAAAATACGGACTTTTTTGGATCCAATACGGGAAAATATTGGACGGTCACGTGGTAGAATTAAAGGACGCTAATTGGATGAATTTATTAGATGTAGAATAAAACATGGTATTAACATGGTATGTATGGCAGATTGACTTTTCGTCATGTTTTCGAAACTAGATAAAATAACACACCGACTGTAAATATTTATAAGAAAAACAAATCAATTGCCAGCTCGACCTAACTGTTGAAAAAATCCGAAGAACGATCAGTTTGGTATAGCTTAGCATACAAAAGAAGGTCCCCTCTAATTTGTTCTTACAGATACCGTAAAATGTGTAAGAAACATGTGTCCGCTTTGACAGCATCAACAATTCCTTATGTATACATTTACCTTTGGCGGTGTCTGCACTGCTAGCACCAACAGCTTTAGTACTTGAAAACATTTCTTCAGGGATTCTGTAGAAAGCATGGTCGTGAGTACCATTGTAGGCTTTGTCAGGGGTCAACATTCCATTTCGCGTTCCGTTTGGACCGTGAATGATATCAGCTATAGCTCTGCCGCTAGTGGCATCTGTAAACATTGATAACTATTGTCATATATTCTGAGTATCTCAGTACCTCTAAGTACCTCAACATGTCAATGGCCTGGTCCACAAAATATCAAGTCATATATGTTATCACATATCTGTTTCGGAGAAATGGTGAGCATTATTTGATACAAATTACAAATCAGTTACATATAGTTTACTAGTTCTTTTAATAGGTGGTTTGGAGCTAATTCACAAAGATAACTTGTACTTGTTTGTTTATATGAGAAAAAACCTATAGGGCAAGTTCTGAGGTTGGTGCATCCTTTAACATGGTTTAAACCCCATGTGTCCAATTGTTTCGCCACTGACCGTTCCAAGACCGTAACCCCTCGGTTCGTTAATCGTTTGTGGTGTCTATTTTGCTATTGATAACTTTATTAATAATGATATTTTTCCTCTCTTTTTGCTGTGTGAGGAGGCTGTGTCTTCTGGACGTGGAAATTCCTGCTATGCATATTTCACTGTTTTATGATTTTTAAATAAATATTGAAAGCCCCTACTTACGGACGTCTGATATTGTAAGCCCTTACTTATGGACGTGTCTGATATTGTAAGCCCCTACTTACGGACGTGTCTAATATTGTAAGCCCCTACTTACGGACGTGTCTGACATTGTAAGCCCCTACTAACGGACGTGTCTAATATTGTAAGCCCCTACTTACGGACGTATCTAATATTATAAGCCCCTACTTACGGACGTGTCTGATATTGTAAGCCCCTATTTACGGACGTGTCTAATATTGTAAGCCCTTACTTACGGACGTGTCTGACATTGTAAGCCCCTACTAACGGACGTGTCTAATATTGTAAGCCCCTACTTACGGACGTGTCTAATATTGTAAGCCCCTACTTACGGACGTGTCTAATATTATAAGCCCCTACTTACGGACGTGTCTAATATTGTAAGCCCCTACTCAGGGACGTGTCTAATATTGTAAGCCGCTACTTACGGACGTGTCTAATATTGTAAGCCCCTACTTACGGACGTGTCTAATATTGTAAGCCTCTACTCAGGGACGTGTCTAATATTGTAAGCCCCTACATACGGACGTGTCTAATATTGAAAGCCCCTACTTACGGACGTGTCTAATATTGTAAGGGTTCCAGTTCTGCAGCGGAGTCATGTAGATGATTTCTAGAGGAATTGCCCACGTGTACCGTTCGGATACTGATTGACAAACTTGGTGAGTACGGTGAGTACCCGGTATTGGCTCGTTGTGACAGGTTGTTATTGACAGGCCGGAAATCTTCGGATTCGTCGTCTGCATAAAGAATTTTTTTTTTGTTGATATACGATCTTTGCAAATTTTAGCACAAATTTTCAGGGATTACATGATCAGCATTTGATTTTGCAAGTAAGCGCTTGACGACAACCACTTTGTTCAAATCATCTAATGATTTAATATTATACTTTTACTTTTGGTGTTCATTATCTGTCAGTTGATTTAGTTTAAAGAATACATTCATGTGTGCGTATATAGATTTTTGCCGAAGGCACAGAGTAAGTAAGTAAGCAAGTAAATTCTTTATTTATAGTGGGTGACATATTTAGCAATAAACTAATCTTCCATATGACCTTCCTTACAAGTATTAACATAAACAGATTAAGATAAACACGATGATCATAAATAAAACACAATCACAAAACACAATATGATATTATAAAAAGATATGAAACTGCAAATAATGTATCTGTGTTAATGTTTATGTATTTTGCATGTAATGGGTAGCTGTGTGCGTGTGTGCGCGTGTGTGTGCGTGTGTGCGCGTGTGTGTGCGTGTGTGTGTGCGTGTGGTTTGGTACGCATAGGACAATAAGGACAGTTATAAGTAAGAACAGCAACGACTGGGGACTCGTCGGTAAAATGAGGACGTCCTCAATTGGTTACAATGAAAAAATACTTCAAAATACATATTTTTCTATAAAACGTGTTTTAAAACTTTAAAATCAAAACGTCTCATTCACCGTTGAATTCCTAGCATTTTTTGACGTGTGTATCATTATTTGAAATTTTCTTCATTTTCTGCGCATTGCGATTTCACACTCAATGATACTGCGCATGCGCATATGACGTCATTGTAATCATAACGATAAACTGGCGCCAAATTCCGAAACGTGCTTCCGACATTATTTTAGTTCAGCTGTTAGATAAGAATTCTACCAGAAATGATATATTTTAGGTTGTAAAATACAATTTGACAAAATATAAGACGTTTCGCGTATATATTAGCCGTTGCAGTTTAATATTGGCAACTGCGTCCTCACTCGTCTATGTTCTTACCATATCTATAAGTCCTCAGATGTCTTGTGTTCAGTATTTGATAATTTATCTTATAAATTGTCATATCAAATTAACATTGAATATTGTGGGTCTCCATGATATCAAATGGTGCATTACTCATATTTCTCATTTTGTGTTTACTTACAACTGAAAGCAAATTGTGATTTTGATAACTCAAAGACTCAAAATTTTTGGACAAGCGAAATATGATGTCAATCTTGGCTCGACAGTCGGAGCGATCATTCAGTTTTATAGAAACAACATGTTTATGAAGACTGTTTATCTGTAAGTCTAAGATTGATTGCTGTGGAAAGTTCTACTAATTCGTGGCGAACAGTTACAAATTGAAAATGAACAAAATTTAAAGGGAGATGTGCAGGATTGATGAATGGAACAGATTTGCGCAAAGGGTTATTTATCAGTTGAATATCATTATTTGAAGCTCAAATATTGATTTACACCCGAAATATTTCAAACCAATATTTTATATAAAAAAGATATATAAATGGTGTTTCCTATCCTATGCGACGCGCATAGGTTAGCTATTTTTGTATTGGTTTTTGGGATTGTCACGTGATCACTTCAACCAAAACACGCATTCGGTGTACCTTGCCGACTATCGACGTCGCCATTTGTTTCAAAATGCCTGGGTCACACGAATAGTAAGCTCGGCGATGAGCTAAATATAGATTGATCGCTAAATATAGAATGTATTTTTGTATAGGGATTTCTTCAGCGGATTGTTTTCAGGTCCGGTAAAATGGTAAAATTAACCGAAAACTTCCTCCTAAAGGGTTTGAAATGTAGAGTTTAATGAAAAGTGTTACATAGATCGATCTGTTTACAATTTTACCGATCTGCTCGACCCTGCACATCTCCCTTTAAATAATGTACAATTTGCTGAAAAACAAGGCATCACAAAGTGAATCATTACAGAACGATTCTGCTCAGATAAATGATACTGTTAGTCACACATCCTAACATGGGGTTAATTTTAAAAATGATTTAATATAGACCGCATTATTTTCGTTAACATATGTGTATGAGTATTCATATAGAATTTATTATGAAATTACGTCTGATGTACTAGATGCATCGTTCGTAATGCATTTAAGCAAAGAACTGTTAAAATAACGCCTAATTAAGTTTCTGTTTTACTTGCTATACAACAAATCTACATACATGTGTGCATTCTCATAAACCGTATTAGTGCATAAAAACGTGCGCTCGATCTACATTACAACATGACATTGCTGTCTTACCTAGAAAAAAATATCAAAAGGAAGACTCATAATGTATTAACAGACTCAAAGCCAGAAAGCGCAATTTTTCCCAATCGTATTACATAAAATGTAATTTACCTTTCATAAATTTCGCTGTATAATGACGGCATATTTGGCGACTTTATTAAAATAATGTCGATAAAGAAATTTAGTTAAAAGCTTACCAATTTCATTTCATAGTAACAGTAACGAGAAGATATTGCTTTACAGTTAGTAAAAATAGATTTAAACGAACTACTAATTATAAATGACAAGTTTTCGTGAAATTAAAACAACTGATGATTTGAACGGGATACATGTATGTTGTTAAATATGCATACAAATTTGTACCATGTTATATATTTCGCAGCGCTAACAACCTTGCTATTATTTCTTTTTTAGCATTTATTTCAACTGAATATTCAATATTTCAACCGACTGGTGGATGATTAGATTTATTTAGATTATTGTGCATACATACCATTACATGTTTGATATTTTAATTTTTTCTGAATATTTTGTAATAATTCGAATGCAATATGCTTGCATATGATAGGTTTTGATATTGATAATAAAGTAATAATGATTGAAAATGTCAGTGAAGATATTTTTCCACTGTGTTTATAATATTCTTATATCTGTTGTCTCTACTAAATGGACATTTCGCCTACGAGATGGAGGACATTTTGTTCTATCAAGAATGATTAAACGTTGGATAAGTAATTTCATTTTGGTATTATACGACAATTATCTACACAATAAAGTAGTTTTGTACATCAGTGGCGATATCATGAAATATTACTAAAATTTTAACATTTATTTCAGTCCATTTCCACGGAATAGATTTCTATTCTAAGAAATGGACATTTCATGATTTAGTAGAATAAGATTCTGTAATGACTAACTATATAAAGTTAACAGTTTAGAAGCACATTATTCCTCAGAAATTTATACAAATATGTTTCTCTAAAAGGGAAAAAACATGTTTGTAATATTGTAAGAATGGATTTAAAGCATGTTAGAAATTTATCACCCGAAGGGAGAAGTGCTTGAAGCGAAATAATTTGCCATAAATATAGCAAAATGTAAACAAAGAAGTATGACATCCACTCAAAATACCATTTCACTATAACTATACTAGTTGCCAAAAAGCAAAGAAAGCAAAAGATGACATAGATATATAGCCAACGAGATCTGTTTTGGAAACTATAAGAGGGCACCAAAATAAAGGGCATTTTGAAAAAGAAAAACAAAAAAATAGGTATTTTCAGGCCTAATGTGCCTTTAATATGCTACTGAATATATATGTAATTGATTTGTCACCGTAATAAGCGCACGTCACTCAAGTGTGTCCGTAAAATATAAAACTATAATAAATATGATGGGATGGGATGGGATGGGATGGGGATGACAAAGGGACGGGATGGGATGGGATCGGGTCGGATTGGATTGGATAAGTGTGCGTATTTATAACCTTCACTAATCACCACATAGCACCTGTTTAACGTGATACTGGAGACTTCTTACGATGGAAACTTCATACTAAATAATAAGACATAATTTGAATTATGTGATTGTAGAGTTTTAAACACTACTTTTTGTTGAAATTGTAATGAAATATTGAAAATTTATATGAAACAAGCATACATATACATGTATAAATTATGTGCATTCGTTCTTAAAACATTATATTTTAAAAGCAATTTGAAACGAAATTTGTTCTGATAAATATTTTTTAAGAGGTCAAGGCAGCCAGAAAGTAAAATTGTCCATTGGAGGTGCAGGTCATTTAGACAATAATGATATTCATGCAATGAGTTTGATAATTAAATCAAAGGAAATGAAATTAGTAACATTGAAATTTGAGTAAAATTCCTGAATTGATAATTGAAATTAATTAAAGCTGTAAACTATTAAAAAACCAAATGTTTTATTCTCATAGTTTAAAGCCTTTAAAGGATTGTTAAACGATATTTAAAGTTTTAACTGCATTTTAATTTAACTAAAAATTCCCCTTTTTAGACATTTACACAATATTTTTCCCCGCCCAATAAGCAGTGATCTCCTTCCCCAAAAACTGGAAAAAACACTGTGTCCCCATTTGCACATTTCAAAGTCCTCAGTAGAAGTTAAGCACTGTCCTGAGTGTACTTCAACATTGTTGATTCTTGGCAAATATGTCTCCAACATGTTTTTCTTTAATGTTTAAATTACATTCCATTAGAGATGTAACGATTTCTCGGATATTCGCGGTACAGATCCTGACAATTCCAATTTGATATTCGTTAATCTTAATATCGCTTGATCGCGATTAACCTCTACATTAATAAAAGCTTAGTAAACACTACTCCGTTTACATATTTAACATTCACAAAAACTTATTTCTTGTATGTTTTTTTTACTTCTTGTTTATATCATATACATGTGTACTCCCAACTATCAGGAATCTTGCATTACAGAGTTATTATCGTGGTACAATAGGATTAAACTACTGTGCTGTTCCTACATGAATAAATGCAAAATGTAATTTTAAACTCTCTTGACTATATTCTCTTTATATTCTCTTTATTTCCTCCAAAAAGTGATTAACAAACAAGACATAGAAAGAGACATGACAAAATGTACATGACATGACAAAGTCGACAACTACAAAACATACAAAGACATTAAACATAGACATAAGAGGTCCAAACTCACAACAATATTGAAAGCAAAAATCCTGAGAAAGTCCAAATCTCAAGCCTGCGACCGGCTGAAATGGCGACCTGGGTCCAAGATCACAATAACCGAGACCGGAGACCAGTCCCAGAACCCCAGCATCCGACCGGCCGAGACCGGCCCCCGACCGAGATTCAAGACCTCTGACCGGCCAGTCGGACGCCTGAGACCCGAGACAGGTCGCCAAAACCAGTTGCATGGTTTTCGGTCAACACATATGTACAGATTAATTCTATATTTGTGTTACAAGCATAAAACAAAATCCTTAGAACATAATAAAGTTATTAGCAATCATTTTACAATGTAAGTGATTGGACATGTTTGTTTAATATGTATAAATTTGCACGTATTCTCATGCAGGCAATCATGAGAACGCGTACACAATAAAAACAAAAATAATAAGATGCACCCTCCGTGTGTTTTAACAGGATTTTTTAAAATAATTATTTAAGAGTTATTATTATGATAAGAAGTTCCCCTTACTGTTATATAGTTGTTTTTTATTTAATAGATCTGACTACGAAAGATTTAGCAATTCTTAAGAAGTGCTTGTGCACTGCTTTACTACTGATAGCATCTATTTGCCTGCCTATTAGTTTTTGAAACTTTGATTCGTTATCGTCATTTTTAAGTTCGCTTACTATACATTGTCCGAATTCGTTTAATAGCTGATCGAAAAAAACATTTTCTTATTGACTCAGTTTCGGAGCACTCCAATGTACAGTGTTTTACACCATCATCTGTTAGTATTCCACAACGTTCACGTAAGAAGGGAGTTTTGTGGAGATACGATTTATCGATGCATAACTGACTTATTTTAAATGCATTTAGTAAAGTTTTGGAATCATGTGATCATTACCAAATTATCGCATGTTCAATATAAGTATGTAAAAAATTTAAATCTGCAAAAATCGTCTGAGTTAAGACCAATTTACTGTTTCAAAGTTGTTAATAGTTTACAGATTCTCTTCCACATCAACTTATTTGGAAATTCGCCAGTCTGTATATAATTTACTTAAACATGGGATAGCATGTATTTACGAAGAATCATAATTACATCAGGTATAAATCCCCTTTGCTTTTTATCTACAGAGCAGACATATTTTGACAGACGTGCGTTAAAGATATGCGCAGATAATACTGTATTTGGCATAAATTGACATAAATTGCATAAAAACATCAATTTTCTGTAATCAATGTCGTAAATGATGTTTTTCCAGCCCAACATACTTAGGCAAATATCAGTTCTCGTTCTTTGATGAAATGTTTGTATCTTTTTTGCTTCAAGTCTTTGAAATCTGTCCAAACTGTTAATTTCAACGCTTTTTAAATTACTCCATAACTCACAGCCGAACAGAAGACTGGGTATGCAAATTTTTCTAACAAGAGAAGCCGACGTTATTGGATTTAGATATTTGGAATCTATTTTAATTGATAAAAGAGAGAATAGAGATGATTTTGCCTTACGAGTGACATTTTCTACTTTGTCCGAGTCGGTCAGTTTATCGTTTAGGAATATCCCAAGATGTTTAGCTTTTCTTGTTTGACTTATTTTGTCAGGACCAAGATTGAATGACAACTCTGGCTGGTTTCTGGACTTATTGCCGAAAAGAAGGACGACACTTTTAGTTGGATTTATGACACTGTACTTCTTATGTAGTTATATGTAATATTAAGCATTGTTTGAAGATTTTGTGGTATATTGCTGTGAGTGCAATATCGTCTGCAAGCGTTGTATTGCCAGTCGGGAAGATCAGTACATATGTTCCGCAGCGACTTTGTTCAAGTTCATTAAGAAAGCCGTCTATAAATAATTTGTAGATCCAAGTAGACATTACCCCCCCCCCCCCCCCCCCTTGTCGGATACCTTGTTTGCCTTAAGAAAAGTTTGAGCGGGCACTGTTTGCGGCAATGCAGCTTAACATGTCGGTATGAGCATCAACTAAAAAAGACCAAATTTTCCCGGTAATGCCTAAATCATACATTTTCAGGAAAAGTCATGTGTGAAATATTTTTATATTGTTTATTATAAAACATTGTACTTTGTTTATAGTATTAGAACAATTAGATAATTCGTGGTTTGATTTGTTAATCATAAGGTCTGAATCATGGATTGGATCGGATCGCCACTTTACAGCCTTACATTTTTATGTAGAGTTCCTGTTGCCTTGGCAATCAAAAAGAAAAAGAGCTTAATGATGTGTTTAAATTCCATGATAGATTGTTATATATATATATTTAATTAAAACAAAGACTTCTAAGGGTAATAAAATTCAAAGAGTTACCTACCATCATAAGGCTTTCAAAAAGGATGTACGCGAAAGTATAAATAAATGATGCCCGATGGTGTCGGATTTCTTATTTTTTTTTCTGTCCCGGTTATAACAAGTCCCGGATACTACGAGAAACCAAGCGAAGTCCCGACTATCTCGTTGTATCCGGAGTGTATAGTATCTAATGTCCCCATTTGCACGCACATTACACAGTCCTCAGTAGACGTTAAGCACTGTCCTCAGTGTTCTTCAACAGTGTTGATACTTGGTAAAGATGTCTCCAGCATGCATCTCTTTGTTTAAATTGTAGTTCATGAAGAACTCATGTTACCATGTCAACAAAAAAGAAAAACAAAAATCTTCTGAAACCACAAGTGTTAGACTCGACAGTGCTAAAGATAGGCTTAAACAAATGGGCGCCACGCCCTGCACTTAAATTGATGTGCCATGCCCTAAAATCTGAGCGCCTTGCCTAAAATTATGTGCAACTTTTATGTTGGTAAATATTATCTATTAGCTGAATTAACCAGCCACTTAAGTTTAAAACTTTGACCTACAAACTGGACATTAGGCTCCCTCCATAAGAGTTACCATGTTTATCTGGGTTTATCTTGGAAATCATCAATACGTGATTGCATCAGCGAGTGTTTCAATATTGATCAGCAACAATTAGATTGAGGTAATGTTTGATGAAATATATGCGCTAATTATTCTTATTGTTTAATGACAGGAATTTTAGTCACTTTTTAACCAGTGACTTTTCTAAAATGAGAGTTAATTAAGTCCATCTGTATTATCAATTTTTATGTTGATTGAACAGGCTGATGTCCAGTTAACATTTTGTAAAAATGCCTGCAAGGATCCTATGCAGTGTTCCCTAGCCAAAACAGGGAAATTAAACTGATTTCTTTGCGTATGAATTTTAACTATTTAAATTTTGTCAGGTTAAAACAAGGAATTTGAGTGATGTTAATTCATATTGACTGAAATTATTAACAGTCGTTTTCTTAACTTGCGTAAAACAGTGACATAAATAAGGCGAGCTAGATATTAATCCAGTTTCATGTAAAAAAAACAACAACAACATTATTCATCACCATCACATGTACTATGTACGTACTAGGTTGCGACACAACATAATACTATATACATTCAAATAAACTCAAATGAATAAATATTGATTAGTATGGTCGTATTCCTGTAACTGTTCATACCGATTACATGTACCACCACAGGGGCGGATCCAGGATTCCAGCAAGGGGGGTTTCAACTCAGCGAGTCGTATTTTTAACAGACGGTCAATTTGCAACTGAGCTAAAACATCAGTCCTTCGGACACTTCCAGGGTTCTCAATATATAATGTTTGTAAAGGGCCCAAATGATTTTTATGTCTGAACTAATCTAGGGGGTCCGCGGGCCTGCCCCTCCGGAAAATTTATATGCCAAGTCCTGTATTCTGAGGTATTTTGTGGGAATTTTATCTAGCAGGTTTTGAACTACTCCTTCTTACTTGATTTTAACTATTTCCTTGCGAGCAGTAGTGATGCTATTATATGCACTCAGATCCAAATACTCTGCCTCATTATCTGGGTCTAGATATGCGACTTACAATGTTCAACTGAAGAAGTTGTTAATTAGATGAAAAACTGTTCGAAATGGCAAAGTTCAGGGTTCCCAGTTTCTAGTCAATACTTTCGCCAGTTGGAAATGTTGAAGACAGTTTAGATGCACTCATAACTGTTTGTGGAGGGATGGGGTTTAGAGAGAAAATTAGCTGCGAGAGACTTTTGGTTTCCTACTGGACAAAAATATGATTATCTTTTGAATCATTTTGCATAAAACATATTTATGAACGTTAATGTGCAGAGTCCATTTTTTTTTACTTTTTAATGCTTTATTTTCATGAACAGCGTGAAATTCATTCCCTACTGAAGCACTGACCAATTAAAGCAGAAACGAATGTGTTAAGATTTCGGTACTAAAATCCTGGAACGACATTGGCGCGCCCGGCATATTTTTGATGATTTTTTTTTATTTTCTATGATGTGTGCACAACTCTACCTCAGTAAATTACTCTATGCAAATTACAGCAGTTGTGTTCGTGGTCATTACGTTTGTTTTTGATGTCTCTTCGCCGGACGTGATATCGAAAATACATGTATAATTATTTTTATTCAAACTCCATTTCTTTCTTGTATTGCAAATATAAGCATAAGAATGAATGTTACATTATTTTTATACCACAGACTTTAACTCCGAATTTTAGGGTTGCAAAAGGTCCTGATATTTATCAAATACCCATGGCGATAGATTGGGGGATGCTAGAAACATGCAATACTAAGTTTTCCATCGATTAACAATTGACTACTTTGTTGTTTTGATTAAAATTTAAGCACATTGGTCTCATACATTGGCAAGACTTTTAGTGTGCAGGGGTGCGAAGTTGTTTATTGGCAATACACAGGTTAGAATTGAGAGCAAGTAATATGCCTGAAGTCCAAGTTTTGAAACTCAAGACGATCACAGAGGCCGCATTTTTGTCGTCAAATGAAACAAAGTTGCAAAACACTTGTTGTCTATTTCTTTCTGGAAAACATTGATTAGTATCCAAAAACTTCGAACCTCGAATCACCCGGGACAAAAAAATCGGGGAAATTAGGGGGGTTCGTCCGAACCCCCCGAACCCCCCCCCCAACCCCCCCCCCTGAATCCGCCACTGCACCACTGAAGTTAATAGCATAAATCATTGATATAAAATTTATGTGTGTAACAGTTTAGATAATAAGATCATTTTAAACATAATCTGTATACTTGTGCTTTTTTTCATTATCTTGTTAGGTGACAGTGTATGTGCGTACGTTTGAAGTAATAATGGTCGCTAAGCACTCTTCGCGCACGGTACATGTATACAGATGCATATACATTTTTGTTTTCTTAATAGATAATAAATACATTTGTTGAAAGTCTACACTTTATTCCCTGTTCAGTTTGAAATCTCACAAAGGCGTCTGAAAATCATATTTGATAGTGGCCGTTAGATTGGACACAATCATACTGAAATAATTTTACAATTTCTTTATAGCATTATACACCATGATAATGACTGACAATTTCTCGATTCTTTGCTAGATCACTTATATACATGTGGACAATCTGACTGTGCTATGTAGCGCATATTAATGTTATTATAGATCCCTACGTACATATGTATTTCCTAAGTGCTACAAAAACCCGTCGAGTTATGTACTCTCGTCGCCATGTGACAACTGCAGTTCAGTATGTCTCTCAATACAAAACAACATTCAAACTCTTCAAATATAACTTAAAATTGTATCATGAAACGATTAATCATATGCTTAATCCGTTACATCATTATTGTACTGCAGGCTAATCTGATAGTTATTATATCGCATTACAAACATCCATCCTTTATTGTTAGACGAAAAATAAATGTTTTACATTAAAATGATATAATGGTAAATCATTGTAGATCGTGTAATTATCACAATTTCGCTTTTTGTACTGACCGGGATTTTTTTTAATAATATACACATTAATCTTTGTCAATGAAAATATTTCAATTAAAAAAATTAAAACTCTTTAAACACTAAAAACAGCATTTTAATACTTACTTTGCAATAATATCAAATTATAACTACTGTAAATCATATGTACTTAGAAATAATTTTAATCTATTGTGGGCTCCAATATTTGATAATTAAGTAGATTCTTTCTCCGTCGTTATCAGAAAATAAAGTCTGCTGATAGTACAGACATGCGCAGTGAAACAGTCAAATAATTTAGACGCACGTCCGATATGTACCGGAATACTGCAAATAGTGTGACATCTAGCTCAATGTATAAAACACAGTTCACGGTCCAAGACATGATCTGGGTTTTATACATTGACATCTAGCTATGACATGGACGACAAAATTTTAAGAAGCAAAAACGTTCTTTAGCGGAATTTAGAAGGACTATTCATAAGAGGTAATTATTGCAAACAGTAGATTTTAGTTTCTTTGAAATGCTTCACCCCGAAAACCTTGCGTCTGGGCTGTAGCTGGAAAATTCTTATAACGATTTAGTGGGTGGGGTAAGATTTCGTTGCACTTGTGTTTTTATACACAGTCGTGTCCGGTAATCTTGCGCGTCCGGTCATCTTGCGCAGTGGTCTACTGACATCCCCGGAAGTGTTTTTACGGTCAAGTTGTGAAAATATCTCAACAAACGATTATTTTTGGACCTAAATCAGAACATCTAAACAGGTTGGGGAAAGGTATCAAAAGTAGCTATAATTGCTACTTTCGGCTATAATAGCTACAAGTAGCAATATCAGAATGAATGAAAAGTACAAACATGTGATATTTCTCGATTTTGGTTCGAAACCGCAACCTATCCGAACTTGTGCAACTTGCTACGTACTAGTGCTTCACTTTGTTAACAACAACACTGACATCAAATGTTCAAAACAATGCGGTAATTACATAGAGAAATTGTAAACAAACCACCAAAACACTTTTTACCATGTAATATGTAATGTAAAATGCCTTAATCTGACCACAACGTTCGTAAAATTCATCGACTTATCGGATCGCACGATCTCGGACTTTGATCGCACTATTAAAAAGCATTCTAAACGAAATTTTATTGTTTCTTCATTAATTATGTAGACTGTGGTACAGTGTGTCCTCAAAATTATTGTTGTATAAGTGAATTCTGTTGATGAACATCTTTAATGAGGTTCATAATTTGGTTGACACATTTGTTGTCAAGAGTGAAGCTAGTTTCGGGGACTAAAGTCTTTATTCATTTGTAATTTATATTATGGATTTGGGGAAAGGTTGAGTGTTGTTGTTATAACACTACACATTGTGTTGTTGTCGTATGTAACCCTCAAATTTCTGGCTACAACCTGATTATTATGGAAGAAAATAATTTTATCGGAATGTTGTTCATTTTTATTTTTTCATAAAATGACGCAAAATTCCCCTTCCTGCGCTTATGGGTACCTGTCCCCGAAAGTAGTCTAGGGCCTTGACTGTTTCACTGCGCATGTCTGTACTTTCAGCTGACAGCGACAGTAGTAAACCAATTTTGTCTGGCGGCTATAACCGCCAGAGAATCCTTAGCGAGTTTCAGTTATCTTTCCTTGAGGTTTAAAGTAGGCGGTATTCCCCATGTTTACAAGTACATAACAACACCAGCTAGTGTTAGGTTTAAAAATACAATAAAATTGGAGTCATATTACGGATGCAAGTTTAACATTATCCCAACTGGGTTGCTGATAGCAATTTGATGCCACTTAACCTGGTCACTGATATATTGCAATACATATGTTTGGAATACCTACATTACTTCGATATGTTAAACCTTCGAGTTGCAAAAACGTGCACAATGTTTGCCATATCATGGCGTTCAGTGCACTGTTTACACCTTCCAGTTGCTGGTTTATAAAGTATTAGCTGTACTTCTTCTAATCTTTATCACAAATGGTGTATATATACTCGAGCATGCTATATCCATGTCAAGGTTTAAGAATTAGTGTGAAGACCAATAAGCCTAGTTGATGAGGATCGTGAGAGCCAATTTTTAAAATAGATACAGAGAGCAAGTGTGACGTCATCCAGCAGCCAATCGGAGGCCTCTAGATTTTGTTTTACAACAGTCGTTTATTTTCTGATAACGACGGAGAAAGAGTCTAGTCTAGTGCTCTGCTATTTATATTATGTGAACAGCTGTTTCATAGTGTACACGTGACACCAAATGATTATCATGCTATTTCCTGCGTAACAAGTACAACAAAATCAGAAACAAATTTTATATTATATTTATTAAAAGTTACATTTGATTTCACGCAGAGCATAAATATATAGATGACAAATCTTTATTACACACCCTATATACTAATTGACCTAATTACAAAGAAAATACATTTTCGTTTACAAACAATAGTTATTATAACAATCAAGTTAACCGGTGTCAAGGTACAAACAACTGCGAGTGGCTGGAGAGGAAATTGTTGCCAAAATACCCAAAAATTTCGCAAAGATATTACATATCACTGGTTAAACTATATGTATGCATGTTTTTATATAATTACCACATTGTTTTCAACACTGCATGTCAATGTTATTGTCTTTAAAGTGAAGCACTAGTACGTAGCAAGTTGCACAAGTTCGGATAGGTTGCGGTTTCGAACCAAAATCGAGAAATATCACATGTTTGTACTTTTCATTCATTCTGATATTGCTACTTGTAGCTATTATAGCCGAAAGTAGCAATTATAGCTACTTTTGATACCTTTCCCCAACCTGCTAAAAGGTAAATATGTTGAAAATAAATACCTGTCCAAGATATTTACATCATTGTAATAAATTATTCATGACCACGCCCACTGACCTATTTTCCGATATTTTTAGCAAATAATTCTTATTCCATCATCTAGTCCAGAAATGTGTGTCCCGTGATAGAAATAAACAATAAAACACATTTTGAAACAAATTTATACCATTTTAACGTACAAT
>JAZAYU010000064.1:380870-725342 GCA_038501625.1 Corbicula japonica | reverse complement strand
AAGCAACTATTTTTTAGTCTTAACAAAAAACATCAAGTCTCCAACAATAGCTGATAACCAGTATCAATGTCTACATTTTTTTTTCTAAATATTGGGTCTCATCCAAAAATATATACCTGTAATTCTCTTTTACAAACAAACCGAAATTTTGGAAATATAACATAGATTAGACAGCTCATGCAGAATTAGGTGTAATTTGTTAACTTTCTGAAAAAGACAAGAAGTTTGTACTGGTAGTTTGTATGCACTTAGCAGAACATTTTTTATTGGCCATGTAGTAGCTTGCATCATTTAGATTGCATGGTAAGTTTTTAATACTTTCTTAACCCTTTCCTCCATACATACGCCTATATGGCATGGACAATCTCTGTAGATCCAGATCAGCTGGCACGTCTGTGTCATCTGATCAAGATCTACACTGTTCCCTTTCAGATTCATTACCGTCATTGTTCCAATATAAGCCGCATTCATGTATAAGCCGCACCCTCCTTAACCTGATGAAACAGATGAAAATGGCTTAATGCAATGTATAAGCAGCCAAACCTGTGTATTAGCCGCACCCCGTACTTTTTTACTGCCAAATTCTGGAAATGTGCGGCTTATATTCAGACAATGACGGTAGGTTACTTCTGAAACCAGGCAACATGTGTAGATCTAGATAAGGATGTGCCAGCTGATCTTGATCTACACTGTTTGCCCACACAATAATGGTGAATATATGGAGAAATAGGTTAAATATTGTGACTTCTAATAAAATAAATTTAAAATGAGAACTACAAATTTTAACACTTTACTTCATATATACACCTTTTTATGCATGTGTCACTTTTGTGTGACCTGTGTAGATCCTGATCAGCAGGCACATCCATGCCATCTGATCAGGATCTGCACTGTTCCCTTTTTGGTCAGAAATAAGCTAATAATTTAAACAAGAGGGTCCTTGGGACCCTGGGTCGCTCACCTGCTAACATCTGTTCAATGGATTGGACAAAAATTAAGACCACTAGAGTGCGGACAAGCTTTTTCTAAAATTTGACCTTGTGACCTAGATTTCAAGGTCACATGACCCAGTTTCGAACTTGACTTAGATATCATTGAGATAAACATTCTGACCAAGTTTGAAGAAGATCACATCAAAATTAAGACCGCAAGAGTGCGGACAAGCTTTTTCTATAATTTGACCTAGTGACCTAAATTTCAAGGTTACATGACCCAGTTTCGAACATGACCTAGATATTATTGGGATAAACATCCTGACCAAGTTTGAAGAAGATCTGACCAAAATTACGAACACTAGAGTGCGGACAAGCTTTTTCTATAATTTGACCTAGTGACCTAGATTTCAAGGTCACATGACCCAGTTTCGAACTTGACCTAGATATCATTGGGATAAACATTCTGACCAAGTTTGAAGAAGATCGGACCAAAATTATGACCACTAGAGTGCGGACAAGCTTTTTCTTTAATTTGACCTAGTGACCTAGTTTTAAGTGTCACATGACCCAGTTATGAACTTGACCTAGATATCATTAAGATAAACATTCTGTTCAAGCTTAAAGAAGATCGCACCATAATTAAGGCTGCTAGAGTGCGGACAAGCTTTTTCTACAATTTGACCCAGTGACCTAGATTTCAAGGTCACATGACCCAGTTTCGAACTTGACCTAGATACCATTGAGATAAACATTCTGACCAAGTTTGAAGAAGATTGGACCAAAATTCTGTCCGCTAGAGTGCGGACAACAATTGTGGACGGACGGACGACAGACGAACCCCCCTCACAAAAGCTCACCCTGTCACTACGTGACAGGTGAGCTAAAAAGCGAACAGTACAGATACTGACCAAACGCATGAATGTGCCAGCTGATCATGATCTACAGTTTCCCAAGCCATAAAGAGGTGTATAATATGGACAAAAGGGTTAAAAATACTAGATCAGTGAATCTAATTCAACATCCACTATAGAAGTTGTATATATGGAGTAAAGGGTTAAAGGTGCTTACCATATTGGGACAGGAGTATTTTAGACAGGGGAGGTAATTGGTACAGCATCTTGCCCAGCAAAGTGTAGTGCGGCAACAACTTCTTGTGGTCTGACACTTTCTGAACCTGAAAATATATTTAACTTTATATGGAATGGAAACTGAAACAAGAACATGACACAATAAGATGAAACCAGGTTTACTTGTTAAATTTTAAGCAAAGAAAAAGGGTTTTAACTATGACAAATTACAGTCAAGAAGTATGGGTCATGGTGAGCTATTGTGACCATTCTTTGTCCGACATCTGTCAACATCTCCTCTGACACCACTCCACAGATTTTAACCAAACTTTTCCTGAAAATAACTGTTGTGATGTCAGACATATACATTAATTTTCAAAGCTGTATCCTGAATGGTAACAGAGCAAAAGTAAACTTAAACAAAAAACTTAATGACCGTTCTTTGTCCGACATCTGTCAACATCTCCTCTGACACCACTCGACAGATTTTAACCAAACTTGTTCTGATAATAACTGTTGTGATGTCAGACAAATGCATTAATTTTCAAAGCTGTATCTTGAATGGTAACAAAGCATAAGTAAACTTAAACAAAACACTTAATGACCGTTCTTTGTCAGACATCTGTCAACGTGTCCTCTGACACCACTCGACAGATTTTAACCAAACTTGTCCTGATAATAATTGTTGTGATGTCAGACATATACATTAATTTTCAAAGCTGTATCTTGAATGGTAACAGAGCAAAAGTAAACTTAAACAAAAAACTTAATGAAATGTTAAAGAATGCTCGCCCTCTAACAACATACCCCAAATGTCGAAGATGTGACCAGTGTAGATCCAGATCAGAGGGCATGGATCTGGATCAACACTGATGGCACACACAAAGTCATAAAATGCTTATAATTATATAAAGGGTTAAAGGTCAAAATGTAATAAATTTTCCACTTTGACATTCAGTAAGTGTTCTGGACAGTTTAATTAAAAACCATTAGATATTTTGGCACTTTTAAGAAAAGCTAGAACTTTTTAAGTGTGAACACACTTATGCAGATGGATACATTCAAGTCCTGGTTATTTCAGAAGGCACTTTTCCAGGTGTTTCAATCTAAACCACAATATTTTCTGACTTGACTCCATATACATGTTTAATTTAATCATGTGGTTTTTTTATTGCATGTGCTAACAGTGTATAAATAGATCAGCTTGCATTACAGTGTAGACACAGATGTGCCGGCTGATTAGGAACTATACTGTTTGCTTATGGTCACAAATAACCTAATAAATCCAAAAGTGAAGTTTTAGCGAACAGGGCAGAACCAGATCAAACAGCATAGATGTGCTGGCTAATATGTTCACCCATGGGATTACAGCAAGTGCTGGCTAATATGTTCACCCATGGGATTACAGCAAGTGCTGGCTAATATGTTCACCCATGGGATTACAGCAAGTGCTGGCTAATATGTTCACCCATGGGATTACAGCAAGTGCTGGCTAATATGTTCACCCATGGGATTACAGCAAGTGCTGGCTAATATGTTCACCCATGGGATTACAGCAAGTGCTGGCTAATATGTTCACCCATGGGATTACAGCAATATCCCATGGAGTAAATGGTTACCGGTAAATCAAAAGCATTCAGGGCATTCAAATGTTTACATCTTCTGCCCTCATATGAACACCAGTATGAGATAGTTTTGCATCCATTATTTGTTTTTCATAACTGGAAGAGTTAACTTTAGAAGCTTTGCAAATCCAAGTCTAAATGCAATTGTTATTTCTGATCTGAATCCAACTATTTAAAAGTTCTGCCAGTCCTCTTATACAGAATATCACTGTAGACAGTATTTTATACACTGCCAAGACAGATTTGTTTCTTGGCAAAAGTACATTTGATTGTCAGTCTTGGGCATTTATGGAATCATCAATGTCAGAAACTGCTGTGGTTTAGATTAAAACTCCAGGAAAAGTACCTTCTAAAATAGCCAAAATGTAAGTGTAGTCATCTGCAATATGTGTTTCTACTTGAAAAGTCTTAGCTTTTCTTAACTCTTAACTCCATAGATACACCTTCAATGCATGTGCGAAAAGAGTAGATCCAGATCAGCCAGCACATACATGCAGTCTGATCAGGATCTAGACTGTTTCCTTTTAGATACAATTTATTAGGTTGTTTCTTACCAATTATATTGATATCTAAATCTTCTTGAAGAGTATCAACAGATCATGTAAACAGTGGGTTTAACAGATTACACAAACAGTGGGATATAATTTAGCTTGCACAGCTTGAAATTTAGCATGAACAGATCTAATAATGTGGAATTTGCACACTTTGTGATGTGTTAATTTTCAGGTATTCCATACATATGAATTTCATCGCATGTTCAACCGGTGTAGATCCAGACCACCTGGCACATGTATGCTGTCTTATCAGGATCTGCACTGTTTGCTTTTTGACTTCTGGTTGGAAAATGATCAGTGAAGATCCTGGCACAAATGCCCTGGCTGATCTGGATCTTCACTGCGCACACATACAATAAAATGTATATATATGGAGTGAAGGGTTCAGAGTGTGAAATCAATGCCCAGTGATATCTTATTAAGTAATAGCATAATGTTATATTAATATTATAATAATACAATAGCTTCTACAAAAATGTTATTTTCAGCCTTTCTGCGAAAAATTTGTGCCTGCAAAATTAAATGATACTACAGTAACTCTAATTATTTCTTGACATTAATTAGCAAGAATACAGCTTGCCTGTGGGGATATCTGTTTTCTGTTTGATAATTAAACAAATACAAATACAGTTTACAAACACATCAACTTAACCCTTTGCTGTATATTCCTACCTACCTAAGCAGCCACCTCCATTCAGCAACTACCTGTCCTAAACAGCCAGTTTTAATATGTCCTAAACTGATATTTTGATATCATTGTTACCCGTCTTAAACAGCCATATGTGTTAAGCAACCAATTTTTGTCACTTCCTGAGGTGATTGCTTAATACAGGTTTGACTGTATATGTATTTAATCGTGTGTGCGATCCTGGCCAATCTGGGTCTGCACCAGTCCCATTTTAGTCAGAAATAACCTAATAAATCTAAAAACAGTGTAGATCCTGATCAGAGGGCATGGATGTGCTGACTGATCTGGATCTATGATCACACACAATAAAGCTGTATCTATAGATTGAAGGGTTAACCCTTTCCTGTACAGACACACCTTTATTGCTAGGGCGAACAGTTAAGATCCAGATCAGCCGGCACATCCGTGCCGTCTGATCAGGATCTAAACTGTTCGCTTTTTAATTGATTAGGTTATTTTTGACCAAAATGCGACCAGTGCAGATCCTGATCAGACGGCACGGATGTGCCGGCTGATCTGGATCTACACTGGTCGCACATGCGTAAAAATGCGTATATATACAGGAAAGGGTTAATATATATACCAAACACCTGCAGTTGGTAGCCTTGAACATATCTTGTCTATGATTACAGTCATTACAAAAAATGATGGAATGAAGAAAATGCATACAGATAATATGATTAAATAATTGTACATGACATTATGCCAAAACTACAGGAAGATAACCATCTACATAGAACATGACAGGAGCTTATTGTTACTTTGTGTCTGTGTTAATATCAAACCTGCTCATCAGCAAACCAGAAGTATGTCAATTTATCAAGAAATTAGAAATCTGACATTAACTTGTTATGCAAATAATGAATCTAATGAATTTCATAATATTTTCTTTAAAGATTACTGTCTAGATTAGACAAGAGAGCCATGATTGAACTTAATTGCTCACCTGAATAGTTTAACCTCTTACAAATAATGGATCTCAGAATATTTTATATATGAATTTAAGTTTAGAATTAACAAGAGAGCAATGATTGCACTTCATCGCTAACCTTAATTGTTCAACTTCTCATACAAATAATGGATCTCAGAATATTTTATTTATGAATTTATGTTTAGAATTAACAAGACAGCAATGATTGCACTTCATCGCTCACCTTAATTGTTTAACTTCTTATACAAATAATGGATCTCACAATATTTTCTTTATGAATCTTTGTTTAGAATTAACAAGAGAACCATGAGTGCACTTTCTTGCTCACCTGAATCATTTAACTTCTCATACAATGGATCTCACAATATGTTCTTTATGAATTTATGTTTAAAATAAACAAGAGAACCATGATTGCACTTTATTGCTCACCTGAATTGTTTAATTAGCAACAAAATCAAGTGATTTTTTGTTAACAAATTTAAAGAAGGGAGGAGAGAGGGGAATAAGAGGAGGGAATATTTTTAAAATTATTAACAACATTTCCACAAAATCATTTTTAAATTATTTTGAATTAATATGTAACATAGGAATGCAAAAACACAAACCTGGTCAACATTGGCTGTAACTAAAAAAACCTGGTAAAAATATGGTCAACAATGACTGTAATTAAACAAACCTGTTCAACAATATGGTCAACGATGGCTTTAACTAAATCATCAGAACCAACCACCTGCACCAACTTCAACAGAACTGAAATTTAAAAAAAAATGCATGCTTTGAAAAAAAGCGCAAAGCAATGGGAATAACCGTCAACAGTTTTGTTACAACATAATTATGATATTGTAGAAAGTTTCATCCAGATCACCATTTTGGAAAAAAAACTGATTCCTGCTCACCTCTAAAACACAGTTGTCCAAATACCCAGCTTTTAAATTCATGGTGTAGCCAATTTTCCGTATAATTGGCATGCTTTTTTTCACTTAACCCTTTACTTCATGATTATGATCTACCGTCATTGTTCGAATATAAGCCGCACTTATGTATAAGCCACACCGCCCCCAAACCTGATGGAACAGATCAAAATTGCTTATAATGTATTTATAAGCAGCCAAACCTGTGTATTAGCCGCATCCCCAACTTTTTACCGCCGAATTCTGGGGGAAAAAGTGCGGCTTATATTCAGACAATGACGGTATATCCTATTGTGTGACCAGTAAAGAGCCAGATTAGCTTTAACGTTTATTTCGTGTTGACTGATCTAAACTGTTTTCCTTAAAATTTATCTGTCCAAACAGTATGCAATGATGTTCAGACTGATCTGGATCTACATTAAAATCAACTATTTATACTAGAAAAAACTTGTTGAGTCTGATTTTCATCACAAACACCTACTAATGCTATCTGTTGTATAAAGATGGGATCCCAAAGGTAACTCAATTGTGTAAAAATGAATAACAAATAGGATCCGGTGCCCAAAATTAAGATTTTTTCTATTCAAACACAAGATTTTTGTCAAATAGTTTTTTAAAACGTAAAACCTAATCAAACTTAGACCATTTCAAGCACCGAAATCAAGTTTTGTCGACTTCGACATTTGCGAGGTTTTGAATCTTATAAGAAAAACTTGAGTTTCAAAATTTAATGATTATGATATTATTTCACTGTGTTATGTATTTGTAATAAACTGTTGAAGTTTTAACTTGATATCTGCACTAAAACTTGATATTTTTTTCATATGGGATTACAGCTGTATCCATGAAGGGTAAATTTAAGTAATGGACTAGATTTTTATTTCAGATAAATCAATGAAATATTTAATCATTGTCTTCTTTAAAGCGGGTTTTCAAATATAACTTTGAAAAAAGTTCTTCAACATTTGCAAAGGAAGTTACACACAAATGCAATCTGATTAAAATCATATCCTGAAAACCGCTACACTATCAGGATCTGACGACGAGTAGCTAAAACGTGCTTTTATCACAAACCTTTTGAACCAACCAGATTGTCGCTTACAAAATCGCGAAAGTGAAAGTAAACATTCTATATTAAACCATAAAAAGTGTTGAGAGCCTGCGTAAGACATATTTTGCTGAATTTTTTTGTGTTTATGTAGTATTGCAATTATTTCTAATGTAATAACATCTTCAGATCATTTTGCGAGCGCTGTATATCATGCTTCCTGTGTTGATAATTTCTAAAAATAGTAATCGGGGAAAACCGCTAAAGCTTATGTTCGGTATCTACGGGCCGTCATCAGATCTAACATTTTGTTAGATCTGACTTTAGTGAGATTGACACAAATGTTTCCATATCCACTTAATACATGTTTATAATACTTGCATGTTTGTTCGTGATACAGTGACTTTCATTATATAAAACATTATGAAAACATTGAAATCTTTATTGTATTTAATACAGAAAAATATCTATAAACTATATTTTACCTTCAATAACCAATGACAGAAATGAATCTTCTTCTTTTTCAAGACAACCTAAAATTGTGTGAAAAAACAAATGATGTTGCCCGAATTGGTAATCAAACCTGTATCATAGTGCGACAGTGCTTAGCCATGTAAATCCCATAATGCTTCTATTGTTATTGGACATTTATTTTATATTCCATGTGAATCACTCAATTAATACAATGTTTATTTTTTGTTGATTTTTACAAAAAAATACAGGTACAATAATTCAAAAACTTTCATTGACAAGATTGAGAAGAAACTTGTATAATCTGTCTCACTAAAGTAATGTTAAAGATGAAAGCCATTACATGTAACATAAAAACTCAAGTGAAAGGAGCGAAACTGTAAAAATATTTTTGAAAGAGTTATGGAGCCTCTTTGGATATATTTATTTATTTGGCTAAATGTTATAATTTTAATTATCATATTGTCAGTAAGAATGAGGCTTAACCTAGCCTTTAAAAAGCAGCACTGTCACAAATTCTTTGTTTTATTTTGCGAAGAATTGGCAATATTTGGGAAAGCAAGTAAAATGGATAAACATCTGGGAAATATAAATATACATTTGATTGTTGGAACAAACAAGCTTTCTAGGGCTTTTTCAGCTAGTCTCACGGGGCTGATAATGGGCCCCATTCCCAATGCCAAATTATGAAATAGGGACCATTTTTCCCAATTTCAAGAAAAAAAAAAATCCCAATTTCAAGAAAAAATTTCCAATTTCAATAGAAATAATTTTTTGCCTAAAACACAGAAACAATAAAGAGAAACCATATAATCAAGGGTTTTTTCAAATTACAAAATTAGTTTGTTTACTGTTGATCAATGATCAGTGAAACCTACATTCCTTGAATTTTTGTATGGAAAATGTGTAAAACCAGTGTATACCGTGTAAAAAATTTCCCAATTTGAGCAGGGGCCTTTTCCCCCAAAAAACCCTGAAAATGCCCTGCTTTCAGGGAAAAAACCCTGAAAATGCCCTGCTTTCAGGGAAAAAAAACAGAAAATGCCCTGCTTTCAGATTGAAAATATTTTCCCAGATCAATCTATTGCAGTCCAACCTTGCTAAAAGGGAACTTTGAAAGCAAGACCACATGTAAACAAAGACCATATGTGGATAAAAATCACATTTTGTTTGTCTCACTGACTGATTCGAGGAAAATAATAACCTGTAAACAAAGACCATCTGCCTTCAACAACCACTTCAGGATTCCCCGGGGTGGACTTTGAAGACAGGTTTGACTATATAAGAAAATATGTGTACCAAGAAGAACTTTAATAAGATGCCAGACAATCCTCTCCTCCTGCATAAAGAGTGGCATTATCTCCCCTGATTGCTGACTCGACAGTCTAAGCAACTCTGTCAAGGCTGGCTGCTTTTGCAGGGGAAGCAACTCTTGGTTTTCAGTGATTTCCACAATACAGGCCAGACAGACAGGACATCTGTGTAAGGTGCTGTAGACTGTCCAGCTAACATCGTGTTCATCATGGTCAAACTGTACAAGGAAATCCATCAATGTAAATTCCAGCAAAGCTGAAATAAACAAACCAAAGGAAATCCATCAATGTAAATTCCAGCAGAGCTGAAATAAACAAACCAATCCATTCAATTTTTACCAGCAACAACTTTATGGAGAAAATCAAAATTTTGGAGATTTGGTCATGATCAGGAGTTCAAAATTAACTTAAATTTTTTAGACTCTTGGAAAAATTGGCATAGTTGGCAGGTCTGTGTCCAAGCTGTGTTGTCACATATCCAACTCATTAAAAAAACCCAGCTATATCTAAAAAAGATAGTTTGCAAGCAACAAGTTACAAAAATCATATCAACTGGACACTGAAGAATGATTATTAAAAATTGAGACCTTGAGTCACTGGAGTTTGATGCAAAAATTTTAGAGACGCGAAAACATGTGACAAATTGATTCTGCACTGATAATCTTCTAGTTGTACAGTAGTTTTTACGAAAGGCTCTCAGTTTTATAAGTTTAATCCATTAACAAAACCTTATGACTGACTTTCTTTTATTATATATATTCAATCTCAGCGATGAAATAAAATAACCAATCGTATCATTTTCCCGCCTAAATGTCATCGGTGTGAGCGATAAAACACGGGTACCGAAAAATCCGTCCCGAAAAGTAAGATACTATGGTCTACACCTGTATATTTGTTTCTATACAACACCTTTTCGCTTCGTTTGTTTAGCATGGCTTGATTTGACAAAGATTTCTGGTAGGTAACTTAAAGGGTCATTCTTCGTCCATTAGATTTTTATCTACAGGTAGGACGGCCAATGCATTCTATGGAAACTGCAATCTCACTTAAGTCTAGCACAACTATTTGTGCGCGACAAGGGCTTTTCTATATATGCGATCTTCGCCCTTCGCGCACAACCCAGTTAGCATTCAAATCAATGCGGAAAATTTTCCTTTTATGTCTATATGCCAGCGACCAGAATCCTGTCGCAACTTTTAACGGCTTCAAATAGTTTTTAAACCTTATATATCTTTTAAAAAATTACATACCTGGAAAGCTAATTCCAATTAGAATCAAAATATCTGATACTTTTTAAGAAACTTGTTCGTTTATTATGAAAAAAAAACTTATAAATCTCCACACTTGTCAGCAGTTTTTATGTTACTCCGCTATAAGTTTATCTGACTGTAATGTATCGATTTATAAAAGGGACGTTTTCATTGGTTAGCACATTAAAATCTACATGCAAACGGCATTAACAATAGTTAGTTTAAAATTGTTATTTGTGGAATATTTTTGATTTGATTAATACTTTAGAGACTATTTATGTTTTATAACAACAAAAGAACTTAGCAGTGCTGAAATTTTCAAGTTGCAGTGAAAAAATGGGAATTTAAAGCAGTGCAATTTCCACCACAGTTTTGATCGTAACTGCTTGAGACGTAAAGGACAGACATCTGTAAAAAGTCAGTATGATAATGGGTCTGTGCTTGCAGTCGAATTATTGAGACTAACTTAAGTCAGATCTAACAAACTAGCGGTTTTCAGTAGATGATTTAAATCAGATTGTGGAAACTGGAAACTAAAAGGAACTTCGAGACGATAAAAATTTCGCATTCTAAACACATATTCACAAGTATAAATATAGCATACAAAAATAAGGCTTCAATAATATTTTATTGAAATACTAGCAAACAAAGAAAGTTTTAAAACCAGTATATTTCAGATCATACTGACTTCTCTTCCAAAAATATCGTCAGTATCGCTGTGCTATCCACAAAGAATTCCTTGTTTGCAACCATGCCTTGTTAATGTAGATGGCTGCCGCTTTGATGCCATTTCCAATTAAGCCGTGTATTATCGGTACGATCTAAAGGTAGCAAACAAGATTGTAATTAGTAAACAAGTTCATTAGTTACAAGTGCACATAGCAGAAGTATACAGTGATACGGGTTGTTGTGCTATGAAATATTCTGCCTTTTATCGCGAAGACAGTTTTTCTTAGAAACTAATTCTGATGTAAGAAGTATTTTGACCCCCGTAGAATAATGACCCCTCGGTATTTGTAATAAAATGACCCAAAAATAAATCCCAGAAAAAAACCGCCTTAATCGTGTTGTACTGTTATTCGAGAGTTCTAATAAATAAATAAGTAGTAATAAATTTCACCCCCTCCATTAAGTTTAAAAACTTTTGCAAATCAATGAATGCTCAATTTAAACTTATGGCTACATATTTTGGTATCATCACCCTTTCATCAGTTAAAGTTAATTCATAGCGCTCAGATCACGTTTTAAAAGAAAGCAATGTTAGACAACATTGCGTTTATTTTGACCACAATTTAGCTATTAACATTTCGCCAACCACCCTTTTGCACGTAACGTAAGATATAATAAAGTGACGTTAGAATGAAATGTGGACACGACATAATAACATTGTAAATGTACATAACTTAGATGAACCACATTGCTTACCAAAGATTGGCAACGTAAGGCAGCTTTGGCGTTCCATATCCGCCCCTTCTATTTTTTATGGAGAGGAGTCTTTTCTAAATCTTTATTTTACTTTTTCGCTTATCGGTAAAGAAAAAATCTAATAAATGACACCACTATGCTTGTTATGACACATTTGTCTACAAAAGTAGAATGTGCTGATCACTGCTTTGATGTTTTACCTTTGATGTACTTTTAACAACCATTCAATGGTATTCTCCTCCAAGAAACTACAGATTGTTATCATATGAACCATACTGACGTATCACGGAACCAGACTGACGTATCATACCGGGCGGTGATTAGTTAACCACTATGTTAATTAGTTACAAGTAGAAGAAAATATCAGATTATCAGATAGACATGATATATAGACTCTTACTCAGTCGTCATCAGTAAATACTGAAGTAGAGATTTGCGCAGTGAAACAGTCAATCAGATGGAGAGAAAGTGATATACGGTGATGAACGAAGCAAGAAAGGAAATATACAGTAGCCTCTGTGTGTGAATTGATTCCGGTGTAGGTCCTATGAATTAGGTCTTGCTTTCAAAGTTCTCTTTTCAACTGTTGAACTTATTACAGTAGCGTTATTTGTGATGTGTAACGGCCGTTAAACATCGCACCGTACATTCAAACAGTGCTGTTATCAATTACGACCCCCAAATGTCGTTGAGCACGATAACGTTATTTGTGAAAAATTTACAGGCTCAGTCACACTAAGCCTGCAATAATTTGATACGTGTCGTGTTCGGTGGCTTTCAAAGTTCCCTTTTCGACAAATGTTTGCAAGAAATGTGTGAAGTTGAACGATTGTTTATCGGAACATTATTCAATGACCTTCTTCAAATGTATGTCACGACAATAGCAAGTCCTCAAACCTAATACTCCAGTTCAGTAAATCAATTGTTTATTTTGTTTTTATATTAAACACATGCATAACAACTATCATGTATTTTAATCTATTAGTTACGCTTCCTGAAAATATTAAAAACACGTTCAGAAATCAGCGAAATGTAAATTGGTACTCCGGAAAATACCTGGTACCCGTTGTAGAGTGGCTCCCGTCCTCGACAGTATCATGTTCTTTGCTCATTTTTATTTTCTTAAACAATAACCGCTGATGGAAATGGCAAATTCAACAAACTTTTAAATTTAAAACTAACAATTCATGTTTCGTGTTTTTCTTTTAGTTAAGACTGTTTAAAAACACATGTGCACAATGACGTCATTGGTCTTCAAGTCATTATAATCAGAATATGTCCATTCGGCGAAGACGTTTGTGAAAAACAATATTAACTCTGACAGTACTTGTATAAATACTGAAGGATGTTTTTGTTTTAAATTATTATCTACAGTACCCAGGGTCGGATGCAAGATTTACAGAAAGGGAATTCGTATATGGCAGTCTTAGTATAGTGGCATGATAATTTCCAACCGTGCCTTGCCAAAATCCCCATGAAAATAAAAAATGCTGCCTAAAAATTGGGTTCGAGCACTCATCCCCGTTTCCTCTGGATCCGCCCATGAGTACCGCATTTTTACAAACAAAAACAAAATACATGTACAAACTTGCAAGATACTGGTTAATGACATAAAACAGATATGTTCACTCACAGCATCTTCTAACAATACGAATTACAGACAAAAAGTTGCCATAGTAACCAACCACACAACACAGTTTAGAAATTGCAGGCTTTCGTTTTTGTTTGACCCTAGATGTTTGAAAAGTTGAAAAGATACATGTTTTTAGACTTTTTAATTACCACAGTAACGCAATCATTTAAACTTAATAAACATATACATACATAAACGTAATTTTGAAGATGAAGTGGTATATAAAATTTTCTCTGAACTAAACTGCTTCTATTGAATACAAAAATGCCTCACAAAATACATACATTTATCAGATTTGGCTGAATCTATTCTACGAAATTTTGAAAATTGCGAAGGACTGTACTTTTTGGCCATGAAGAGTTGACTTAGGCGACCACAGTAAACTCGTAGACAGTGGTTACAGTTATTTGTATCTTTTACATACTTTTTAAAGATGTCTTTTCACAGTTCAGAATGTTATTTATGGAATTGTTCAATGTCTCACTTGTGGTCAATGTCAATTGTACAACAATAGATCTATACTGCATATCGAGGGGTCAGTGCAAGACTATTGTAACTACATTGAAATAAAAAAGGAGTTACAATAGTCTTGCACTGACCCCTCGATATAAATTACTGAAAAGGAGCGAATCTAGCCGAAATTTTGGACAAATCGCTGCATTTTAAGATCTGCTATATGTGAATTTTACTGCGTTATTAACGTTACAGCAACTTTCGTTTTAGAATAGTCACTCATACTTCGTCTGTGTAAGAATATCAGTATTTTTTTCATGTTGATATTTAAAACCATTTCATATTTCGTTCTGATACGTGACCAGGCACCTTTAAAATATTGACGTTTAGTTAGGCAAGAGAAAAAAATATTTTAGATTCTCATCCCCGCCCGCCCCTGTCAAAAACCACCCGCCCCAAAAATAACTTAGGGTATTTCGTTAATAAAAAATAAAATTAAAAAGTGTCCACACGCCCCTTAGTTCCCCAAAATCCGGATGAGAATCTAATTTTTTTTCTCTGACCTTCTCTCATCATAATTTCCACTAACTCTCAAACTGTAAAATATAGAAGAAATGAACAATTCCATACGACTAAATTTTATAATTGATTATGGATTGTAGACAGTCATGTGATGATCTGTTGATAGGAAAAAAAGAATGATTTTATAGCAGGAAAGAACCAGGATCTAGGGCGCACCAACCTAACACTTGTCTCAATGTTAAATTCACAATATTCAATGTACATTAAACATGATTTCTATTATCTTAATTCGCAGACAAACATGTATTATTGTGACGATCTATATTTCATCTATTCAAAAACACACAGGAAATTGGGGGCTAACCAGTTTGTAAGAAAATTACTGATCTTTAGGCTATAGACCACTAAATATTGGTGATCGGGTTGCGGACCAGTAACAGGAAGTCAAGCTTGATTGGTAGAAAATGAAAATAAATATTTTGAAAAGAAAATTATTTTGAGAAAATAAAGTGATTGTCTATTAAATTGGAAATAAAAATAATGAAATTGGTATTTAAAAAAAAGGAATTCATCTTTAAAAATAGTTGTCATTTTTGACAGAATGTAAACAAAAGTTCCACAGAGAATGGGGTGATACAATTCTGGCTAAAATGCCGAAAAAGTTTATCGGTCATGCTATGGTTGAATTGGTGTTTTACGGTGTCTCTAGGTTGGTTCTCTTTAGAACTGTACTATTTTAAGGGCATGACCCAATAGTAAATTCAAAACTTGATGAGAGGCTATAATGGAAGTCTATGGAAATTGAATTAGTGGTCTGTAGCCTCGAACCGAACAGGCCCTATTTTAAACGCGGTATCGCAAATACGGTGCCATAAATTTACATCCGCTTTCCCTAACTAGTCTATTAAACAAGATATATGCATGAAATTGCTTTCCTTTCATTTCCTGGCATGTTTATCTGAAAACAAGCCACAAACAGGCCGATTTTAAAAGGTTAAGAGCCCCCCCCCCCCCCCCCCCCCCACCACCACCACCACCCCGATGAAGAAAAATAAGTACATGTATTAAAACGGAATTCATTCGGAGCACTCTCTTACACTATCGGCTCATTACATTAACCTCTGTTATAGGCTGGGACTACTTTCAACAATTTTTACTTGAACTCAAAGAAATAGTTTACCAATTACATTTACAATAGCTTGGGTTTCTTCGGTTTTAAAGAAAGATAGTGAAGATTTCAGTCATTTGTTTTACCTCAAGCTTTCAAATTCATAATCTATGACTGTATAAAAAAAAGGCTGTCGAATTTGGTCAAAAATCTTGACATTGAGCCTTTCGCAAAGATGTAAACTGAGTGTAAGGAACGACAACTCTGCGAAGGAGATTGCATTCGGAGACTTCATGGACCACGGAGGATTACTGCGTTATTTGGTGTAATGCAACCATAAATTTTTACTCTGTCTAGTAATCGATAAAGTACAGTATGTCGGTATGCTTCAGGGAAACTTATGCCAAGTTCGATCTCTATCTGTTAACATAGGTAAATAAACAATCCCGATCTGTCAGCCGCCGAGGTTATCTAATACAGATCATGTGAAAACTGGAAAATATTGCACCGTGATCGCTAACTAGATCTCACTGACTTTATCTCTAAAACAAACATTAACATCATCCGAATATGGGCAGCAGCCCAGCACAGACAATCAATAAGCGATTGATACCAATACATGTGTTGGTGTACCCTATTACCCGGTTTAAGTCCCCTGTGGCAAAATATTCCTGTACTTGTTTGTTTTTAGGAATAACTGTTAGGGAAAGGGTGAGATTGGTACACTAACAACCCAGTTAAAATCCCAAGTGGCAAACTGTTTTTGCAACTGACCTTTCCAAAGCGGAAACCACCCTGATTCTCATTTTTGTTAATTGTTTGTGGTGTCTAGTTTGAAACTGATCATTCTATAAACCATGCTCTCTTCTCCTCTCTGCTTTTTGGCTGTGTAAGTAATCTGTGTCTTCTGCATGTTTCCATTCCTGATATGCATATTTCACGTTTTGATTACTTGATAATTACCTAATAAAATGGTTATAAAATATTATGTCAAATGCTTGTTTAAATTTTATTTCACTCATGAAAAAATAGTCAGCATACAAGCCGATTGGAATTGAGAAAAATGTTGAAAACAACAATATTTCATCGTACAATTTTTCTCAGTTGCAAATTCAAAACAAATTAAATTATAACATCGGACTAAGAAATGTGCAAAGTCGTCTTTAAGATAATTCATACTTCCAGATAGTACAGTTGTACTAATGATGAGCTGTGAAAATTAAATTATCATTTTTTCAACAATTTCCAAACAAACTTTTATTATATTGTTACAAACAGATGAATATTGATAATAACAGAAGACAATTGTTGAAAAAAAAAAAGAATTTTGTTAGAAAAGTAATAAAATATGGTACCTGCTATGTTGTCTAATCCGGGTGTCAAAATAAAGCATTTTCAACTCAAATAAATCCAAAACAATTTATAACAATATCCAGTTCAATGTTCCCTCTAGGGCCAACTAGTGTTACTTTTTCAAAATAACTTTTGAAACATTGCACAAATACCATCACACAAGATTTACATTGTTATACATGTAGAGATTAAACTGTCCTGCAGGTAAACTCAAGTGGGCATGATTTGCATGCTTTTTGCATGGGTGGGTGACCTCATGGGACAAAGAATGATGTGTTTGGATTTTGATTTATAAGAGCAATATTTTCAAGTTATTTTGAAAAAGTAACACTGGTTGACCCTAGAGGTAACATTGAACTGGATATTGTAATTAATTATTTTTGATATATTTGAGCGGAAAATGCTTTATTTTGACACCCGGAAATTCATTTTTTTTTCAACAATTGTCTTCTGTTATTATCAATATTCATCTGTTTGTAACAATATAATAAAAGTTTGTTTGGAAATTGTTGAAAAAATGATAATTTAATTTTCACAACTCATCATAAGTACAACTGTACTATCTGGAAGTATGAAGTACCTTAAATGTGTAAATTTATATAAAAAAGTAAACCTCATAAATATACCACTGGAAAATATGTGAAATATATTCGAGATTACTCTGTTGAACAACAAAACTTGTATATAATACAGGTAAATCTATATTACTCTAAAAACTCTCTAACCGGGCTATGACGTAAATCACAGGAGCGTAGCATGCACTCTGAATTATATCTGTTCATTTTTTTGCCTGTTATTGTAAGTAGCTTTAATAATGATACTGTGAATATTATTAATAATAATATTATTATTAATGTTAATATTATTATTATTTAGTTTATTATTATCACTTAGTATATAACATACATTGTTGAAGATTTATTTATTTATTTATTTTGGTCCCTTTACGCAGATCGAAATAATGTATTTTTTTGTCTACAAAACATGGGATTATTAATTTTCTCAGACTTGCTCTCTCCCTCCCCCCCCCCCCCCCCCCCTCTCCACACACACCCAGATTGTTTACCGGAAGTCAGATATATATGTATGTATTTGTTATATTGCGTTATATTGTCCTTATTGTGTAATCATGCACTTGGACGAAATAAACGATATGTTCTGTTCTGTTCTGTTCTGTTCGTATTTAGTTTTCCTCCAATGACTCAAATTTTGAATACTTCACCTTAAAAGATAACAAATGGTTGAAATTACCATTGATAATGGAGAGTAAACTATGAGTAAATATATATTGAAGCCTTCAATTTTTCCAGAGATTAAAAAACTGAGATTGGTTGAAATGAAGACTGATCCACCCAAATCTCATGCACCTGGGTGGCTGAAATAGAGACCAGTCTCTATTTTAGCCGATAAGGGCTTGATATTTGAGATTGGTCTTTATTCTCAGTTTTTATCCTTGGACATTTGTATTCGATTATTGCTGCTTCTTCAACAATAACAACCGTCAAAACAATTTAAAAATTTAAAAAAAACTAAACTTGTTCATCAACTTCATGAAAAATAACATGTGCGATTCTCCATTTACAAAACAAATGCCGTACGAAACTGGAATGGACGAAACATTTCAGGTGTGAATCCCACTTGTATACTACGTCTCTGAAATTTCCTATCATAATAGTCAAGACCTAAAAATTACAACGTATACAGTGTAGTCGGGTATTCTAACCAGTTGCTCATTAAAAACAAATACATCAATTAATTCAATAAATAGTATTCGCATATGTATAAACAGTCCTACTAAGAAGAAATGAAAACAAAATTGGAAAGACCCATCTTCTATTGTGAAACCATTATATTTCGCGCGGGTTTAATTTTCGCGTATTTCTCGGTGAACAGTGTGCGCGAAATCTAACCTGAGCAAAGAATAACCACATAGAATATTTTTATTCCAGAATATTACTACTGCGCGAATTAAAGTCCCCGCGAAAATGTCATTTGCGTCATATGCGTGGAAATGAGCCCTCGCGAAATTATATGATACAACGGTAATATTTTATTCATATCGTAGTGAATGATTTTTTCTAACATCTGACATTCCTTCAAGATTGAAATATGAAAGCACAGGTTATCATTAATATCACCTACCTCGTATTGTTACCTAGGTAACGAAACTTATTTTGTTCGATTCTAACTTTCAAGAAGTTCTCAGAGAACTTTATCTTATATTGAATAAAATGAAGCTTTTGTATCATTTTCCTGCACCCACGCACTGTTGTAAATTGTGTGGAGCACCTTTCTTATCGGTGCTCTAAGAAGTTAAAATAATAATAGTTTCTGAATTTAGCAAAGTAAAACCTTAATCTATTTATTTATGGCTGAAATCAGTTACTTGTCCAAATTTTAGGTGATATTGGTTTAAGAATGGCAGTTGAGTAAATATTCATGCATGGTTTTACGTCAGGACGCAGTGACGGGTTCAGAGGAGTTCATTGGGTGTGCTCGAACCCATCCAGTATTTGGGGGTAGCAATATTTAAAATTTTCATATTATATTTGGCCAGAAATTATCATGTAATTTCCCTAAGACTGCCCTCAAACGTACCCCAATTTTGCAAATCTTGCATCAGCCCCTGCAGCCCGACGCAATAGAAGTGCACTTACTAGGAGAATTGCGAAATAAACTGCTACAGCTGTTTTGTTCATGTTTAAGAGGTAATTTTATTGCGATTTAAGCCGTCGGTATCGAAATGACGCCGATACCCGCCACCGGCTTTCACTAGATTATAAAATAACACACTGGCAAAGGTTCATATATATAATGAACGATTTTTGTGTTGACCTTTAGCCTGATATATAAGGCGATACAAAGGGATCGCTTTGACTGTCCGTCACATGGTCCGTCCGTCCGTCCGTAATAGCTTTTCCACTCCTTAATATTTTTTCATCAAACTTTAGAAAATTTATTGCCATGAAGCATAAATCTTTAGTCAATGTCACATTTTACGGAGTTATGTCCCTTTTAGATACTTTGTCTTTGTAGCGAAAAATTACGTTTGCTATATACCTTTATCATTTCTTTAAAGAACCTTGAAGAAAATGGCCCAAACGAAAAGCAAAAACCGTGACTAAACTTTGTCTTATTCCTGGCTGATCAGCAAATAGTCGGGTTCAGTAAAAGAAGAATTTAGTGGTTTCGACACTTACATTCTTTGTAAGCCTTATTTCACGAAGCTGAAGATAGAATGTGTCGGTGCCAAGAGAATCTGATAACGTCTGCAATCATTGCAGAAGATACAACAGAATCTATTAAACGGATCTGTTTCTATTAAGAAAGCGTCTGAAATTTAATAAACATTAGATAGGAGAGGCAACTGATATTTTATACAATTTAGATAGGTAACAAATTTCAGGACTGTCGATTTATTAAACGGACCCCTCCTGAGAACAACACAGCATATTTTAATGTGCAAACAGAATTACCAGGTGGAGCCAGTATTGCCGGATACAATAATTCTAGAAAGTTTGTTGTTGTTTTGTTTTTTTGTTGTTTTGTTGTTTTTTTTTTGGGGGGGGGGAGTGGGGGCAGTCTAGTGTAGTTACGTGGTATTTTCAAACTTTCTAGTCAAAACCTTAATAAAAATAAAATATTGCTGAACAAAAAGGGGGTTCGATCATTCCCACTGAACCCCCGCTGGATCCGCCGCTGGCCAGACATGATCCCATTTTATAATGGTTACAGTTAGGTTAGTTGAATTGGTATGGTATAATCATGGTTGAAAGAAGCCTCATGTTTTCATCCCGGCTGACCATGCCGACCTTTCAACTCTTTCTCTCATCGGTGAACATTCGGACTATATCATGTTATCTAAATCAAGCTTACTGTGTAACGCAGTGCACCCGTGCCAAACAACTTGTTTCATACTTCCTACAATCAGCGTTTCCTGGTAAAGTTCCAGTCCATGATCAGATAAGACAACTGATTTGATTGGCTGATTTGCAGATTCTAGCGAATGAAACGCCGCGTTGCAAATTCCTGCTACAATTTCACAGGTAATATAAAAGAATGTTGCAGACGGTAAAATTTTACAAGAACTAGCTCTTGCTTACTGTAAGTAAGGATGATCTTGTGTTTATTTATTGACTCCACCCGAAATTTAATATACATAATTAAACTTGGATTACGCTTCATGATTTTATAGCTATTGGTTTATTGAAATAGAGAGGATCTAGGGATTTGAGCGATTAGGAATATAATATTTTATTACGAAGCAAAGGAATATAGCATAATTGACAGCTCGCGCTAATCCTAAAGCCTAAATTTATAATAAAAATAGGTTATTAATGGATTAGGCTAAAGTAAGTATGGCGATCTAATTTTGCCTTGATGCTTCCGAAATTACGGGAAGTAATTTATTATTTACAAGTTGGACTTATTTTTGTAGTTTAGGCCTTAACTATTTTAATGGAATTTTCTCTTTTTGTAAATGCATTTTTAAGTTCCTTGAAGGTGGGTATTTTTTGCAAAACTTATTAAACGACAAATACTTTAATTTTGAATTATGCAAGGTAGATATTTGATATAAGAACTAGCTTATCAATATAATACAGGCTTATTTCAAAGTTGTTTTTCACAAAATCGTGACTGAGTTTAAAATTGCATCATTTTCGTGCTTTTTTCATGTCCTAAGTGAATAAAATATCATTTTAAGAACAATTTAAATTGTTTTAAATGCACCAGTCCTTTGCTTCCTAATTCAATTTTCAACAGCTCGGTTTTAACTCTTCCGTATCTTTCATTTTTAGTCCAAAGAGCTGTTCAAGTCTTGGCATACACTCGAGGTTGTCTCACGGAAACGTGATTTTTCGGTATTTTACTAAGTGGATTTAAATCAACGTATCAATCATGTCGCACGGAACTGACTGGTCGCAAGACCCCGACTTCCAATTCTTGGCGGTTGACCACAAGAAGTTGATGAAAGAGGCCCAGCCATTTGATGGCAAGAAAGCGTGCTGGGTACCTGACGAGAAGGAAGGTTTCGTCCGAGCCGAGATTCAGTCTACTAAAGGCGAAGAGGTGACTGTGAAACTGGATAAAGACAATGATGTAAGTTTGAGCATATGTCCTAGTTTTCTATTTCGCCAATCTTCACAACGAGTCTGCGATTATTTGCCTTATTCGGTGGCTTTTCAAAGCTCCTTTTTCATCTATTCTTAAAATTGCTTTTAATTTAGTTTTGTTCGAATTAAAACGAAAAACAACAATTCTGTAATGATTTCTATTGTGTGCATAAGGGATTAATTATACTAGACATGATCAGTTAGTAGGCCAGTTTTATCGTCTTCGCGTTTGAATAGAGGCATTCAGGATTTCACCTAAAGCCTTTTTTACTTGGATTTTGCTCAGATCCCAAATTATTGTAAATTATTTTAAACTGAATAATCATTTATTTTGAAGTAGGATTAATTCTGCATGTTTACAAATATGTGGTTGGCATTGTATTTTCTATTTTTGGGTCGGCAGACCCAGAGTTATCAGTTTTTTTTACTGTTGACAGTCTCAACCGATCTAAAAATAGTAACAAACTGCAGGCCTAAGAACCGCCGAAAAGTAGTTCTAATTTTCAAAAGTCCTGACAGTAGCTATGCCGACCCCTCAGTACTTTCAATGCTTTGATTTTTTTAAAAATAGATTAAGACCTTCAAGAAAGACGATGTTCAGCAGGTGAACCCTCCAAAGTTTGAGATGACGGAGGACATGGCTAACATGACATATCTGAACGAGGCCTCTGTATTGCACAACATGAGGAGCAGATACTATTCTGGTTTCATTTATGTAAGTGTCCCTATCAATTATCTATATTTGAGTATTCGTCTTGCTGTGTCGTATAACTGCGGTATCTGCCTAACACAGTTTTGGGTCTGAATAAGAAATGGCAAGAGGCTTCGACTACTTTAAGCGCCAATCAGTCAAATTATTTAGAACTCCTCATATAAGTACTATTACATGATAACTGGCGAACATAACTTTGAAGATTTATTACTTAATTTACACTTGTATGTTTATAGCAAAAAATAACTGCGCCATGAGTCAGTTTAAGGTGGATGGGAATGAGGGTGGGGTAGGTGGGGTCATATTGATGAATTAAGTTTTACCAAGCCGAGGTCACAATTAATGTTTGTTTCGTTTCTGACGTTGTATCTTTCTTTTGCGCCTTTTGATCCCTTTGCTACTGCAAATTATTTGATGTTCAGAGTTTTAAGTTAAAAATGTTTAGTATGGTTATAAACTATCTCTTCCACTCTTGTAGACCTACTCCGGCTTGTTCTGTGTAGCCGTTAACCCCTACCGCCGTCTCCCTATCTACACGGACTCGATCATCGCCAAGTACCGTGGCAAGAGGAAGTTGGAGATGCCGCCCCATCTGTTCTCGATCTCTGACAACGCCTACCAGTACATGTTGCAAGGTAATATCCTAGAAATATCATGGCCTAAGATCATGAAACTAAAACTGGAGATCTGTAATTAATCTCAATTGGTCTCCAAATCTCAGTTTTATTACTTTGGGCCAATGTAATCTTATAAAAAATAATGACAGCAGCAAGAAACTCTATTACATTGAAGAGGGCATTCTTTGTTGGAATATCCGGACGAAATATGGTTTGTCATTTATCATTGGTATGTGCGGTTTTTAGGATAAAAAGGTAAATTGACTGAATAACCTGTAACGATGTTCGCTGTTATCAGACTGGATCCATATGGCATATGGGTATTTTACTCTCGCCCAGTTAATGCCTCCTTATTGGGGGCAGCGATGTCACAAAGTTACATAAATCAAACGTTAAAATAAATAAACTATCTTACACACTTTGTTCTGTGAACGGCCTTGTAGAAAATGTACTTTACAAAGATAACATTGATATTAAACATGTGTTGGCGCATACAAATGAGTAAGAAAGAAAGAAATAACCCAAATGGAAAGAAATGACGCAAATTGAAAAAAATGATCCATGTTGAACTTTTACTAACCTTACGTTTTTGATCTGTCTGTAAAGGGTTATCAAAGATAGAAGTATATTTCATCAAGTGACCTCCGAAATTCGTATTTTCATGAACAACATAGTCACAAGGGAAAATACGCAATTCCGGAGTGCACTATCAAAATTTATTTATGTCTTTCAATGGTAAAACTAATTTTCATTTTGTTTTATGCTTTTGATTCATAACTTACGACTTTGAAACAAAATTTGCATGAATATGTATGCTAAACAGTGAAATACCACTTTCAAGATTTGACCAAGAAAATTCTATAATTTACTAGAAAGCGTAAAGATGATTTATAATGGCTAATGGCAAAATAAATCAAGTCCAGCTCCAAGAGGATAACTTCTTTATTGCCATCGTATAACGCTTATTTAGATACCTCAACATTTACTGTTTATGTTGTATATATCATTAGATCCCTAACTAAATACATAAGCGCTTTCTGAATCATTTCTTACAACGGCAGATGCTCGTTTGAAGAGATTCAAATATCTAATTTTCCAAGGTTATCAAGAGCATGTATATATGCAGGATAGATATGATACACCCTCGGGATACGTCTGCTTTACCGGCATATTACCTGCTAGAATAGTTCTAGACGAGCTTGCCAAGTTTTGAGAAACGCGCGCTCCTTATTTGGGAGATGCGTTCTAAAATTAGAGCACCTGGCACTTATCAATTTTCACACACAGGCGCGTCTGTTACTTCTTGGAAAATTTTACCTGGAAAATATGTAAACACTGCCAAACGTTTTAAGCTTCCACCGTACCGCAATCCGATGAAATGAGAGATAAAATTCCTCAGAATTGTGTTTGTACAGCATTATAAATGTAAAGATGATACGTAAAATTGGCCAGGCAAACCAAAATATTATTGTTGTAAATTGATTATGATATGATACATATAGTGTTTATCTTTATAAACTAATTACCATGAGAAAGAAAAAGAGAAAAACAGTCTGCCATCGAAAAAACAAAACTGCATTTTAATAGTGTTTTCTGTGCGAAGATAAGTACTATAATTTTAAAGTTGGTATATAGCTAGAGTATTATTGGCGATTTATATATTATCAGCAAATAAGTGAAACTTGACACAATATATCTTTGAATTACTTTGAAATAGATATTAAAACTCTATTTTTTCTGCACCCTCTGGTAAAACTTACGGCTAAAACACTTGCTTCATCCATCAGAAATATCAAAACCCACAGACAAGATCACATGTAGCGTTTCAATCTGGTTCCAGATGAAATTTGCAGTCAGGGGTTTTTGCTAGGACTTTACAGAATTAAAAAATAGGAGGGGAGTATTTCGACTACGTTCATGAAGACATTGAAATGGCGATTCAAAGTTCTTAAATATTAATCATTTTTCTTTTAAAGCTTTGGGTGATCTAAAGGGAAACATTATGTGTTATATTGTCTAAAATGTTTAAATTATTTTCCTTTTCAAGCCATGCGTTATATATAAAGGGAAACAATGTGTTATAATTATAAGCCTTTATATAAACATTTTATTATTCTTTTTTTTTGCCAGTCTCGATCCATACCGCAATTCTTCCACTACCACCACCACCATTAAAATACGTCTTTTTTTTAAACTGAATTCTTTTATTCTGTTATATGTGAATCTTTTTATAATAAAAATGCAATTTTTTTCTTTCAATTTTGTTTTGTTTAACTCAGGTCCATTTCATTTTCAGATCGTGAAAATCAGTCCATGCTGATTACGTGAGTACATATTTTTTATTTCACACTTTACACTCTAGTGAGGCACCTGGCTACCTGGCTTATAAAATAAGTATTGAAAGTAGTGATGATTATTCTCATTTAGGTCTATTTCTGAGAGGCCCGGCAATAATAATATGCAGATATGGGATTAAAGATCGCATAATGAAAAAAAAACATATCCCAGAATAACAGGTTTCTTCTTTTGATGTTAATAACAATATATCAGAAAAGCTTAACTGTGATAGTCCGATCATTGACATCATTGACATTTAGCGGACTTTGGACGATGGCGACAGACACCGTCTAAAGTATGATGTGAAATTTAGGGGTATAAAGCCTAGACTATGGCCTACAAAAATGGGAAAGAGTCTTTCCCGATGTGAATAGTCCTTCCCCGCCCCTGTCAAGCAGTAGAGGGTTCTGGACGGAAAATCCGGGTGCCGAATCTGTGGCTGTTTTCGAAACTAACTTCTGGTGCCTTAGCATGCCCGGTGTACTTTAGCACAAACAACCGCATTTACGTTATTCTCAATGCAAGTGAATCGTTACTGTTGTGATAGAAAAGAACTCATGTGTATTTTAGAAATTCTGAACCTAGTTCGGGTTCCTGCTTATGACCTCTGGAATGCTAAGCCAAGTGCTTATCAACAAGGCCGTTGCACTGCAGAGCTTTCAATCATACCGATGTTAAAAAATGGCTGCTGTTCGTTTAAGAAAGACATTTTTAAACCTCGTCTGTAAAAATATGTGAGTGACTGTTGAGTAATTCAGTAGACATACAGCGATTGTGGTGAAAAGTACATATTGTTTTTTATCATTAACCCCCGTTTGATGTGGTATCCTTGCAATGACCCTTACCACACTACCGGAAGAAAAACTCCTATTCATTTCCGGTTAACATTTGAATCTTGCTAACATTTTATTCTTTCTTTCATTTGCGTTTACCTAAATAAACCTGCACAGTGGCGAGAGTGGTGCTGGGAAAACCGAGAGCACGAAGAAAGTAATTAAATATTTTGCTATTGTGGCTGCCAACATCTACAAAAAGGGAGAGAAAGCAGTCATTGACTCTAGAACTCAGGACTCTCCCTACGCTGTAAGTCACAGGCCGTGTTAGGTTAAGTTTTACCACGATCTGAATGTGTGCCTTATTAATTTGAAACAAAATTCTTGTAAAGCAGTTCCACACAGCGCCGGCTCTTGTCGATTTTTTACATCATAAACGGTTATCTCTCACGAACTGTATGATAACATCCTACAATCAACATTCAGATCGCGGTTACTCCAATAATATTGACTGATGTTTGTATTTGATTAAATCAAATCTAAACATCAGTACGTGTTTTGCACTTCTTAAAGTGCAGTGCTTGCTAATCGTGCTATCTCACCATCTAAGAAACAAACCACGTTATTCCTCAAAGTTTTACTCCCTCCAAATTCACTTATAAACAATTAATAAAACAGGATAAAGTTTACTAATAGCGTTCTAAACAACAACTGCAACACTATCAGAACCGGATTCACATAATATTATAGTCTGTCCCGTAACTAAAAATGTAAAGTGTTAAATGAACTTCATTATTTCTTAGTTAAAAGGTTTCATTTTGCGGTTTATACAATACTATTTTATAGATTCAGCGTAGACATCCTTAATGGTTTACACAATATATACAAGAAGTTTTGTTTCTCAGATGCAAGAAGCACGCTTGGCGTTGTGTACAACAAAAAATCAATAATTCATATGTTTAACAACTGTATTGCACATATATTTGTCATGCAGAGGCGAGTCCGGTGCGGGTAAGACGGAGAACACGAAGAAAGTAATTATGTACTTTGCTAAGGTGGCTGCTCAGCTTGTCAAGGACGGCAAGGGTCCCCAAGTACTGGATGAGAAATCCCACGTGGAGAGTGTTTCTAAGAAGGTTGTGTCCTAACCTACCCCGTATAATAAATTGCACGAATATATTTTCATTTAACTATTCCACATTTTTCATTTATTTATTCCACATTTTATACAAAGTATAAAAAAGCAGTGAAGCAATTTTGCTTCCCGCAATCAATTATATAATTTGAGTGTTCTAATAAGTTAAAACAGTTTGCAACAAAAAAAAATCGAGTTAAATTTTTCCCCCAACCTTGCATGCACTTTTTACTTTAAAAGTTGTTTTTACTTTACTTCCCGCATGCCTCTTTCACCAGTCTTTTCCTAATCACTCACTTTTTCCAGAGATTTTGCCTAAGGAGATTTTGCCTAAGATGAAAGCCATTCAACAAGGACGAAGTCCTAACGACGTGTTACCGTGATGTCAAAATGCATGCTGTCTTTTTGCCAAAAGGAATGAAATGAATTAAGAATATAACGAACAATATTGCTATGTATCAGTCTGTATTACTAAAGTAGATGAAAAAGGAACTTTGACAGCCGCCGAAAACGATATGAACAAATTGCAGGCTCGGTTTGATGGAGCCTGTTCATGAGCAGTAACGGAAATGAATATTACTGTTCACGTCTCCTAGCCCCAATTATATAGGCTTAACTTAATTGTAACACTAACTTACAATTTTGATCCATCCCAACCGATGGTTTGCATACGGCGGTGAACACGGAACCTTTTAATGCGGTGTTTACATATTAACACCATTCCATGATCAGCGGCGTCGGGTCGCCAGATAAAAGAATGGGTTTTAGCTCTCAGATCTTTGCTATTTAAAAAAATAAATAAAAACGGAGTTATTATAAGTATTAATTAAGCAACAGAGAAGGTACAGTTTGTTAACGTGAACAGCTTATTTGACGAGAAGTCGTAATATTTATAAAATATCGATGAACATGCTGTTAAAATATTCATTTTTGACAAACAACATTTTGAGTAACTTTTCAAGAAATATCCGTAGACGAAAAATTAATCACTAGAATATCTAACATCTTACATATGATTTTACGTCTAATTTCTTTAACATTGATCTGTGTGTAAAATGATTTCGAAATGTTTGACCTACGTATCCTACATACACTGCTCACTCCTTTTTTTCGATTGCTATGTTATTTTACAGTCGAGAATGGTGCTTTCACAGAATAATTTTGTAAGAAAAATACATGCATTGTATATTATAATAATGATTATTTACATTAAGAAAGCAGTGTACAGCATTCTTTTCTCAAAGAAGCACTCCTATAAGATTTCTTGAATTATTTATTAGCAAGAAATGAAGCAGGATGATACTTAGCAATTTTGTTTTGTGTATTTACTGTAAATTCAAGAATTTTTGGCAAACATTTCTTGATTTTATAGAACCCACTCCCTAAATTCTTGTTGCAAACTGCTGTCAAATTACAATTTTAGTTTCGTGCAAGATATTAGTTAGACAGTTTTAAAAGAAAACGTTTTCCCCCGAGTGATCCCTTGTTTTACCTTTCTATTTTCTACACTCTTTTAGAACGTAGAGGTTCGAATACCAAGGAGTTCCGAAGAAGTCTACGGATAGACAACTATTAACATGTGGAATTTAGTTAACTTTAGTTGTTGTGTTTGCTGTGAACACCCTTATTTTAAACATCAATAAATATTGTTAATATCTTATTTTCAGGAATTAATAAGTTAAATATTTTAAAAATATTTTAATATGTGACCATTTTACTACGTTATTTTTTTGTAATGTTAGTGATAACTTTTCCAGTTAAACGTACATTTAAAGATATAAAATATACCTTATAAAATTTTTAATTTAGTCAATGTAAGATGTTCAAATTATTGTAATGTAATGTTATTTTTTTCTCTTTTACCTTTCTTACCTTTACCACCATTATTTTCCTACACAACCCTTCCTTATCATACCCATCCCACCACATTCCACTCCATTTAACACTTCCATTTTACCAACGTAACCGCCCATTCCACATTTCCAAAACCTTTACCCATACCCCCAAACAGGTCACAAACGTTGCAATGTTCTTCCGTGGTTGATCATCGTAATCTTTGACAATCGAGAGACGTAAGTCAGTTTTGGAAACCCCAAATAACAAGTTACATACCCAAGTGAATGAAAACCACCGGAAAGCCCGGGATTTTCACTTTTGCGGTTTGCGTCGGGCTTTCGGATGTTCATTGTTTTACACTTATTTTCCCCTCTCTTAGTTCTAGTTAATTAGAAACATTCCCTTGACACTGTGTGAAGTGAATTTAGCACATCGTCATCTACAATTTTCAGGTTTAATTTTCCGTTTCTGTATATTTATTTTCAACACGAATTTTATAACAAGCTTTACACAAACATTTGTTGCACCTTTAATTTTATCTTGTTTAACTAAATGTTCACTAATCGATCACACGTTTAAAAAATTTAATTTGTCTAACAAATGGATTATTTTAACGAAACCTATCTTTAAAATGCTTCGTTGTTTTATTTCCATAATGTAAAGTAATTGCTTTCTTGGTTTTATAGCAAATCTCGCTCTTTCAGCAATGTCTGGTTCCCAAAAAATAACCCACATCGCTTTTATTTCAAGACTGTTTGATTTTGAAAAATATATTTTTTAGATTTTATAGCAAATCTCGTAATATAACATAAATAGGACAGAATTATACAGAGTTATGTGACTTTACTCGTGACTTTGATCTGAACCAAAGACATAGTTTACGTCCGTTAGTAAGCATTTCCTTTGAGTTAGCCTCTTCCTAATAGAAATATTATTTCATCTCATGTTAATAAAGCACCAAATAACCAAAGATTTCTTCCTTCCCCAAATCCCAATGGTTGCTTTCCCTTCTTGATACTGAACTTTAGATAGTCTTTTCAACCCAACCCAAGAACCAACTCACCTTTGCATTGTTCGTGTGAAGTAACATAGAATTCAACCCACATGTTCATACCTTTAAACCTTGTTTACCTTTTGCTTGCTGCGCCTGTATAGGGTACATTGGAGGATCAAATCATTCAAGCGAACCCCGTCTTAGAAGCTTACGGCAATGCTAAAACTGTCAGAAATAACAACTCCTCCAGATTCGTAAGTATCCATCAAGGAAACCCAGCATTGTGGGAACCACCCTAGAACACCTTTAACCCCGCAGTTTATAATAATATCAATGAGTGCAGTGTTGTTTTTTATCAGTTTGGTACTTGCATTTTCCTTAACAGTTTTTTGTCATTTTGCGGTGTTATTTTTTTATCCCTGGTGGTGGAGTTAATATCTTGCCCTTCCCCACCCAACAAACCTGTTTTATTACCCACATGACCCTCTCCTTTTTCCTTCCCACATAACACTTTCTAGCTGTCGGTAAAGTTGCAACAGAGTGTCGTTTACAGCACCTCTTTTGTGGCTTTAGTGCGCGTTCACCTTTCCCCTCTTATCATTATCTAACAGTGTTTTCCTGTGTGTTACCAAACTGTAGCGAACCCTTGAAGACCAAATTATTCAAGCCAACCCAGTACTAGAAGCATATGGTAATGCAAAGACTGTTAGAAATAACAACTCTTCCCGATTTGTAAGTAACTATAATGCGTCCAAGATCTGATTGCACATAATATTTACTTTGCAGAGGACACATGAATGGAAAAAAATACTATTAATAAAGGTGTTGAATGCGCTAATTACTGAAAGCAAACCTATTTTTGACAAAACTCAAAACATATAACTTTACTTTTGGCAAACGGAGGCATGAGAATGAAGCTTTGAAAATGTGAATTTGCAATCAGGTTTTGCATTATAGGGGGTAATGCATGCCGTAGATTACCCTATCTAGTTATCTTGTAGAAGTTAAGTTAGTCTAACAATTTGTTATGTTTTTGTTGACATTAGTTTCTTTTCTTTCTTCTCCTATCCCGTGTGTGCTTGAAACGAATAGGGCAATCTAGAAGATCAAATTATTCAAGCCAACCCAGTGTTGGAAGCGTTTGGAAACGCCAAGACCATAAGAAATAACAACTCGTCAAGATTCGTAAGTATCCCGGAGCGGAGGCCTAGGCAATTATCTAAATGGGTCGAAATGCATCGATAAAGTAATGCGCAATCTATTTATTTACATTACCATCGTTAGAGGTAAAAATGTATACAAAACGATGAAAATAAACATGCGTTAAATTGCACGGCAAGGCACTGTCTCCCTGACGGTGCGGGTTCGCTCCCCAGTAAAGGCAATACCATTCATCATATCCCGGGAGGTCAGAGAGATCCTAAACATATATAAAAAGATTTGAAAAACAGTCTTTCTCAAATCCCGACTTTCAAAATTTTAAGCAGCGCTGTAGAATTAGACCCCGTTTGATTGCATGCAATGTTTTCAGATCTTTGCTTTTGTTTTCTTTTATTTGAACACAAGCATGAACCATTTCAGCAAATGATAATTTCAGGAAGCCCCTCTGTTTCAGCCTGTTTATTTGTAATTGTTAAATATAATATATCTTTTTTTAACTGAGTTGTTACTAAAGTCAAAGGAATTTTTGCTCATCATACATATTAAGTTCTGTTTTTGCTGTTATAAGAAATTGTAATGATTTTAATAATGAACACGAAAAACTATTAGGGGTTTATAATAAGAAACACATACTTTTCTTTTCAACAACCACTGCTTATTACACGATTCTGCAAAACGTGTTTCCGTATTTATTCAGGGTAAATTCATCCGAATTCACTTCGGTCCTACCGGAAAAATCGCCGGAGCTGACATTGAGACATGTGAGTATGCTCGTTAACATTTATTTCAACCCGTCACATCAGTTTTCATCATACTTTGCATCTGTGAAGTGTGTAATATTTAAGTGCCCTATCATAACCTCAGAGTTTGACAAATCCATTGCAAAAAGTGCAGCCAGTAATGTATCTTGCAATTAATTCTCTCTCAGTTCTCTAAATACACACAAGTTATCGACATAATCTTATATTTGTGTAATATTTACGTACTGTGTTGATCAGCTGTTTATTGTCATGCTTATTTTGTTCAGATCTGTTGGAGAAATCTCGCGTGACGTTCCAGCAGTCTGCCGAGAGAAACTACCACATCTTCTACCAGCTCCTCTCTCCTGCTTACCCCAAGATACACGGTAGGTATTGTTTCGAAATCTGGGGCTTTGACAAATAATATTACTAAACTATTTCAATTTGCTAAACTTATCACATCTTCAACCAGCTCCTCTCTCCAGCCCATCCCCAATATGCACTGTAGGTATTGTTGCGAAATCTGGGGCTTTCGGGGTTGTTCCGGCTGGCCTAATAGGTAGCGTTGGAAATGCATGGCTAAGCGCTGTCGCCGTACGGGTTCGCTCTTTAGTAGAGCACTATCACTTGTCAGATAAATTTATTTCACACATTAAATAATTCGATATGCAATTCTTATACTTTGGACGATTTCTTTTAGAAGCCAGCCATGTTTGCAAAATTCTTTTTAAACACTAGTACATGTATTTATCAAGTGCCTACTCTTAATCATTTGATAATCTTGAATATAGTTTCCAACGAGATAATTAATACTTAAAGACGACTGCGGTAGTTTCCGATTCCACATATTATGAATTGTGCATGACCACCGTTTGCACAATATACGTCATATTTAGTTGTTTTTTTTTGTTTAAAGTAAATCTAAATTATGTAATATTTTAGAAAGAGAGAGACTTTCCTATATCATACTTGTAAATCAACTCGATGGCTGAGTTTGACAATTTTGATTGCGTTATGAAAACGTTAAAATAATCTCACCTTGCGAAAACGGAAGCTACCGCAATCACTTTTAACCAATTTGATATTAAAATGTCTATCTAGTTTCAAATGAATTCACGAAACCATAATAAGTTAAGTGACCTTATAGCCTATTATGTCTCTTGCTTTCTTTTGTTTGTGTAGAGATGTTTATTCTTGCTTTCTTTTGTTTGTGTAGAGATGTTTATTCTTGCTTTCTTTTGTTTGTGTAGAGATGTTTATTCTTGCTTTCTTTTGTTTGTGTAGAGATGTTTATTCTTGCTTTCTTTTGTTTGTGTAGAGATGTGTTTGGTGTCTCCGGATCCCGGACTTTACTCGTTCATCAACCAGGGTGTCCTAACTGTGGACGGCATCAACGACAATGAGGAAATGCACATCACCAGTGTAAGTATCACAGTTAATAATTTCCTAGCAGATAAATCGTTAACCTATCAGGTTTATGTCTTAAATTAACATGTATGTGATCTACCAAACCAATGCTTCCTGATATTAATCTGAAAATACCGCCCTGAAGGGTCCATGTTCACCACCATATTATGCATACCATCGTTTTGTGATGGATATTACGATACTGTTAATTGGTGTAAATATTGAGTTGCGCTCAACCCGAGGCGCTGCCGTGAGCAGTAATATGCATTTCCATTATTGACCAGCACCAGGCCCAATCGAACCGAGCCTGCAATATTTTCATATTGTTGTATTTGAAGGTTTTCAAAGTTCAATTTTCATGTAAATTGTATTTTATGCATTTTTTTCTTTTCCTTTAATTTATTTCCGTTGTTTTTATACATTCAGCGTTTTGAAATTAGTGTCATTCATTTAAGTTCGGAATAAACTAAATTACATGCATGTATGTTCTTTTCTGTTTACAGGAAGCCTTTGATATTCTTGGTTTTTCAAACGAGGAGAAGACGAGTATGTTCAAATGCACTGCCGCTATCATCCACTTCGGAGAGATGAAGTTTAAACAGAGACCCAGAGAAGAACAGGCTGAACCAGATGGATCTGCAGGTAAGGGCCCAAGATAATTAAACTTAGATCGGATACATGTCTCAAATTTTAAGCATCTGATTGAATGAAATGGCGAAACTGGTCTCCAGATTTAGTTTCATGATCTTGGGACAAGATGTTGCAACATTCATTATAAGTTTATAACATTATAATGCAGAAAACAGAACCTTACAGAAAAAATAGAAAAAAGAAAGAGTCCGCATATAAATAACAATATCACTTTAAAAAAGTAAGACTGCAAAGTAAAAAAGTAAGACTGCAAAGTAAAAAAGTAAGACTGCAAAGTAAAAAAGTAAGATTGCAAAGTAGAAAAAGTAAGACTGCAAAGTAGAAAAAGTAAGACTGCAAAGTAGAAAAAGTAAGACTGCAAAGTATGCAAATCTGGAATAGCCACACCCAGAAAACACAACCTTCCCACGCAGACAAAGGGTAGAGAGGAAAAGAGAGCGTGAGTTAAAAAAAATCAATTTCAAATTAGACCATTAACAATTAAACAATTAACGAAAAAGAGAACCTTTTGTGTTAAAGCATTGGAACGGTCAGTGACAAAACAATTTGCCACTGGTTATGTTTTTATTATATTAATTGTTATTGCTGTGTCTCGTGAATATCATTAATATATTAAATCTGCATTGTATGTACCTTTTCGTGGCGTGAGATGAAATGTAATAAAGATATGTTTTGTTCAATATGGTCAGATATTCTGTTACGAATCTTGTCATTTGCTTGTTCGACAGTGTCTCGACTGTAAGGTTTTTTCCGTATTTGCTGTAATTTTAGTTTTCATAAAATTTTAACATTAAAAAAGTCATATTTTACACATGCAGAGGCTGAGAAGGTGGCGTTCTTGCTTGGTGTCAACGCCGGCGATTTGCTGAAAGGTCTACTGAAACCCAAGATCAAGGTCGGAAATGAGTTCGTAACCCAGGGTCGTAACAAGGACCAGGTTGTGTACTCTGTGAGTGCCCTGGCAAAGTCCCTGTACGACCGGATGTTCGCCTGGCTGGTAAAGAGAGTCAACAAGACCCTTGACACCAAAGCCAAGAGAAACTACTTCATTGGTGTGTTGGACATTGCCGGTTTCGAAATTTTTGACGTAAGTATTTTAGTAAGCCTTTTAACAACATCTTGTATTATACAAAACCAATATGTAAATAAGAAAACGTCTTTCCTACTTATATTTTCCTCTATAGTGAAAAAACTTAAACATGTATATCAGGAATATACGCACTCCGAAAATAAAATACAGTCTCCCCACACAGCCAAATATCATAAAGGAAACGGGAGCGTGGGATTATAAAATGATCAATGTCAAATAAGATCACACCAAGTAACGAAAATGAGAACCCGCGGGGTTAAAACTTAGAACTTTTTATAGTAGCCACTTACCCAATTACATACATTTCCATTAAGACCAGTATGGTGTAAATAAAAAATTTTGGGCACGCCAGGGGAAAAGATATTTTAGGTCATACTTTTGATTTGTTGATACTACATTTTGGAAAGAACTGACAATTATAAAATAATTTTTCATTTACTATATTTTGAAAAGAACTAGAAATTATATAATAATTTTTCATTACAAATTTGAAATTTTGTTACATATTTTTTGACAGTGGAATCGTTATTTTTATCGCGGAAAGCATAATAAACTTGTTCTAAGGCCTACTCAACCATTTTGTTTTATAAATTGCTTCTTAAAAATTAAATTTGTTATAGATTGTTTTACGTAGTTTATTTCTTATTTAGTTTAATAGCTTTGAGCAATTGTGTATCAACTACACCAATGAGAGACTTCAACAGTTCTTCAACCACCACATGTTTATCCTAGAACAGGAGGAATACAGGAAGGAGGGTATTCAGTGGGAGTTCATAGACTTTGGTATGGACTTACAGGCCTGCATCGACTTAATTGAGAAGGTATTTAATGATTTTGACTTAGTGTTTTGTAGTTTTTAGCGTTGCGAACTGGCCAAACTTGACAAAAAGACATGGGTAACTCCTATTACATTGATGATGCCAGTGAATGCAAATATCTGGAGGAATAAGATCATCAATATGTTTATCTTGAACGTTTTCGGTTCAGTATCTATGGGTTTAAAAAAATAATTAAAAACGCCTTTGGTTGCGGCAAATGAAGAGTTGAATTTTGTTCTTTCTTAAGTTAAAAGTTAAAAGGGAGGTAATTTACAAAAACGGATATTTAAGTATTTGTATATTTTTTGCATCACAAGACTTTAAAAATTTTGTTTTTCCTTCTCATTATGCCATAAACTTTTAAACGTAACTGTGATATAATCTGTTAGAGTCGTCAATGTAAAAATATTGATCTCATCATCATTAAGAGAAGATGAGATAACCTTGTCCTCTGTGAAAAAAAGCCTTCCCGATCTCCCGCTTTATCAAATATCCAGACATGTCCAAAATACAACTTAAATTAATGGTAAAATAGATATTCACTGGGAAAAATGAATTTTAAAAAAGGTAAGATTTCTCTGTCAATGCCATTTCATTTGTGATTTGTTCTTCAGCCTATGGGAATCTTGTCCATCCTGGAAGAAGAATGCATGTTCCCGAAAGCTAGCGACAAGAGCTTTATGGAGAAACTGTATGACAACCACCTTGGCAAGTCTGCCAACTTCAACAAGCCTGTGAGGACAAGGAAGGGTGGTGCCGAGGCTCACTTTGAACTCGCCCATTACGCCGGATTTGTAAGTTTTACTTTAATACTTTTCTGAGGCCCCGTTCAGGTAACCCCTTTTATTGACACTCACTTGCATGACATATTATGCATTATTATACAGATACATATTAATTCTTTCTAATAATAATTAATTTGTAATATAGGAATTTTCATTCAACAACATAATACCAATAATCAAAAAGGAAGGGTATATATATTGCAAGGTAACTGTTTTAGTATGAAGTCGCTCTTTCAGAAAAGAGCAATTAGACTGTTTAATAAGAATAAAAATAAAAACAACTTTAGAACTTGTGTTTTTGTCCAAACAGTTTAAATAAACTTTTCTCTGCAAATAGTTTGTGTAATTTTGCGAATAATTGAGCGCAACTAAACATTTTTCACAAATATAAGTATCGTACTCAACGGCCTTCAAATGGCTATATAATTGTTAACAGCACTGTTTGAATGTACGGAGATACTTTTTACGGCCGCCACACGGCACAAACAACGCTACTGTGATAATAAAATAGATGAAAAGGGAACTAAAGATTAAAATAAAATAAGGATTGCAATGGTATTAGTTTCTAGAGTAAACATTCTCCATACTAATAAAAATGACACGTTCGGTTACCATGGTTACAGGTGCCCTACAACATCAACGGGTGGTTGGACAAGAACAAGGATCCACTGAACGAGACCGTTGTCTCTCTCCTGGAGACATCCAAGGAAGCCCTTGTACAAACACTCTTTGCACCTCCTCCAGGTAACGCTTGTTTGTTATGTTGTTTATTCATAAATTACTATTTTGCATATCAAACAAAAATTTTATTTATTAAACATTATTTTTAAAGAAAACCGTGTTTTATTACTAAACTAGGGTATGGCAAAAAAACTTGAGTCGGGAAAATGTTGTAAAAACAGCCCGATTTGGAAAAGCATTTTGTCAAATTCTTTAAAATTCAGTACAAGAAATGTTAGTGGATTTCAATGAAATATCATTAATTTACGTATTTGAAATAACTTTTTTATTTATTCAAACTATATATGTATTACAATTGTATTCACTATAAAATGTGTTCTATATTACATACATTTTGAAACCTACATACTAGTAATAATAGCGGAAACTATTTCCCAAAAATATTATAAACAAATATACTACTCGTACGTTTGTTTGTTGAAGATATATATTTGCGTGTGGGTGATTCTCGGAACCTAGGACGAGACTGGTCTAATGCAGAGTAATAGGGTTGCAATCTTTTTGACTCTGTCACTGTCACACATGGTAATTTTCAAAATATACCGCAAAGTCCCTTTGCCCTCATAATCTATAGCGTTGATATAAACTTTTCAAACCTAAATTCCTTTGCAGTATATTAGGCATATCAATCCATATACATATTCTGGTATCAGCCTATTCCATATACATGCATACGTTATAATATTATAATTTTCTCGGTTCTTATGGTCTATTAAGTTCCACTGTTAGCAAAACCAACAGTTTGATACATTCAATTCCTGTTTGCAGTTTTGTTTAAACTTGTCAATGAAACTGATATTTGGTTTACCCTTTTTAAAGACTTGCTTTGGAACCAATCCAGGAAAATCTAACTTATGCAAATTGATTTGTTCAAAACTGATCAATATGCTTTGTTTTCTCATAGAAACCGAAATCACTAAGAAAAAGAAGTCGTCTGCTTTCCAGACTATCTCAGCTACCCATAGGGTATGTTGTGCTAGCACGGGGTATGTTGTGCTCTGATCAAAATGTCAAGTAAAGCTTGAACACGTGAACATCTGTTACACCTGCAACATCTGTTACACCTGCTGTACTTTACTGACTGCAATTGCACTTCTCATCCATTACTTATTGGATTGAGCACTTATACACAAGTATAATGCTTAGCTAGCCCCGCTGTAATAATTTATTTTATTTATTTTTGTTAGTTCAGCACAATGATTTCTGCTTATAGAAGTAGTTATTGTACCTTCTGCTAGTATTCATCTACTACTATGTACAGCTACTTTTCGCTGGCTTTTAGTATTTCATCAATCTCGTTAACCGCATTGGGCTAAGCAGCGCGGCAGCTCGCAAAGGGGTAATTTATTTGCGTTTTTCCATGCGATGCGCAACTCTAACCTCTGCGAAAATGTCGACGGCACACTGCACATGGACAGTTGGGGCAATAGCGGTCATTCCAACTGTTTATTTATTTGTTTTATTTTGTTTTTTTTTACTTTTATTCTTTATTTCTGCCCTCTCTATATTTAGAATCCGCAGTGACGAAAAAGCACAAATCAGCTGCTTTCCAAACTCTGTCCGCCATACACAAGGTAACATATCGTGTGTGTACGGAATTAAGTGCCCATCATCATATTCTGCGTGGCTGGTTTTTTAACCAATTGTTGTGTGCAGAAAAAACTTATACACTGCATTTCATCTTGTGGCTGTGATCTTAACAAAAAGTATCTGCTCAAAAAGTGTAATTATGTTTTAACAAAATTTTCAGAGACATATGTTGCTGCTTCTGAAAATGTCTCTGATCTCTGTTTTTCTAACCCGATTCATGATATTTACCACAAGACTGTCCCTTTCCCGGTTGGAGTTGTCCGCTCTTGCATTCATTATTCAAGAAGTACTCTTCCTGCCTATGTTGTTTTTTTCCGCTGTACTTACCATTTATATGTAGGTTTTTGGCCGCGGTAATGTCACTTGCCAGGTAAGTATTCGCCATAGCATTGTACATTATCAGGTAAGTAAAGTGACCGCAGTGCCGCCACTCAAGCAATGCATGTCATACTATTCATGCCCAAGTTACAAGTAACCGCTTTTATTTAATTAGAAGGTAAGTATTGGGAGCAGTATTGTCATATAAGATTACTTTGAACTCTTTTTTCGAACTGTTGGCACTGTTTTGACTAATCATTTATTCATCCACCAGATGACGGCACCGCTACTGCTAAGAAAAAGAAGTCGGCTTCCTTTCAGACAATTTCGGCTACGCATAAGGTAACAGCCTGGTAGCGAACAAAGGCGATCCCTTAGATTTTAGCAGTCCCGTTTAGTGATATGTTTAGCCGTTGGTCCAAGTAGTTGGTTAGAGAAAATCCCTGTCTTATTTTGTCCTATTTTTGTCCTATCCTAGACCTTCAATTGTTGCGTCGCTCTTGCGCAATGCACTTGCGAACGTCACCTCCATTTGCATGCAGTTTGACAAAACACCCATCATCAATCCCCATCGTGCCTTGTTTTGTATTGATTGTAATGTTGTTCATCAGTTAACTGTAATAGTCTATGTAGTAATAATAGTTTATATTTTTATAAATGATTCGTTTTATTGATTGTGTCTATTAGGATACGTAAGTATTTGTCTTTGAATAATTGTTTCTTTAATTTTATAATTGTAATCTTAAAGGCAAGCATAGAAGAGGAAAATAATTGATATTTAAAAACAACAAAAAAGCATGTTCCACCTTTTAACATTTTGTTTATGTGATATTTAAATGTGCTGAGGAGTTGAAGCTTTTTGTATTATACTCGTAATTAGCTACATATATATGTGTTGCAAACATGATTTACAAATGTATGGTGTATATGTTTTGCTTTCAGTTTTCACATACGTGTTTGTTTGTCTCTGACATAATTCCAACAATCTGCTTGTAGGAATCTTTGAACAAACTCATGAAGAATCTGTATACCACCCATCCACACTTTGTTCGTTGTATTATTCCCAACGAAACAAAATCACCAGGTAACTATGACGTCACTTTACCCGTGACGTGGTATGCAGAGGAACACCCCCCTCGCCTAGTGGAGTGCAGTGATTCCCTTCACCTCTGTTTAATCAGATTTTGCATGGTATTGTAGGTACCAAAGAATGCATGGAAATAGTCAACCTGTTATAGACGACAAGTTCTAACATTCTTAAAGGAACCCGTTTGTTTTATCAATAACTAAGTCCATCAAACTGGGTCGGTGGAGACAAAAATGTGCTCGTTTAGATGGCCAGAGAACAAAAATACTGCTGTCTTGACATTGTGTTTTCAGGCATCAGATAATGGTTTTACTTTTAAGTTTTATTTGTTTTTGTTTAAAATTCACAAAAACAACTGAGAATTAACATATTTCCACAATCTAGTTTGCAGTTGGTCAATTGATTACAGCAAATCATCTGCCTTATAATGGAAAATGGACTTCAAACAATTAAAAACGAGTGCTGAACGATTGCTGAAGTTTCCGATTTCACATGTTATGAAATTTACATGAGCACCGTTTGTATATTGTTTGACATTTTTATAATATATTCATTACTTTCTAATGACTTTTTATTTACTCTGTTCAACTCCTGAGATTGATAAGTTAGACTGTGACACGAAAAATTCATATTCTCGAGAAAATAACGTTCTTTTGTTCGTTTTTGTTTTCGTAAAAGAAAACGGAGTAACCTTGGGTTCCTTTAAGGTTGTGTGTAGTATGAACTAATAAATTAACCTTTCACTTTCAAATTAATTTTATTTCAACTTTTTTTCTTCGTTTACCACTTGTGGAATTCGTTTTTGGTATTAAATAGTGATTTCTTTGAATAAGCAAAACAGTTGTTGCCTTTTTTAGTCAATATTTTTCTGATTTTTTTTTCTTAAAAAGATTTTAAAGCATAAAACATTTGAATTGTCTAGAGCGGCATGTGTCGTGTAGAGCGACCTTCATGGTATCTTTTCACGTCAATCTTAAATCATAACATTAACAAATCTGTTTAAACTCTTTTTGTTTCAAAAGGTTTCGGCCATTGGCTTTCTTAAGTCTACATTTTGCTTCTTTAACATTACAAGAATTGAAAAAAGTTCACTCATTGTGACATTATCAACTGAAGAAGGCCAATGGCTGAAACGTTTTGAAATAAAAGAGTTTCAATAGTGTTAATATCCCGATATGGATATTAGAAAAGTACGTATCATAACATACACAATCGCAGGCAACTACTCTTTTGTTGTTGGTTTTACCCTAGTTTCTCCAAGCATGATCTTATACTTCCTTCCTTGTTTGTATTTCTTAGGAGTCTCTCAATCGCCTGATGAAGCATCTAAACAACACGAATCCACATTTCGTTCGTTGTATTATTCCAAACGAACAAAAAGCTCCCGGTAAGTTCGCAGACCTGAAAAATTCTGAATTCTTAAATTTAATTATATGAAAGTAGATGGCAAAATTTGAAATCTTTGGGTTAATTATATGTTAGTAGATGGCAATATCTAAAATCTTTGGGTTAATTATAGGTTAGTAGATGGGAAAATCTTAAATCTTTGAGTTAATTATATGGAGGTAGATGACAATATCTGAAATCTTTGGGTTAATACGTTAGTAGATGGCAAAATTTGACATCTTGGGGTTAATTATATGTAAGTAGATGGCAAAATCTGACATCTTTTGGTTTATTATACGTTATTACCGTCAAGTAAAAAGTACATTCAATTTGATTGGATGTATTTGTTTTGATATCCATATGTGCTATATGTTTTTGTAAAGCGCAATAGAATATTTTAATTTTTGCGCTATAGAAATGTCATGTATTTGTATTTGTATTTTGTATTAGATGGCAAAATCTGAAATCTTTGGGTTAATTATACGCTAGTAGATGGCAAAATTTGACATCTTGGGGATAATTATATGTTAGTAGATGGCGATATATCTGAAATCTTTGGGTTAATTTTATGTACGTAGATAGCAAAATCTGAAATATTTGGGTTAATTTTATGTTAGTAGATGGCAAAATCTGAAATCTTTGGGTTAATTATATGTTAGTAGATGGCAAAATCTGAAATCTTTGGAATAATAGTATGTTAGTAGATGGCAACAAATGAAATTTTTGGGTTAAATAGATGTTCGTAGAATGATAATATTTGGAAAATATCGGTTAGTTTTCAGAAATGCCAATAAACGAATAATAAGCCTATACTTATTAATACTGTTAAAATGCAGAATTAAAAACAAAGGATATTTTAAAAGAAAAATCTTGTGCTTAACCTCACTCTAAATTTCGGAAATTCCAAAATATAACACTTAATTAAATGCTATGTGAGCTTTCGAAATTCCAGTATGAAAATCATAATGAAATTTCATTTAAGGTTTTTAAATTCAAATATTGAAATCATAATGAAATGTATTGTGAGATTATGGGCACAAATAACTTTTACAAAATATTCAGGTTAGCATAAAGTGTTGCTGTGTTTTATTTTGCTTGAAGGTTTGTTCGAATTGCTACAGTTTTTTCCCTTGTGCAGTTTACTCTAGTATGAAAGAGCATTACTAAAATGCACTGCTAAATATACATGTATAACTATTTAGTATTCACGCGTGTAAAGTAGAAAACCCTTAGAAATTAGATGAAGTAGAAAATTAGTTTGTATGAAAAGTGTGAGAGATAATAGTTTTTTTTTATAATATATTCATTACCATTAAATTACTGCCGTTCAGGAAAAATCAATTGTTACATGTTATTATTGAACTTTGGTTTTTTGACAATCGTTTCAGAGCCTATGAGGAACATTTTAATAGTGCCTTAATACTGATGCCCCTGTTTTGTAATAACCTACTAGTAGTTTAACCTCAGTTAGTAGTAATGTATTAATTATCATTAAAAGTAACTAATGGTAGATCGTTGAAATATTTCTGTAGTTTTAAAATATATTTAAAATATCATAAGTTTATAACAGTTCAAGCGATTTCAAAGTTAATGTAAATAGATTAAGTTTGAGATGTCCGTACCTATGCTCTAACTTTAGCCTTTAATTAAATGTTCACGAGCATTGAATTGTCAGAAAATAGAATTAAATACCACATTCGGTTGATACTTCTGAAATTCAAAATATTTGATCTAAAATACCATTGTTACGATATAAATATCAGTTAAAATACATAATTTGAACGTAATCATCAGTTTCAGTTACCTCCCTTTATCGTAATATGCTAATTTCAAACGATGCAGAATGTCAATCATTGTTGGTGGCAGTATACAGGCATACTTGATCTATCCATTGTGGGGTACGGATGGTATGTAGGCGCTGCCACCCCATTTGTATTGCCTTGAGGTTATCTGTACATTTACTTTATTTTACCGTATTAAAAGCGTGAGCCTGTGCTTACAGGTGTAATTGACGCTCCTCTGGTACTGAACCAGCTCCAGTGTAATGGTGTACTGGAAGGTATCCGTATCTGCAGAAAGGGTTTCCCCAACAGGATCATCTACTCCGAGTTCAAGCAAAGGTCTGATACTATCATATTCCCATTACAGATATACTCCATTTTATCATTTTAGAAAGAAACACTTGATTTATTGATTTATTGTATAAACTAAAATGGTTATAAAAAGCTGACCTGCTTGTATATCGTCACCTTGATGCAAAAACAGTCTATCATTGAAATATGGTGAAGTTATGCCGTTTTTGCACTAAGGTGACAACATGCTATATGTACAATATGCAAAATATTTGATTTAGGAATATCTTGTCAACATTTTGGACATGAGTTGATTTAAATTCGAATTATTACAGTATTTCTAATCTACAAAAAAACGATTTATATATGACTAAATTTTGCAAACAAAAGTTCAAGACATTCCGTGATGTATTGGTGATCCTCAATTTTATCCTAAACATAGGTCATCCGTACAATTTATGAGTCATTGCTAATTTTTTATAGATATTCCATCCTTGCTCCTAATGCTATCCCACAAGGCTTTGTGGACGGCAAGCAGGTTACGGACAAGATTCTGACAGCCCTTCAGATGGACCCTAACGAGTATCGCCTGGGCTCCACCAAGGTGTTCTTCAAGGCTGGTGTGCTCGGTATGCTGGAAGACATGCGTGATGAGCGTCTCTCCAAGATCATCTCATTGTTCCAGGCTCACATCAGAGGCTACCTAATGCGCAGACAGTACAAGAAACTCCAGGACCAGAGGTATCTCTTACCTCTTACTGTTACTAAAAATTTAAGTTTTGTTAATTTTCTGCTTTCTTTAGTCTATTTGAAACATTTATGTGTCCGAGCACAGCCAGTTTTGTATTTTTTTTTCCAAAAAAAACAACAACATTAATTTAAAAAATGTCTTGAAGAAATCCAGTTTCGACGATCATTTTTGATTATTGCTTCTTACTTTATGCTCATTATAAATAGAATAGATGCTGAGGTTTGTGTTTCTGTAACTCAACCTTAAATGCATACTTTAGCATGCTGTAATTATTATGTCCCTAATTATTGTAGAGTTGGTCTGTCTGTCATCCAGAGGAACATCAGAAAGTGGTTGATTCTCAGAAACTGGCAATGGTGGAAGCTTTACACCAAGGTCAAGCCTCTCCTGAACATCGCTCGTGCCGAAGACGAGATGAGAAAGAAGGAAGAAGAGCTTGAGAAAACCAAGGCTGAGCTCGCCAAGATTGAAAAAATCAAGAAAGAGTTGGAGGAACAGAACGTTACTCTTCTTCAGCAGAAGAATGACATGTACCTACAGCTGCAGGCTGAGCAAGATACATTGATTGATGCTGAAGAGAAGATTGAGCGTCTGATCCAACAGAAGGCAGACTTTGAGCAACAGTTGAAAGATCTGGAGGAGAGACTTCTTGATGAAGAAGATGCCGCTGCTGAACTGGAATCTGTGAAGAGGAAGATGGAACAAGAAGCAACAGAACTGAAGAAGGATATTGAAGATCTGGAAACAGCACTTGCCAAGGCTGAAACTGAGAAGAACACAAAGGATAACCAGATTAAAACACTCCAGGACGAGATGGCACAACAGGATGAACAGATTGCCAAGTTAGGCAAGGAAAAGAAGAATCTGGACGAAAGTCTGAAGAAATCACAAGATGCCCTCGCAGCGGAAGAAGACAAGGTGAACAACCTCACCAGAATCAAGGGAAAACTTGAAGCTACATTGGACGAGGTAAGGATATTCAAAATGCTTAGTGTTTACTTATTACAGCACGTAATTCGGTTGTTAATGAAATGTGGTGTAAATGAAATAGCTAACATTTCGTTCCAGTATACAGTCGGTAACGTAATCGGAATTGCATGGCTAGGCCTTGTCACCTTACGGTACGGGTTCGCTCCCCAGTAGAGGCAATATCATTTTAGTATAAAATGTATATAAATTAATATGCACAAATTTAATAATTAAAATCAATAAATTAATTATAATGATTTAATTCTTTACAGCTTGAAGATAACCTTGAGCGTGAAAAGAAGGTCCGTGCTGATGTAGAAAAAGCTAAGAAGAAAGTGGAACAAGATCTTAAGTCCACACAGGAAACTGTTGAAGATCTGGAACGTGTCAAGAGGGATCTTGAAGAAAATGTCAGAAGGTATGCTGTAAATCTGTAAATGGTTGTTAAATCTGTGAATTGAAAAAGTTATGGTATGGTTCTCAGATAAATATATGGTTCTGGCCCATGAGACAAATTTACTAAGTTAATTAAGTTTCGACTAACATAATTTATTTTTGGATATTCTCAATCAGAATATATGGAAAACGAATAGTCAAATATGCATATAAGAATGTTGAAATGGTCACTTTGAGTTGAGGTAAAATATACAACTCGATATTTTCGTGATTATGGGGCCAGAACTAAGCTTTTGGTCATTTATGACAATAAGCATCTATGTTCATTATTTAATAGTTGCATCAAGAATGTAATTATCATTGTTAATGCCAGTACCTGTTGTAATTAATTATAGGAAGGATTTGGAAGTCAAGAACTTAACCTCAAAATTGGAGGACGAGCAGAGCTTGGTTGCTCAACTTCAACGCAAAATCAAGGAATTAATGGTAAATATCTACACTTAGAATTGAGTAAATGAAGAAAGAAATACGTTTCAATGTGCAACGTACTTCCTGTATCACAGATAATAATAGTAAAATGGTAAATTATGGATTCGCCTAATTATACTATAAAGCTTTGAAAATCATCAGGATACCTTGATAACCGCGGAGATAACCTATGTCTGCATGAAAACTAGGCCCAGCATCCAAAACATCTTCCCTCTCCCTCTGATATATATATTTGTTTTTTAATGATTTTGGTGGGTTGTTTTTTCATTGTGTGCGTTATTTGGTTTCTATAGTTCATATGATGAACTCTGCTGTTGTTTAAAACTTATTTTCTAGTGGTGTAACCTTCGAACCGTTTTAGATGTTTTTTATATATTCTAACATCAACGTTGCTTAGTGATGTTGGTAACAAGTAATTTATCATTAACATAACACGAAGTACATAGATATCAGATAATTATTCAGAGAATCTTGATAAAAATAAGCCCGTGAACAGCTGTTGAAATTCGAATATTTGTCGATGCAGGTATTACCGTTACTCGAACTAATTTTTGTAATGATGCAAATTCATGGCTTATAACTAGTTACGCAAAACAAGCAAAAAAGCGAAGAAAATTTGCTACATTTTTTATGTCCGACAGTTCTGTAGTAGTCACTGGTCTTGTAAAATGGGCAGTTGCGAATATTGCTGAATTAGCAGCCAACAAACAAACCCATGGCCTTGACTTTCTAAAAACATGACAACTGCAACTACAAATGTCAGACTGAATTTCAGACATCATTGTTTTTATCAAACTTTCAACAATTGCTTGGAAACTTTCCCATCAGTTTTGGCATGAAATCAAGCATGGATAATTATGCTGAAATCCTTTTAGAGAAAGTTCTTGGCCTCGCATGCACTATTCAGCACATACCTGAGTAGAAAATCACAGGCTAAAAATAAAACCCATCCGATTGGCAGGTAGAGACAGCAGTATTAGAAAACTGATATTAGACATTGTTCGTGTTTGCTCGCTTCCTGGTTCAGCTGACAGATACACCTGGAGAGGCTGTCAGTGTCTGTTGTTCTCAGATACGGGAGATACCTGCACACACGCGCCTTGGATTTTGATGTCACTTCCTGGTTAATACTGTACCACGTGACTCTTAGTTTCGGATACGTGCAGGGTGTTTGGATTGTACTTGGAGCCTTGTGTATTGATAAAATTCTTTTTATTTTGTGTTGTATTTCGGATTTTAATTATTCATCAAAATGGCCGACACGGAAGTTAAACAAGAATCAGTGGAAATTAAGACAGAGAATCTCGTGGCTCCCCCTTCCGAAGAGACAGTAACAGCAGTCACCGAAAAAATCACCGTAAAGAAATCTTCACCAGCAGTGGCCAAAAAAGTGGTCCTTACAGCTCCTGAACCAGCCCCAAGACCTTCCGCTACAGAAACAGCTCCACCGAAACAAAAGGAAAAACAAAAGGAAAAGAAATCTGCGTCGACAAGCTATGTGTCTAGCTCCACAACAAGCAGTTCTACCAGCTACCATTCGGGAGGCTCCAAGCGACAAACGTTTCGAGAATATACGGACACTAACAGACTGTTGAGCGAACTTACTAGAGATTACAGAGGTACCAGTCCAGCTGTTTTAGAAAACATTGCAACGCACCCTGCATTGTATAGTAAACAATATATGCCCGATACATATCGCCCTAGTCTTAGTGCTCGGAGCAGGAAGGTCATTCGCGAGGCCGAGGACCTGGCTTTGGTCACACCTGGACTGAAAAACATGCTAGAAGTACAGTATCCTAATTATGTGGCTGTGTTTGTGCTTTGCTTCATTGTGACACATGTCAGCTGCTCGTTCAGGTTCGTTAGCTCTTCGCTTGTTCTGCTCTGGTAACAATCCAGACGCTAAATTTATGTGATTCTAATAGCTGTTTTGCACGTGCAAGCAAGCAAACTGTTTTTGTCTGAAAACTGGAGTTTCTGCTTTGCAAATGCCAACCTTTTTTCTGTGGACTAACATCAACATCAGTCATAATTAAGAGTTTCTGACATTGTTTCTGTGTTTACCTGTTCTGTATGAGACATGGCCGTTGTACTGTTCAAGGAAAGAAAATTAAAAGCGATGTTGTTTCGAGATACTAATCTAACGGCTGAAGATTATTAGAGACAGAAAAATGCTTGTTTCACATTGTTGCACGATTTCGTTTGGATTGTTCCGGAGAATTACAGGTAACATAAATGAAAAGGAGTGATGAGTTGTTGATTAACAATCGCTTAAGTGGTGTTTTTCTGATTGTTGTATTTCCAGTTTCATCGTGCTTCCAAGAAGATCGCGCCAAGCATGTCTGTTCATTTTTTATTATTTTTTCAGTATAACAAGTTGCTTTCATCATATATAAAACCAATTATTTTCTATTCGTTATGGCCTACCTGAAAACATTGTAAGGTAGATAAGGAATTCCGCTAGAGATTAAACTTCGGCACTTTCCAGAATTTCATTGGTCTGAGTTTTTGCTTTGCTGGAAACAGTTCCTTTATGGGCGTGACTCATGTGTCTGCAATGCTATTAGAAATTTTATGAGAGTTTATGTTTCTGAAATGTTCGAGTTTGAATAACGTGGGCATGAAAGCCTTTACATGAACTAAAATTGTTTCGCTTAACATTAATGTTTCGACTTTCGAATTCTGGAGTCACGTATAATATGAAACTCATTACACAATAGGCCTTTGTTTATCTTTTATTTTATAATTATCTGTGATACAAACTTGGGGATGTGATGTGATAATTATTGTTTTACAAGTGGACTTACATGTTAGTTGGACAATAAAACAGTAGAAATAATTTGTGCATAGTGAACATTAAATGAGTTCAAGCGCACGTGTTATTAATAAAAAGAAATAACCTCACATAGGGATCAAGCAATATCATTCCATTACTTCAGTAAATCCAAACATACACTGACCAATTATTACAATGCCTTCTGAATTAAAATTACAGGCTCGTATAGAAGAACTTGAAGAGGAACTCGAGGCGGAGAGAGCTGCCAGAGCGAAGGTATGTAACACCTAACCTACGGGGTACGGGTTCGAATCCCAGTGAGGGCATTATCATTTTTATTAAGACTTAATCAATAAAGAAAATACTATGTACAGCACTATATTAAATGAGGGGCACACTTTTGATTTTTTTTTAATTTACAGAAGTTGTCCTTATAGAGTCTCTTAATCGATCTTTCAACAGCTTTAAAACCTTTAACCAAGTGCGTATATACATGTATATCCAAATCGAAGATAACAATGAATAATTATAAGCCCGCATTGGAAGTCGAACCCGTACGCCGATAGCGTCTTGCCACAAACAAGTTGCGCGGATAATCCTAACATTTTGTTCGTCATTATATTACACCGATAATTGAAATTTGAAATGAAATGATAATCGTTTTGCTCATTGTAGAATTTGTCTTTAATCAACTTTATCTGATAAGATAATATCTGCTCTGGTTTTATCAAAGATTCCAAGAGTTTACGATATCTGTCATGTAGTACATCTCATGTAAAAATGTACGAAACATGCACTACCCTGTTTGTTGTGTGTTCATTTAAAGCTAGCTAGGCGCAGGTAATATTACATAGAATGAACCCTCTTTGTTAAGACAGCCTATGGTACTGGAAATAAATGGTCTAAAAAGTGGAGTGGTCTTAATTTAATTTAGAATTAGAAAATAATGTTTAACTGTTAAAATAGACATTGAATTTTTTTTCTCATTATTTGGGTGCTTTTAATTTCATGGTAACGTTTTTCTTAATAATTCTATTATTGGTGTTTGTCCATCTGTCAAAAAAGCTTGCACTCGCCATATTTTGACGAGCATTCTTACAAAATGCATTTGATGTATCATGTCAAATATAAATTACATTTACTCTTTGTCTTCGTTCAAATTGGCTGCTTCATGTGAACAAATCTACAAACGACTGTAGTTTCGAGAAAAATAGTATACATGTTAGTTATTCACAAAATAAATTTATTTTTAATAAATAAAACTTAGTGTTTAAGATATATTCACTGTTTGCTCTTTAACTACAAAAAAGATAGATGGGTTGCAAATCGTTTGTGTTGATAAAAATGTCAGTTTACGACAATTTACGACTTGTGTTGCAGACTTGCCAATTGGCAAATCGAAATTATTTAAACGAAATAAAGACAATTAACTGTTCAGAATAAAAGTACTATGATTACTCAGATATTGGTAAGGTGTCAAAAATGTTTGTAGCTTTCCAAAACCGCAATGTGAGAATTAGTAATGAAATTAATTCATTATACGTGATTCAGGTGATGCAGTAAACATGTGTTGATCAATTCTGTAATCATTAAATTCATAATATATGTGCTTCAGCTGATGCAGAAAACATATGTTGATTCTGAAATCACTGCAATGTTATTCTGAGTATGCACAAATTCACAGGATGAGCAAAATGTCTACATACCTTAATTTCGTTTCCATGGAAATGGAGATAAGCATCATACTCTGATTGATGTCTGCAAGAATATAAGATCTCAAGTGCACGTAAAAATGTAATTAGTCATTAACTGTCAGTGAAAGGTTAGGATTTACGGAAACTGGAAACTTTAAATACTAGTTTCCTGAAAACAGTTGTATCTAAAATGATTTGTACAAAACATATGCATAATTTTAGGTTGGTAAAAGAATTCAAATATATACCTAGTGCTAATTATAATTACATATATACAACAATAAGTTACACTATTCCGTTTTCAACACTTGTAGGTTTTTACTATTACATCAAAATTAGAAAGCAAAGCATTTGTCAAATTTAAAACAATAACCTTATTATTTTTCAAAAAATAACAAAGACAAAAATAGACAGCGTATGCCTTCTTAGTAAGTCATACGTTGTATTTGATGTCAGTAAACAACAAAAACAAAAATATTTTTTGACCAAACAAAACGAAATCAGAAGGAAAGTGTTATAACTAACTGATGAGGAATGTTCTGAATAACTTACGCGTACTATGCACTATAAAGCTGACAGTTCTCGTCTGTTTGTATGCTAGGTTGAGAAGCAAAGAGCTGACTTGAACCGTGAGCTTGAAGAACTTAGCGAGCGCCTGGATGAAGCAGGTGGCGCTACTTCTGCTCAGGTCGAGCTCAACAAGAAGCGTGAACAGGAACTTCTCAAGCTTCGCCGTGACCTAGAGGAGCAGAGTCTGCAGCACGAGTCTCAGATCGCCGCTCTCCGCAAGAAGGCTCAGGATGCCAGCAATGAGATGGCTGACCAGATTGACCAACTCCAGAAGGTCAAACAGAAGTGAGTACCAGTCTGTCCTAAACAACAAAGTTTATTAAAGACGATTGCGTTAGCTTCCGTTTTCACAAGTTTATGAATTTTACGTGTTCACCGTATGCATGACATTATCGAGATTGGAAATCTCAGTCGTTGAACAGAGTTGATTCACAAATATAATTTAAAAAAGAAAGTGGAAAGTTTCTCACCTGCCAATTGATTACGCAATTTACATTTCCTTGAAACAAAAACAAACAACTTAAAAGCGGGAAGCACTCTTTCCCATATCTTTGTAGGCCATAGTCTAAGCTTTGTACCACTAAATTTCAATTTAGGATGAAAGCCCCAGACGTTATGAACTTTAGATTTATTCCGTATTTCTCGCTTCTAGCACTTTCATATGCGTAAATTAATGTGATATTTATATTTACCGCAAAAGCATAACATGCTACAACGCATCGTTTTATTTATTCGACAATAAAAAATTTAAAGTTATGGACTCAGTGACTCTGTGACCTATGGAAAAAAGTCAAACATGCAAACGGTGCTCATGATAACTTTATAAACTTGTGAAAACGGAAACTACCTGGTCTTTAAAGATGATGCCGTGTTAACAATCTACTCTTATGTCATTCTGCAGCACCAGGAACTTGTATGTACGTTTACATCAAGTCTTAATCAATAATAACCATGTCCGTGAAGTTGGTCGAGTGTGTGTTCATTTGTATAAGATTTGAGACCTCGCATATTTTGTATTATTAAAAAAATACACGAAAATATGTTTCAAAGATTATTTCTACTTTCGATGGTGTACTGTCGCCATTTTAAACTGAGGTGATTCATTTAACTTCCAGGGTTGAAAAGGAGAAACAACAATTCAAATCAGAAATTGACGATCTACATGCTCAGATTGAACATGTTGGCAAGAACAGGGTAATTGTCGTTCACGTGTTCGCATGATGCATGTGCATGCGTCTTCAGTCTTTTTCAGAAATTTTTTTCAGGGAAAGCTCGACATTCTGACCGACTTTTATTTCAAACCAGTATGCATGACTTTAAATTTTGCGCGAGTCAAAACAAATTATAAGCCTATACCCTTCGCACCAAATGACCTTACAGGCTTGTTATCAATAGTTATCATATTTTGAAACTTTGCATGTTCAAAATTTCATATTGATGTTATTGTCTGTTCCTTTTAGTGTTTTTATGAACGTTTTACTTTGCTGGACGACGTGGATACAGCAATCCAGTAATAGCTATGGGTGTTACAGATGAACATTACTCCTGTGTGTATGTGTGCATGTTTATATTATTTCCCGTTGTCATTGCATGTCGACAGCTTGGAAAAGGAACGCCTAGATCTACATCTAGAGTGCGAGGACCTTCTTCTGGCACTAGAGCATGCTGAGAGAGTTCGGGTACAAGTATTCTTGTAATTGGGGCACGCCACGGGGAAATGTGTCTTCAGTCATAGTTTTTGTCATTTAAGACATTTTACTATTTTCTATTTCTGGCAAGAACTTAGAAAGTGCTATTATTTTCTATAACCTAAAAAGTGATTTTGCTTCATATTTTGACAATATAATGGCATTTTTACTGAGAATGCATGATAATCAATGTCGTCTGCTCAACTTTATGACATCGTTTCAAGGGTTGAGGTCAAATGCCCGAAAGTAACGTTTCCCATGACGCGCCCCTTATGAAATTGATCATACACTTGCCACAGAATCCAGTGTCGCATTTGCAAACCAAATATAAAAATTTTACTTGAAGTTTTAACATAACACTGTATAAGAGTGATCTTTACAACATTTTGTAACTTTCATATAAGCGTGTCGTGTTACATAATTATAATCCTTAAATTCGTTTTTATTATTTGAACATTTATATTGTAATTTTGGTTAAATATTTAAAATATCTAATTTATATGAATATCAACTTAACACGCTAAACATATGTTTGACGTCGTATTTTCTATTTCACATTATAGGGCATGTCCGAAAAGATGTCTAAGCAGGTTCAAGCCCAGATCGACGAACTGAACTCCCGACTGGAAGAGAGCGCCAGAACCATTGCTGAACTCCAGAACCAGAAGGCACGCGCGCAGACCGAGAACGGTGACCTTACCCGACAGCTTGAGGACGCAGAAAGCCGCATTAACGCCCTCAACAAGGAACGTCAAGCACTCCAGGCCGCACTTGAGGAGGCTAAACGTGCTTTGGAGGAAGAGACTAGAGTAATTGAACTTATTGTAGATAATTTCATAAACGGTTCACATAGAAAGTGAGACAGCACCGTTTTTAAGAGAAATGTTTGTCAAATTTGGTGGCCACTAACTAAAATGTTGTTAAAAAGTCTATCCGTACTTCACTTCAATGTAGTTATCAGTTTGGATTACCTCCCTCGATGCTAATAAACTTATTTAAAACTATGCAGTATGTCATTAATTGTGGGTGGCAGTATATAGGCATACTTAAACTCCCTACCCTTTATTTGGGGATATGGTTGGTATGTACTGTGTGTGTCTCCTGCATGGCTAGGCACTGCCGCCCTATTGGTTTGCCTTTGGGATTATCTATACATTTATCATGTTCTTTAACGACTACTTCTTAGATCACTTTTTTTTTAACTTCGTATTATAACATTTTACTCATACGTCAGTTTATATGTTGTTAGTTATATGTGTTCATTCTCTAAATAGGCTCGCCAGAAGATGCAGAGCGATATCCGAAACTTAACCTCCGAGCTCGACCAACTTCGAGAACAACTCGAGGAAGAGATTGAATCCAAGGGCGACATGCAGAGACAACTCTCCCGAGCCAACGCCGAGGCCCAACAATGGCGCGTCAAATACGAGAGTGAAGGAATGGCCCGCGCTGAGGAACTTGAGGATGCCAAACGCAAGCTTGCCGCCAAGCTTCAGGAGGCTGAACAGGCAGCTGAGGCAGCCAATTCCAAGGTCAGCCAGCTGGAGAAGACCAAAGCCAGACTTGCAGGAGAACTCGAGGACCTTATGATTGATGTGGAAAGAGCCAACGCCAACGCTAACAACTTGGAGAAGAAGCAGCGTGGATTTGATAAGACCATTGCTGAATGGGAAGCACGTGTCAAGGATCTTCAAGCAGAGCTAGAAAATGCCCAGAAAGAAGCCCGAAGCTACTCTGCTGAACTGTACAGAACCAAGGCGCAATTCGAAGAATCCAATGACACCATCGAATCACTCAAGAGGGAAAACAAGAACTTAGCTGGTTTGTAAATTAAATTTTCTATCTAGTTCTATTTTAATGAGGTTCTTTGAGATCATTTTTGAAAACGTTGGGGATGTTCATTTTTAAGTAATTGAAAAGGGAACTTTTAAGTGTAATGAAAAGACTCAGTAAAAGCAGTTTTCAAAATAAACCTGTTTTATGTTTTAGTTTAATCATCGCATCTTTTCATAAAGACTATTCATCAAATATTTTGTTTTATATCGATTTTTTGGCGAATTTACAATCAATGAATACAGTTTATGCGAACACCAGTTTAACTAATTTATTATTATTCAACAGATATTTTTGCATATTACCATGCAAATGTTATTTTCAGAGGAAATCCATGAACTCACTGACCAGCTCTCGGAGGGTGGCAGAAGCGTGCATGAAGTAGAGAAAGCTCGCAGACGTCTCGAGATGGAGAAGGAAGAGCTCCAGGCCGCTCTCGAGGAAGCCGAGTCTGCTCTTGAACAGGAAGAAGCCAAGGTGGCCCGCTCTCAGCTCGAAATTGCTGCTATCCGACAAGAAATTGACAGACGCATCGCCGAGAAGGAAGAGGAATTCGAAAACACCAGACGTAATCACCAGCGATCGATGGATTCAATGAATGCCAGTTTGGAGGCTGAAGCAAAGGGCAAGGCTGAAGCTTTGAGAATCCGTAAGAAACTTGAACAAGACATTAATGAGCTCGAAGTTGCAGTGGACACTGCTAACCGCACTAGAGCAGACATGGAAAAGAACTGCAAGAGATTTGCAGAACAAGTTCGCGAGCTTCAGAGCACAATTGAAGAAGAGCAGCGTAACACTCAAGAAGCTCGTGAAGCCTACAACATGGCTGAACGTCGCGTTGCGGTTGTCCAGGGCGAGTGTGAGGAAATACGCACAGCTCTTGAGTCCGCAGAGAGAGGCCGCAAGGCAGCTGAGAACGAACTCATTGATACCAACGACCGTGTCAATGAGCTTTCTGCTCAGGTTCAGGCTCTCGGATCACAGAAGAGGAAACTTGAGGGCGATATTACCGCCATGCAGGGTGATCTGGAAGAGATGAACAATGAAGTAAGAGGCGCAGACGAAAGAGCCAAAAAAGCAGTTGCTGATGCTGCCCGCCTTGCTGATGAGCTTCGTGCTGAACAGGATCACGGTGTACAGGTTGAAAAGATGCGCAAGGCTCTGGAACAGCAGATTAAGGAGCTGACCGTCCGCCTGGACGAGGCTGAAGCACAGGCACTCAAGGGCGGCAAGAAGCTGATTTCCAAACTGGAAGCTAGAGTATGTGTTACGTTTAACAGTTTTGCAGTTTTGCTTGTTGTGTCTTTATCCACTCTTTGAAATAGATGAAACGGGAACTTTGAAAGCCACCGAACACGACAAATATGAAAATATTGCAGGCTCGGTTTGATTGAGCCAGTTCATGGGCAGTAATGGAAATGCATATTACTGCCCACGCCGCGTAGCAACTCAATATTTACACTAATAAACAGTACAATTTTGATCCATCCCAAACGATGGTATGCATATGGCGGTGAACATGGAACCTTGAATGCGGTTTTCAGATTAAAACCATTCCATGTTCAGCGGCGTATGGTCTCCAGATAAAAGAATGGGTTTGCCCTAAATGAGAAAACAATGGGCGGAACTAAACAAAATAGAATTTTGACAGGGAGATCTGAGAAGTCTTTGAACTTAATAATTATCGCTTAACCATTAGTGACCTGGTTTTATTTTTTTTATAGTTAAAACACATCAATTTTATCAAGTACAATGTAGATTTAAGTTTATTCATATTTTGACTAATTTCAAAAATAATTTTCAAATTACTGAAACATTAGCCAACATTTGCAGTTGACATGGATTTGAGATTCTCTTAGACGGGCTCTTGTCAGTCTACAGTTTTAATAATGCCATGAAATATTTACCAGGTCCGTGAATTAGAGACTGAATACGACAGTGAACAGAGGCGCCATGCTGAGACCCAGAAGAACATGCGCAAGGCCGACCGTCGCCTCAAGGAGCTCGCCTTCCAGGCTGATGAAGACAGAAAGAACCAGGAACGTCTACAGGAACTCATTGACAAACTCCAGAACAAGATCAAGACATACAAACGCCAAGTCGAGGAGGCCGTAAGTGCACTTTAAGTCTCTTGTTTTATACAAATAGATGAAAATGAACTTTTGAAAGCCACCGAAAATGACAAATCTGAAAATATTGCAGGCTCGGTTTGATAACTTAATATTTACACTAGTAACATTAAAATTTTGATCCATTCCAACGATGATATGCTTATGCAGAAAATCGATGGATTCAATGATAGCCAGTTTGTAAACTAAAACCTTCAGAAAAGCAGTCATGAAAGAACCTGGAATAAAGCTTGTGTACACTGGGTCGAAAAAACGAGCAGTAATTATTAAAGTAACTGTGTAAGGATCAACAGGCAATGAAACGAAAGAGCATTTTCATTATTCTTTAAATTAATGTACTTGAAAAAACCGAACGAAAAGGCTGATTTTACTACTAGTACAGAAAAAAAAACCCAGCAACATTGAGTAAACATATCAGGAAAAGCCACACTAAGACAACACAGATACTCAACACAGACACTAATAAGGCGTGTGATATTGAATATTTTTAACATTTCAATTCCTAGATCAAACGCCCACAAACAACAATGCCCCTGGAAAGACACTTTTGTCTCCAGGGGTTTTAACTAGGTTTTGTGATGCACTCATCCTGTGATAATTTTCGGTGTAGCGCATTATCAAACAACTCTTATTTTGCTGTACTGAAATCAGAATTTCTGGTTCTTTATTATTACAGGAAGAAGTCGCCGCCATCAATCTTGCCAAGTACCGCAAGGTTCAGAACGAGCTTGAAGACGCCGAGGAACGCGCCGACTCCGCGGAGAACAATCTGCAGAAACTCCGGGTGAAGAACCGCAGCTCCGTGTCGACATCCCGCACTAGTGCCAGTCCAGCTGGTGTAAGTATACTCTTAATGTTTAACCAGTGTCTATCAATCAATTGATATTCCCTGGTCAAACTCTCTGTTTCTGTACTTTAATATGGATATTGAATACTTTGATACATGACTTTAGATTTAAACACTACAGTATAACTGTCTATTCAATCATGGGGTGAATATCTATTAAGTCGTGGGTCTATATTAAATCATTGGGTGAATATCTATTTAATTAATGGATGAATATCTATTAACTCATATAAATATTTATTTAATCATGTGGTCTATGTCTATTTTATCATGGGTTGAATATATATTTAGTCATTGGATGAATATCTTATCAGTCGTAGGTGAATATCTTTTTAATCATGGGGTCTATGTCTATTTAATTATGGGTTGAATATCTATTTAATCAGGGGTTGAATATATTGTAATCATGATGTGAATATTTAACTGTTCAGAACAAAAAGCCACTTTGTTTACCTGGATAGTGTTTTTTATTACTCAGAATACTCGTTTGTCGCTTAGCTTTGGCTTTTATATTCTAAAAGAAAACATACTTTGAAATTTGCGTATAAACAATCTAAAGTTTTTTATATATATTTTCTTTGTATAAAAAGAATAATTTACTAGGTATATTCTACAAAACTTTGTACCAAAATAAAAACAAGAATTAATTTTAGTGTTTTGAAAACGAAATACTAGTATACATGTCAAAATTTCAGATGAAAAAATAACTCTTTCCAAGTTTCGTGGTAGATTATGCTTATGAAACAAAACAGGTATAATACAATGTTGTCGACCCGCAATACAATATTGTTACCAAACCCAACCTAGTGTTATTTGTTGTATCACTGTCTTTTGGTGAGAGAGTTTAAGTGCTGTCTGGCGGTTTTAAAAAAGCTCCCCGTAGTTCACTTCAGTGTAATTATTAATTTCAATTATCTCCCGTGATGATAAAATTCTAATTTCAAACCACGCAGAATGTCAGTCAAAGTAAGTGGCAGTTTATAGGCATACTCGAACTATCCTTTTTGAGGGGAAACGGATGGTATGTACTATGTCGGTCTCTTGCAATGATTGGCTAGGCGCTGCCGCCTAATTTGTATAGCCGTGTGGTTATCTATACATTTAACTATTTCACTGGCATTTATAAATCTAGTTTCTATCACATATCACCAAAAAGGCTCCGGTACAATGTTTGTACAAACATTTCGTTGCACGCATTTTTAAAAAATATTGTTCACGAATTTAGGGTGCAGCACCATCTGCCATGACCCCTTTATCAGCCGCCATGGCTAAGGCAGAAAGGATGAGAAGAGACAGAGAAAACTCTATGCACTAGAAATTGGAGTTTTATTTTATATAGGTACTTTTAGAAAAAAGGCTGTTTCGGTGTTTTGAATTTAAAGTTCAATGACCGAAACATTAACTCAGAGTAGGCGTGTGGCTTTTTCATATTGCATTTTATTTGCATAGATCAAGGTATTAAGTCGTAAATATAGTGTGTATCTGTATCTATAGATTCAGATCTTTTGTTGTGTTTAGTTATATATGCTAGTTGCAGAATGGTTCATATATGATTATTAGTTATTTTCATCACTTATTTTATGACTATATAGGCCTCGTCTATTTCTGTACGGGAAACGCACCAGTATAGCAGCGTTACCACTGAATAACTTGTAAGTGGCGCCATCTGGTTCTCAGATAGCGCATTTTGTGAGTGAAGTGATTTTTGTCTGTTTGCTTTGATCGACATTAAACAAAATTGGAATGTCGTTTTGAATAACGCAGAGCCCTCTTTCGACCCGTAAAAACAATTCCAACGCATGACTTTGCCAATACATTTTAATATGAAAAAAGTGATGCCGTATTCCCAGTGTTACATATTTTTCAAAATGGCTTCTTTTCCAGTATGTTAAATCTAAACCTGTTAAAAGTATATTTTGATCCAGCTTTCGTCAATTTTCCCTTTTGTATTTTTGTTAAGAATGAAAACTGTTGGTGACTAACTTATACAGCTACGCTGTTGATGACTAAATTAAACAGTTGTTTCAGTTTTGTTTTGCACGAACCCTGTTGGAGCATGATTCGCCTAGTGCGCGTTGTGTTTTTTTTCCGAAGAGTATTATTCGCTTATGATAATGTGATGGTGTTTATTCTGTGCAATTCCATTGTTGAAATGTTTCTAACCTTATAATTAATTATATAATAAGTTATGAAAAACTATTAGATCAGGGTAAATAAGAAAATTATATTCGTGAATTGCATTTTAGGCGAAAATCAAAGTGGCATTATCATTTTTGTCATTATTTGACTTTTAAAGCCATTGTCTCAAATAATTTAAGTTTCAATATTAAAAGGATATGAGAAAACAGTACAATAAATAGTTTTGATAAAGTATTTTTAAAGAAATTATTAAATTAAGATCGAGCATTGGAAGTTTCATTTTTTCCAAGATTAATACAATTGTGTCACAATTTATTTTCTTTCCATGTCTAAAGAAATGTGTTTCACATTGTTTCATTTCTGATTGTGTGTATTGTTTTAAAAACACACGGGAAAATAGCTGTTTTAGACATTATTCCTCGTCTATTTTTAACAGAAACATCTTGTACATGAATCAATCTACACACGGTTTGTACAGACATAGCTCGAAATTAAAATAAGCATTGCTGCAATAAAAATATACGTTTTAAGATATGTTTTATCAAGAAAAGAAATTTCACAAAGTTGTCATTCTTTTTGATTTTGGACAAATTCGCCATCAGATTTTTATTCCCAGTTCTAAACCCGTTTTAATGTTTACGAAACTTCGGATAAGAATTTTAATTTTTTGATAGGCGTCCGGTTCAAATACTAATAGTTTCTGTTACAATATTGGTGTTTTCGAAAATAGGCAAATTTAGCAAAAGTGAATGTTTTTCAAGGACGCTTTGAACTTCGAAAGAACACAAGTTGTTATCTTACCTAGTTTGGGAAACATAGATGGAGTCAAGTTTTTAGATGGATTGTTTTTTTCTTCTATCATACTAGTCTATTTTTTGACTTCGCTGGTCACGTTAACATTGTTATACTAATGTCTTGTACTACTCAAAATGACTATTGTCGGGTTCTATTGTAAATGCAATGTTGGTAAGACAGAATTTATAAAGTTATAGGCATATTTAATAAAAGTTAATAGAGGTATTTTGTTCATAAGAAGTATATATATTTCAAAAGAAGTAAAATGGATTTCTTGTTTAAATGACTAAATCTGGAGTAGTCAGTAAAAACTTTTTTTTAAATTGAATGTTTTTGTTTGCAGCCATATAACGGATATAATTAAGATGGTATGAAAGAACTGAAATATTTTTTTAAAAATAATTATGCCTTATACTTACGTTATTAATGAGTTTGTAATATTTTCAGGTCAATATGCCTTATTTTACCAATATTATTAATGAGTTTATAATATTTTCAGGTCAATATGCCTTATTATACTAATGCTATTAATGAGTCTATAATATTTTCAGGTCAATAATGCCTTATTTTAATAATGTCATTAATGAGTTCTTAATATTTTCAGGTCAGCACTCTGTCTCCTTACTACAATGCTACAACTAGAAGTTCTACAGCTAGAAGTTCTCACTTAAACACATCGTATCGTTCTATCGCTTCGTCCAATGGGGGTGATGAGGAGGACTTTTAATTCCACTCTCCGGCCGGCTTGTGTTCGGATTGTGTTCCGTTTATTTTATTGAGTGACAAACTGTGTTTCAACTTGTGAAAATAGACAATATCTTCCAATGGGGCGTGTATTGCTCTGAGGCAGTTTAGAAACGAGACACTACAGGAATAAAATGCCAAGACTTATTAGACAACCTCGCGGAGTAATACTACGGGCCTTTATTGCAAGATTCTGCTATTTTCAAACAAGGATTGTGAATGGACGATGGCATCTGGATTGGATTCAACATAATCATGTTGGTTTTGACTGTTGATAACTACCAGTTATATAATATTTATATCATAAAATATATTTAAATGTTATGTTTACATACTTATACGTTGTGTAGGAAAGTAGAATGTATGATTATGTTTATATAAGTATATTGTCTAATCGGATCCTGTTGAGTACTTTCCCCGGGGTACTTGACTGGATCATTTATGACCCCTCATTGGACGCGCAAGTTTTAGCGTAATCGTGTGATTACAATTTTAATTTAAGAGTGTCTTACATTATCATATAAAGTATTTGTTGAATAATGTGTCATTTTAAGAAAATAAATAGCATTAATTGAAAGAAAACGAATCTTGTTTGTATGTGGTAGGAGAGGAATCCATATGTTTAGCTTCATGAGTGAAAGTTTGGAATTCTGAAAAACCTTAAATCATGAAAATTTGTCAATTAATATGAAGAAAAGCAACCATTTTTAAACACACAAAAACCTGAATTTCAGGCATAATCCAGAAAACTTTCACCCATGTAGCACTAACCTGATTAAAATCATCTCCTGAAAACCGCTATGCTGTTAGATCCGACTTCAGTGAGATCCAATTTTGCTTTTTATTGCTTTTCCGCGCATGTCATTATCTCCTTTGACGTTTATGTCGACTGTAATGGTATCCTTATTATGGTGGTATATTTCTGACTTGAGATAGCTAGGCAGCTATCGCGACACTATTCTGATAAAATTACATTTTCTGAAAAAAAGTGATATATGCAAATCAGGAATTGACACACCCTGAAAACACAGCCTTCCCACGCAAAAAGTAGAAGAAAAGAGAGACTTGTTTGTAAGAAGATCAAATTCAAATAAGACACCACAAACAATTGACAAAAAAGAGAAACTTTGGGGTGCCACTTTGGAACGGTAAGTGATAAAACAATTTGCCATTGGGGGTTTAAACTAGGTTCTAAGGTGCACCAACCTCACACTTGCCCCAACAGATTCTCTCATGAACTAACAAGTACAAGTTGTCTTGGTGATTGCTACCAACAATCTCGTAGCAGTTTCAAGCATTATCGCGATCGGATAGTTTGCGCTTTTTTTCTCAACAAAAATATGTATATATTTAGGAAATGCACAAACATTTCCTTGACAATTTACTATTTTATCACAATAGCTGCATAGCTTTCTCACGGCAGAAATATGCCACCGTATTCATAAGATCCGAGAGAAACTCCATCATTTAAAGGAGTTTTTAGGAACAACAGCTCTGCACTTTAACATGTAAATGAGTTTAAGAAACAACAGATCTGCAAAGATTCAAAAGATTTAAAAGATTATTAATTAGACAAGGCTCACGAGAAGCATCTGAGGAAACGAGATAAGAAAAACATAAACAATTGCACATGTAAACACAATACAATGAGCCGCGCCATGCGTAACAGTGTCGTTAGTGATACTTATGACATCTTTAGTTGTTGATCTTTTAGGAAAGACCTAAACTTTGTGACATTTCTTTTTCGTTTTCCAAATAAGTTTTATGCAATATTGTAACTTTTTCACAACCATTGAAATTGTTTCCCGCTAAAATCATAATGAGATAAGTCGTCTGCTCGTCTTTGGTACCACCGAGTCCAATCGTTCACTATAGGTCCCAGGAGGAGAACGCATGGATAGACCGCTTTTTCAGGAGGGGATCGGGTACTGTGGTAAGTAAATCGTCTCGAATTTCTTTGGTAATGCATATATCAGATTAAGACATTGCCTATGCTGATCTCCTATATTTACTCTAAACAATGGTCTTCTAACATTCGCCAAACTTTCGGTATCTTCTGAGAACATTCTCCACAACTGCACTAGATAATCGCAAAAAATGGCAAAATCACTCTTTAAAAGCCAATATTTTGATACTTAAGCAAAGTTCTGAGCATTTATTTCGTTCTAAAGATTCGTTTTACTTTTGTCTTCATATGCCATAAGCCTCCATAATTTTAAAATCATTTTAGGAGGATTTAGACCACAAGTTAGAAAATTTTCCAAATGAACGCATGGGTAGAAGTTTTCATCTATTTTCCAAATGAACGCATGGGCAGGAGGCATTTTAGAAATCAACGTTTTTTCGTTAATATCCCACATCAAATCGACTTTTTTTACTGTTATATTTCACAGTATTTCATTCTGAACTGCTAAAATATCATTAAGATCAGTCTGTATTTTCGTATCGGTAATAAGCGATACCATAGGGCCTATATAGTTTTTGAGATTAACGTGGAATTATTTATCATGCTAACGAAATTTCTGACATCTTATCATAACTCCTATGCTTCCCATGATGAATCATTATTCTCTGCTTCAGATGTAAAATTTGATATTCATTTATGTTGACACCAAAAAGCAAGAAACACCAATGTTAAAGTATTTAATTCGACAATTCATGATTAACTCCCCTTTTTTCTAACCTCCGCCGTTTGAAATATTTATAAAGAATTGAAAAAATAATTATCGTAGTTGCTTTGGACAATTTTCAATTATCGTAAGCTACATACTAATTATTTTAACAGTTTTATGGTTCATTTTAGACACTTCGTCATCCATGAAGCGCAAGTTCTGTAATATTAATACATTTTTTTTTAGTTTAAGTGATAGATTTGAGATCAATGATCAATGTATTTCAAATATGCCGGGTCAAATATCACTCAGGGTCGAATGTCAGACACAAGATTATCGTCTGCATTTGATTAAATGCAAGTCATTTTCTAATTTACGATTATTATGCGTACTTCTAGAGACAGCGTAATAAAAATGAACCATAAAACTGTAAAAATATATAGCTTAAATTAATTGACAATTGACCAAATCAACTATAATAATTTTTGTTTTCAATTCTTTCTAAATATTACAAATGGCGGAGGTTAGAAAAAGGGGGGTTAATCATGAATTGTCGAAGTAAATACTTTAACATTCATTTAGTGTTTCTTGCTTTTTAGTGTCAATATAAATGAATATTAAATTTTACAACTGAAGCAGAGAATAATGAATCATAATGGGAAGTATAGGAGTTATGATAAGATGTCAGAAGTTTCGTTAGCATGATAAATAATTCCACGTTAATCTCAAAAACTATATAGGCCCTATGGTATCGCTTATTACCGATACGAAAATACAGACTGATCTTAATGATATTTTAGCAGTTCAGAATGAAATACTGTGAAATATAACAGTAAAAAAAGTCGATTTGATGTGGGATATTAACGAAAAAACGTGGATTTCTAAAATGCCCATGCGTTCATTTGGAAAATTGATGAAAACTTCTACCCATGCGTTCATTTTGAAAATTTTCTAACTTGTGGTCTAAATCCTCCTAAAACGACTTTAAAATTGTGGAGGCTTATGGCATATGAAGACAAAAACGAAACAAATGCTCAGAACTTTGCTTAATTATCAAAATATTGGCTTTTAAAGAGCGATTTTGCCATTTTTTGCGATTATCTAGTGCAGTTGTGGAGAATGTTCTCAGAAGATACCGAAAGTTTGGCGAATGTGAGATGACCATTGTTTAGAGTAAATATAGGAGATCAGCATAGGCAATGTCTTAATCTGATATATGCATTACTAAAGAAATGCGAGACGATTTACTTACCACAGTACCCAATTCCCTCCTGAAAAAGAGGTCTATCCATGCGTTCTCCTCCTGGGACCTATAGTGAACGATTGGACTCGGTGGTACGTAATTTCAAGCAATGAGCTTAACTTCCGGTGGACATAATTTCGCTTGGCGCAGCTTAAATAGTGAAAATGTGAAATTTGCACGAAAGGAACTGCCATACCTATAAACACAGCCTCCCAACACAACCTTTATGGTAAAATATTGACATGGCTCTCGGTATCAATTTTAAATTTTACGCTGGTCTTAAAAGGACCTATCTCAACATCCGCGAAAACCTGGCCATTTGTTAACTTTGATTGTACACTATCCATGAAAAATATTCGCACATAAATCCATCATTTGAATTGCTGTGTCCGATGTAAACTTATCACCTTCATTTATAAGTTTCTCTCTGATTTTCTGTGATTTCACGCCAAACACAAGTCTGCCTCTAATTTCATCATTGTCTGTGAAATTGCAATATACTATTAGAAGACCTAGCTTGGTGAAAAAGTGAAATATGCATATAAGGAATCGCCACAATCAGAAAACTCCCCACGAAGCAAAGAGTAGAGAAAAAGAGAGAAATTATTCCTGTTTTGGGGAAAAGGACTGCAATGAAACACCAGCTGTCGTTAAATAAAACGAATTATTAGGCTGCTTAACTATCTTGTGAGGATAGTAAGTATGACGAAGTCTGGTTCTCGACTTTCTATAGCTATCAAGGTTTTACATATACCTTAGGTAAATCAGTTTAAGTCATAAAACAGCGGCAGTAAAGTTACATCACATGTAACAGCGATATGATTTAAATACATATTTATATATTAAAGTGAAATCACATCATGGATAACATAGAAACACCATAATGAAATTTGATTTGTTTATAATCAATATGTTTATATTATTACCCAAGTGGTTGTTATGAATGATTGAGAAATGTTTATTTCGGATTTGGATAAGCAGAACAATCTTTAAAAGAGTTCAGCTACGGAACAAAATTAGATAGAAATACCGTTTAAGAAACACTGGCTACGGATTGGTGTCTGAGTGAACATTTTAAACATACAAATATTGTTATGCATATGTCAACATTAAAATAGCTTTCCCTTTGGCAAAATCCATCGGCACCACGTCAACATTTCCGACCAGACTCACGTGGCTGTTGTGAACTATTCTAAATAAAACAAACTTGTCTCTTAATATATAACGTGGCGACTTTATAAACAGTTGTGTGTCGCCCCATATTATCATACAAATGTGAAATATATATCAGAAATGACCACAAAGCCTCTTTACACTGCCAGACAAGATGAAAAGAGATTAGGAACAATTTCAAATATCGAACCTCAAATAATTGTGAACCCGACGGTTACCCAACTTAAACTTATAAGCGGAACTTGCATTAATTAATAATATATATGTTCTTATATAAAAAAATAAAACTCACAAACATGTTATAAGAACATTAAAGACTTTTTTTCTTACTATAATAATTCATTTAAATGATAAAGAAGAAACATGTTCTACGGGGTAGCCATTTCCATGAAAAAGTATACCATACGGGGTTTATTTTTCTACATTTATCAAACGGTTATACAAGGCATCCTCTTATAATCCGAGGGCATTACAGGGTATCAAAAACAATTTGTTTGAATCGCATTTTCTTAAAAACGATTTTTTCCATATAATAGTAACACCACAAGATAGGCATTTAAGTAATAAGAGGCGCTTCAAAGGGGATATCACGTATTACATAAAGAACAACAACTTTGTCGCTTCAATTTTGAAAAAAAAAGCAAAATAGGCCACTTATTTCTATCAATTACAATGTCAAACGGACAAGCTGGTCTTAAAGGAAACAGTCAATCATTGAATCAACAATCTTTTTCGCCATATGATTCCTCTATACCTTTCTTTAAAGAAGAGTATGTATACAAATTTTCAACAATAAAACACATACCTTTTTCCTTCTTGAATGGTTTGGTCGCCATATTGAGAACTGCCATCGAGTACTTAACATTTTTACAGGGCAGCTGTTACACGTCAGTGAAATATAAATATATTTATTTTTGGATCGTAAATAGGTTTTAAAAACCGGTTTGGTCAGTATGAAATTACTGACGCGTTTCGATAGCTTTTTCCCCCAGAAAAGGTCAAGGCCTATCAAAACCAAACTTCGTTACTCGGAGCGTCTTACAATACTAAACATCAATTGTAGGTCTGTCAAAAACAAAGTACCAGACTTACATCTTGTAATTGATCAATTAAAACCCGACATCATCTGCCTCACTGAAACCTGGCTAAAATCAGACGTCAGTTCCTCTGAGGTTTTTCCAGACAACCTCAACTATAGTGTCTGTAGGGACGACAGGTGTGATGGAAAGGGGGGAGGGGTAATGATTGCCATCTCCAAATCTCTATCAAGTCAAGAACAACCTGACCTTAAAACAAACTGCAACATAACATGGTCAAAGATCTCTTTACCTGGCTTTAGAAACATCTTTGTTGGAGCATTTTACAAACCTCACGAACTAGACGACGAATCACTATCCGAATTATGGTTATCCTTAGGAAAGATCCCAAAAGATAGTATCGTGTGGCTCCTCGGAGACTTCAACATGCCCGACATCAACTGGGTCAATGAAACTCTGAAATCTAACTGTAAAAATAGAACTCTCTATGAAAACTTCATGGAAAAAATTTCACACTTTAACCTCGAACAGATGGTTAAAACCCCAACCAGATCATCCAACATCCTTGATCTCTTCCTCACTACCCATCCATCCCATGTCCATCTCGTCAAGACCCTTCCCAGCCTTGCTACCTCGGATCACGACATAGTATTTCATGAGGTCAATCTGAGAAGAGGCCGCCCTATCCAACCTAGGCGTACAATCAAATGTTTCAGCAAAGCTAACTGGGATGGGATCAAATCAGATATGCAATCCTTTGCCAGCAAATACTTTAGTGAGGACCATACAAACCCAGATGATGCCTGGAACTTACTTAAGGACTGCCTAAACGAGTCCTGCTCCAAGCATATCCCAACTAAAGTAACCAAATCCCGTGCCGACTTACCTTGGTTAACCCCAAAAATTATCAGGCTTATTCGCAAGCGTGATAAGCTATACAACAAGCTAAGCAAAACTTCAAACCCAGGTCAATCTAAGAATTTTAAGTCTCTTAAATCATACATTCAAAAGCAGATAAGAGCATCCTACTGGTCTTACTTGGAAAATGTCATCTTCAATCATGATTCCCAACCTGGTAGGAATAAAAAATTCTATTCACTTATAAAACATAACAAAAAAGAAAATGTCGGCATAGCCCCACTCAAGTCAGATGGCATTACCCATACTGACCCCGTAAATAAAGCAAACATCCTAAATAAGCAATTTGAATCAGTCTTTTCACCACCTCAACCCCTAAGCTTAAAGCACCTATGCTCCAAACTGCTAACCTCCCCTCCCACCATAATGGGAAACATCCATGTCACCCCAGATGGCGTTGATAAACTCCTTCTTGGTCTGTCTCCCCATAAAGCCTCGGGGCCGGACGAAATATCACCCCGCATCCTAAAGGTTCTCCACCAGGAACTAGCCCCTGTTCTCTGCCATATTTTCAACCTGTCCCTTGAAACAGGCATTGTCCCCAAGGACTGGAAAAAGGCAACAGTAGCACCAGTCTTCAAAAAAGGTCTCAAATGTAATCCCAGCAACTATCGACCCATATCTCTAACATGCATTGCATCCAAACTTCTTGAACATATCGTGGTTTCAAATCTCATGTCCTTCTTTGATAAAAACAACATCCTTAGCCCGTTCCAACATGGCTTTAGATCGGGTCATAGTTGCGAAACCCAACTCATCAACTTCACACAGGAACTCTACACCAACTTAGAACAGGGTCACCAAACTGACGTCATTGTTATGGACTTTTCCAAAGCATTTGATAAAGTCGACCATCTGAGGTTAATCTATAAGTTACAATCTGTAGGAGTCAGTCCACAAGTTACTAACTGGGTCAAATCCTTCCTTGCAAACCGCACTCAGAGGGTCGCAGTCGAAGGGCACCTATCCAGCGAACTCCCAGTCTTGTCTGGGGTTCCACAGGGATCCGTCCTTGGGCCCTGCCTATTCTTGATATACATAAACGATCTGCCAGACTCAGTCAAATGCAAAACTAGAATGTTTGCAGATGACACCATCGTGTACCTCACTGTTCAGTCAAACAATGATTGTTTATCCCTCCAGCATGATCTCCATAAGTTAGAAAAATGGGAAAGAGCCTGGCTAATGGAATTCAATCCCGATAAATGTGAAGTCCTTAGAGTAAGTAGGAAGAAAAACCCTACCATTTACCCTTATAGGTTACACAATATAGAGTTAAAGTCTACTTGCTCAGCAAAATACTTGGGTATTACCATCACAAAGGACTTAAACTGGTCACAACATATTGATAACATAACTTCTAAGGCTACCTCTTCCCTTCGTTTTATCCAGAGAAATGTCAAGACAGACAATGTCAAGGTCAAAGAAGCCGCATACACCACCTATGTGCGCCCCCAACTAGAATACTGCTCAAGTGTCTGGCACCCTTGGCAGAAATCCCTTGTCCATAAAGTCGAATGTGTCCAAAGGTCAGCTGCCAGGTATGTTATGAATGATTACAACTACCGTAGTAGTGTGACCGAAATGTTGAACACCCTAAACTGGAAAACCCTCTATTACCGTAGGTTAAACAGCTCCCTTATAATGTTCTACAAGATAAGAGCCCACTCAGTAGCAGTCGACCCTAGCTACTTGATACACACTAGAAATCTTAATTACTTAATCCCTCAGTCCCGCACTAACTACTTTGCAAACTCTTATTTCCCCAGAACCATCAGACTCTGGAACAGCCTCCCCTCAACTGTTAAAGAGAGCCCCAGCCTCAGTATCTTTACAGAGAGGCTGGCGGTGGTCAACTTGCAGTAATTCTGTCCTATCCTGTTTTAACTGTAGCATACTGTCCTTTTATCTTTTTAACTTTAACACTGTATCATATTCATTTTTCTATAACAACTGTCTCTCTGACAGCGCCGACCAGTCATAATCGGTGATCGATTGTTGGGTCGTCAAATGTAGATGTAGATGTAGATGTAGATGTAAATATTTTTCTTTACTGTTTTCACTTTTCTTAGCGTATGTAAATTATTCATATAATTAATTAATTGGTTTATACAAAGTTTTATTGAACTGCATTGTGCCGTTAGATATATATTTGATAATTTTATTTTTTTTGTCTATAACATAGTCCTCAGAATAACGAACGGAGAAATGCCTTAAATAGTTCGGTTTTGATTTTGAAAAAAACACGTGTTCGCCTACTGCTGTTTAGATTAAATAAGTTCTCCTATTCTGGTTGTTGTTTTAATAGTTTTCGTGAAAAAAAACTTATTTTAAGTTAGATAATAAATAATTTATCTTCGGCTGAATGCAATGAAAAGTTATATATTCATTTCGTCGTGGATTTTCCGTTTCGTCATGGAATTTCCATTTCGTCGTATATTTGGATTTCTGGTTCCCGATCCGATGATTGGATCGAGAACCATTCTAGCGCTGAATTCAAAAGTGATATTTTGACTTCATTAAACGGTAAAATTTTTTGTAAATAGCTTTGTATAAATCGTAAAAAGAGGTGGAATTAATACATGATATTTATGATATAATGATTTCAAAATTGGCTTCAATAAATTTGACATCCGTAAAAACGGGATATTTTTCGAAAGTTGTATTGATTTCGGACAACAAGGTATCCGACGAAATCATGAAAATTTATGTTGAGACCGTTAAACACGATATATAAATCTGTGTAAATAATGAGTAGACTAGGTGGTGTGGACAGTAATATGTATTTTCATTACTGTCAATAAACAAGCTTAATCAAATTGAGCCTTCAAATTATAAAATGCAAGATGTTTCGACTCGAGACATAACATCAACTTCTTAATACATTTGGATTAGCAATAAATTCAGCATTTGCAACCAGAGAAGATCCAGATCAGCTGGAACATCCATACCATCTGATCTGGGTCTGGGCTGGTCTCATCTTGGTCTGAATAACTTATTGAATCTAAAAGTGAACAATGTCGATTCTGAACACATGGTACAGATGGGGTGTCAGACTATTCTCCCCCTTGACTGTTCCTCCCCTGACATATCCTCCCTGACTTTTCTCCCCCTATTTTGGGGGAGAACAGTCTGCATATATAAAGTGTAAAAATGATTAATTTAAAAGAAGAATTTAAAGAAGAGAATTAACAAAAAGAAAAATTCTTATGTAAATGGTTGTGGGTAAAACCCTGACCTAGATTTAAATTTAGAATTAAATGTATAGAATCTATCTGTGTAGAGGTCATCATAGATCGATCAAAGTGGCTGATCTCTGGGCTGTACAGACCACCTAGTGCAAACGACAGTGAGTGCCTAGATGATATGCACAGAACCATAGACGAGGTGGCAACAAATTATGATAATTTTATGTTTCTTGGTTATATGAACTATAACTGTCTTATACTTGACAAGTGTAAAAGTCTTATGGAAATTTTTGATGTCTTTGATTTCACAAATGTTATAAACGAACCAACCTGCTTTCCAGCAATCAATAACCCAAGTTTGCTAGATATAATCTTTACAAATATGCCTAAAAAATGTCAAAATATTTTAAATTTTAATTGTGGTATCAGTGATTGCCACAATATGATTGGCTTTACTCTGATTTTGATTGTGCCAAAACCTTTAGATAGGTGGATTAAATACAGAAGTTTTAAATCTTTTATTGAGGAGGAATTTTTATCAGATCTGAGTTATGTAGATTTTATTCAGATTCTTGACAAAAATGTAAACATTAACACCTCATCAGAAAAATTATCATCAGCTATTTTAAATTGTTTTGATAAACATGCACCCTTTAAAACAAAGCGGAAGCCCCTACAAGCTGCTCCTTTTATGAACTCATTCTTACGGAAAACAATATATAAACGAAAAATGTTGTTTAACAAATTTTTGAGAAATAAATCCTCTGCAACATGGGAAGAATATAGAACAATGAGAAATTATGTAACTAAAGTTAAAAAACAGTCAATCAGAAATTATTTTTTAGATAGATGCTCTGGGGGACCCAAGGAAGGTGATTTTTGGAAAACAATTAAACCTTTCATAACAAAGGGACAATTTGTCAAAAAAATCTTGTATTAAATGAAAATAATGAATTAGTTTCGGACCAGACTGAGGTTAGTGATATCTTTAATGAATTCTATGTTAATGTTGCAAAAGATCTAGGCAATGGCAGTATGATTAGTGATTCTGATCATGTTAGTATTAAGAAATTTGTTGAAAACCATAGTGATATTGATGAGTTAATATTTAAGCCAGTAACAAGTGATTTTGTGAGTAAACAGATTAAAGGTATGAATAGTAAAAAGGCTACAGGCCATGATAATATATCAGTTAAAATGATGAAAATTGCATCCCCAGTAATAGCCCAACCTGTTGCTGATCTAGTTAATAGATGTCTTGAGGAATCTGTATTTCCTGACAACATGAAAGTTGCTCAGGTGGTACCGGTGCATAAGAAAAACAGTGTGCTCGATAAAAGTAATTATAAATAGGCCAGTAAGTCTTTTGCCGATTGCCTCGAACGTCTTTGAGAGGGCCATTTATGTACAGCTCATGGATCATTTTGAAAAAATATTTAACCCTTTCCTGAGTGCTTCCAGGCTATGGCTATGGCTGTAACACTACATTACTAAAAATCATTGAAGACTGGAAATATTTTTTAGATAATAATATGTATGTAGCAGCGGTGCTGATGGACCTCTCAAAGGCTTTTGATTGCCTGCCTCATGACCTACTCTTGTTAAAACTTAAGCATTATAATACATCTGACCAATCTGTCAAACTCATAAAAAGCTATTTATCAAATAGAAAACAGTGTGTTAAAATTGGCAGTGTCTGTAGTAATTTCCGAAGTATTATTAAAGGGGTACCACAGGGGTCTATATTACGACCAGTTTTATTCAACATATTTATAAATGATATATTTTACTTTGTTGATAATGGTCAGTTGTATAACTATGCTGATGATAACACCCTCTCTTATGCTAGCCATTTTAAAGAGGATCTGGTAAAAACTCTAGTGTCTGAAAGCCTTAAGCTCATTGAATGGTTCTCCAACAACCATATGAAAGCAAACCCTGAAAAATTTCAGGCTATTGCTCTTGGCAAGAAGACTCACAGAGAGAATATACATTTTAATTTGGACACTATAAGTATTTCCTGTGATGAAGAAGTTAAACTTCTTGGTGTAAACTTAGATTTTATGTTAAATTTTAATTCACATGTGTCTTATATATGCAGGAAAGCATCTAAGCAACTGAATGTATTAAAAAGAATAGGTAGACATCTTAATAGATTAGGCAGACTTACTATTTATCATTCATTTATCCTGTCAAACTTTAACCTGGCATTTTACCAATGATTCAAACACTAGAAAAATGGAAAAGATACAAGAAAGAGCTCTAAGATTTTTTACGAAGATTATAGTAGTAATTATGAACAACTGTTAATAAAATCTGGTTTGGTGTCACTAAAAATTAGAAGAATTAGATATATTGCTTTAGAAACCTACAAAATACTTAATCGTTTGAACCCATCATACTTACATGACCTTGTCAAATATAAAAATAACCATTACAATTTTAGATACACAAATACTGTAGAAATTCCACAACCCAGAACTGAAAATTACAGTAAGAAGTCATTCAGATATACTGCTGCCAAACTATGGAATTCTTTGCCGGAAAATTTTAGAACAGCAACTTCTTTTAACCAATTTAGAACTTTAGTTAACAATTGGCATGAAGATAAATGTATATGCGCATCTTGTAGTACATGTATCACCTAAACCTGACCAATAATTGGCAGCAGGATATTATATATATGTTAAACTTGCTTTTTGAATTGCTTTTCAATGTTTTATGTGTGTACCAAACTTAGTCTATTTAATTATGTCTGTACAATATTATAATGTGCTTAGTATGTGATAACAACTATGTTCTGTCTGCATGCTTCTGGTCTGTATGTGTATTAGAATTTAGATGCTTGCCTATGTAAGTTGATAGTTGAGTCTTTGTGTCTTAGCTGAATTTAGTTAACTGTTTGACTGTGTTTTTATTTTGCTAGCATGTGCTTTACCTGTGTCTTAGAATTATATTCCAGCGCTACTTGAGTCTATATTTATGTGCTTAACATGTACTTAGATTATATGTCTTAAGCTGTATACATGCAATCTTTTTTAGCCAATACAATAAATTTTATAATAAGTTTTAGCTAGCATATCATACTGTTATGTATATGCATAAATATCCACATACATTTTTAGATCTTGTAATCTGCATTTATATTAACTACAGTACAGATTGTAATAACTTTAATAATTTATAGTTTATGTACTTAATTTTTAATACTTTATTTTATATGTGCTGCATGATCCTCATCTATGTGCTTTGCTTGTCTAATTAGTCGGTGTTAAAAGCTCTTTAGAGCTTATGTTAATTGTTGATTATCCGACTCTATGTAAATAAAATTGACTTGACCAAACCCAGACCAGACTGCGGAAATTAACAATTAGGTACGGAAATCTTCGCTGGTTTCCGTCAATACATTTCAAATCAATAACAACACATGTTCTAATTAGCTGTTCGTGTTTTTTTCCTTTTTGGAAGCTTTAAATCATTTCATAATCTTAATTCTTTTCACTGCCAGAAATATGAAATAATACATTTAAGAGTTAACTGAACACAGACTGCACACATAATCATAATTTGTCTGAAACAAACTCAGTGAATATATGAGAAAGCTCTGGTTAATATTCTGTTTATTGCAATTTTCGCCAAATACTTTCATCTCTTGTTATGTAAAAATGATTTTATCACACAAGACAATCATTTTCAAACCATTTAAAGACAAGTCTGCATAATAATCATATTTCGCTTCTAAGATTAAGCGGCGACTTTGCACAGCTTAAATCAGCAAACACACAAAACTAACAACAATAATAAAATTTTTGTGTCGCCTGCGATAGCAGGTAGACACATAGGGATGCTATTGTCCGGCGGCGTTGTCGTCGTCGGTGCCGTCATCCGGTAGTCCCCCAACTTTAATCTGAAACTTAATGTTGCCTATAACTTTGAAAGAACTTGACCTATTCACTTCATACTTAAATATATCATCAGCATGAACAATGCCATCTGTGACTACAAGAATGATAACTCCAGTTACTATATTTTTTGAGTTATGCCCCTTTCAAATGCAACTTTAATCTGAAACTTAATGTTGCCTATAACTTTGAAAGTACTTGTCCTATTCACTTCATACTTGGAATATATCATCAGCATCAGCATGAACAATGCCATCTGTGACGAGAAGAATGATAACTCCAGTTTCAATATTTTTTTAGTTATGCCCCTTTCTAATGCAACTTGAATCTGAAACTTAATGTTGCCTATAACTTTGAAAGTACTTGTCCTATTCACTTCATACTTGGAATATATCATCAGCATGAACAATGCCATCTGTGACGACAAGAATGATAACTCCAGTTTCAATATTTTTTGAGTTATGCCCCTTTCAAATGCAACTTGAATCTGAAACTTAATGTTGCCTATAACTTTGATTATACTCGTTCTATTCAATTCATACTTGGAATATATCATCAGCATGAACAATGCCATCTACGACAACAAGAATGATAACTCCAGTTTCAATATTTTTTGAGTTATGCCCCTTTCAAATGCAACTTGAATCTGAAACTTAATGTTGCCTTAACTTTGAAAGTACTTGTCCTATTCACTTAATACTTGGAATATATCATCAGCATGAACAACGCCATCTGTGACGACAAGAATGATAGCACCAGTTTCAATATTTTGGAGTTATGCCCCTTTCAAATGCAACTTTAACATGAAACTTAATGTTGCCTATAACTTTGAAAGTACTTGTCCTATTCACTTCATACTTTGAATACATTATCAGCATGATCAACAACATTGGTAACAAAAAGAATCATAACTCCTGTTTGATTATACTTTGAGTTATGCCCCTTCCAAATGCAACTTTAACATGAAACTTAATGTTGACTTTTACTTTGAAAATTCACTTGATATTCGAAATAAATCATCTTCATGAAAAGCGTCATTATGAAGAACAAGAATGATAACTCCTGCTGGACTATTTTATGAGTTGTGTCCCTTTAATATACAACTTTAACATGAAACTTAATGTTGCCTATAACTTTTAAAGTACTTGTCCTATTCACTCATAGAATATATCATCTTCATGAACAACAACATGGGTTACAACAAGAATCATAACTCCTGTTTGACTTTTTTTTTTCAAATGCAAATTTCACATGAAACTTAATGTTGCGTATTTGAAAGTACTTGCCCTATTCATTGAATACTTCGATTGTATCATCAACATGAACAGTGGGATCGACAACTACAAAAATTATAACTCCTGTTTGAATATTTTTTGAGTTATGTCCCTTTCAAATGCAACTTTCACATGAAACTTAGTGTTGCCTGTAAAATGGAAAGTACTGGTTCAATTCACTTAATACTTTGAAAAACTCATCTGCGTGCACAAACCAATTTTTGAAGATGATAACTCGGGTTTCACCATTATTATAGTTATTCCTTTTAAATGCAATTTAGATGACACATGTGTTCTGTGGTCTAGTATTGAAATCAACTTTAATAAAATATTTTTATTATATATGATTAAAAATAGGCCCACATTTCAACTTTTTCCATGCAGGCGACACATGTGTTCCGCGGAACACAACATTCTAGTCTATAATTTACATTTGTGACTGAAAATTAAAGAACTTCAAAGAATTAAATTGCGTACAGTACCTAATCGATTATGAAAAAAATACGATCCCAGAAATGAATGACAATTGTTCGTGCCTTTTAATGTTATTTTGCTTTAACACCCTTTAAGACAAGTCTCAAATTGATAAAAAAAATCTTGAACGCCCACATCTCATTGAAGGCTTTTAATACTGAATGAATTTCTATAATTATCCACAAATAGAAAAAAATCTCTATATATAGTCACTGAGATTGTTTTAGACGATTGTCGGAAACGAGCGAAGATTTCCGTACCTAATAGTTAATTTCCGAGGTCTGGTCTGGGTCTGGTCAGGGTTTTACCCACAACCATAATTTCAATGAAATTTCTTTGGTTTCATTTTAATTTAAACCAAGAATATATTTTTTTGATGTTTTGTCATAAAGAAAATAGTTTTTGTTTGATTTCTTTCACAGTCATAATAAAATTATTGTTTGGATTATTTTATCCAGCATAAAAAAATATTATTTTTGGTTAAGCATTCAATTTAACCAAGTAATAATAATTAAAACTTGTTAACAGTATATTTTGTAATCTTAATTTTGATATTCATTGAAATGAACATGAATATGATGACTGTAAATATCTAATGAGTGTGTTGTTTATCATTTCCTTTTAAAAGTTGCAAAAATTAAATCAGATTGAGTATTAAATTCGAAAAATCACTTATTAAAATATGAATATTTTATTTGCATTAAACATTTAAAGGAAAAATGCAGAACAGTTTGCAGAATGCAAATTTGTCTTTGTTTGGTTAAATCAATAAGGCCGTAATTATTTGCACAATTGTATTTTTCTCTTGGTAAAGGCAATACATGTACCTGTGATGAAACTTTAAATTTGTTATAAAAAATATGCTTGATTTTTTTTTAAGATCTGGACAGTCAGATGATACCATTTTTTTTTAAGGCTTGTGTTAAACCCTTCAAGCGCTGAGCACACTATTTGTCACATTTGTATACTTATAAGTATCATGCATGAGTGTGAGGTGAAGATAGTAAAATCTGTCACCGAGGGTTAACTGTTTTGCGGGAACGAGGCTCTGCCGAGTTCCCGCCAAAACAGTTCACACGAGGTGACAGATTTTTCTATCTTTACCGAATGTCTCATGCAAGATACTTTTTCTTGCATACCTTTTATTATTTATAACATTTCTATGCATGTATAAAAACTTTTTTATTTTCCTTATGCTTAAATATTGACATTGACGCTAACCGTTTTTATAAATGACGTCAATAACTTGAATATATGACGTCACTCACGTGACTCATTCTACACGGGGGGGTGTAGGATCGAAATTTCCTACACGGGTGAAAACACCGGATGACCTGATCCGGTATGCAAGAACATAGCATCCTGCATTCTTCATAGACAAATCAGGGTCTACACTGATTGTCATTCACAAATGAGTACAAAAGAAATACTATGGATTAAAGTCCATTTGTCCCAATTTATCACAAAGGAAGTAGAGTTAAGGCTTTTTTGTATAATCAAATTTTTTTATTATTTAAATGTTCAGGAATTCTTTTTGCAATCTTATTCAATTTGTACTGATAAGAATTTATAATTTTTAATATTGTCAGTCAAACATAATAAGAAATCTGCATAATAAGTAAAAGGGACAACACATGTAATTTCAAATAAATGACAAAAGATACAAGTTTATCTGTAAATAATTTATTGAATTCAGTTAACTAACAATGAGTTAGTATATCAAGTTAAATGTGTTTGCTACTTGTTTTATATAAAGGTTTGCAGGGAAACAATTTTCTTATATTATTGTTTAAAATGTTAAAAGAATGTTCATTAAAATACAAAAAAATCTATAGATCCTAAGGCCTCTATCTGGTAGGTGCCAATAAACTGTTAATTTGTCATGGTCACACTTGGTATGATCTGTGATAATGTTGTTTTATGACAGGAAGTCCCAGTCTTAAACCTGTTAGGTACCTGTGTAGTAATGGTTTCTTTGGAGCCAAGTTAAACGTTTTAAAAAATCTGAAAATTAAAATTAAAAATCAAACAAAAATTTCAATGATTTTTTGTAATAGAAATTTAAGAGTTAAATAAATTTATATTATTTGAATTAGTATTTTATATTAATGATTTGTCTATTTATTTTTGTTAAATATAAGTATAATCTTATTTGATTTAGAAAAGACTCATACCAGCATATACATCTTCCAAGAAAGATCTTTGTCATACTGCTAACTGATCATTTTATAAAATCTACAAACAAGATTTTAAAGAAAGCAATGTTTCAGCATGTTATTGATAATCATATATAAAAAGATTGCCAATTCAATATTCAGTCTGTTGTCAACACCAGCAGTTTAAAAGATATTTTCATTAAGTTATTTTTTAAATATGACTTTCTTGTTAGTTATTTAATTAACAATAAAACAGCACTTTTTAAACTGAAATTCTAAATGCTGAATTATAATTAAACATCAAAATTTTCAAAGTATGCATTTCGAAGGCTGTGCAGCTGCATATGGCCCACAATTTGACAAAGTATTGGTTGTGACTGTAGTTAAATGTAAAAAGCAGAATTTGCTAAATATTTTAAGAGGGAATTTTAGGACTAAGTTGATCTAAATAAATGAAAAATAAAATATAAAGAAATACAATCAAAGATGTGTTGAGTTATTCATTAATATATTTTAATAAATATCAAGTTTGATTAGCATAATTCAAGAAAATCATAAATATTAATTAATTAAATTCAACACCAATCCAGTCAATTTTTTAATTAACTACACTTATCACCTACTAGGGTACAAGGTGTTGATGAGATTAAAATACCTGTGAAAATTATATACAAAATATTGGGAGAGAACTGTCCGCATAATTTCATTTTGGGGGAGAACAGTCAGGATGAGGAACTGGTTTGGGGGAGAATAGTCTGGCATTCGTACAGATGTGACAGCTGATCTGGATCAGGGATTCGCTGAGTACTGAGGTTCAGTACTCGAGTAAGTACTGAGTACTGGATGCTTAAGATGTACTCGAGTACTCACTTTTGTGAATGTACTCAAGTAAGTACTGAGTACTACTTAATGTACTCACGACTGTTTTGCGGGTACAAAAACTTTTAGTATTATTTTTATATTTTTATGGCATACTGTACACTTATTCAAATGTGGTATGCCCGTTTAGTTTTATTTATGATGAATTAATAATAATTTTATTATTGACATTGTCACTAGACAAAAAATATATATAAACACAGACAGAAATCATTCCATTACTGAAAAAAATTGACCATCAACAACTAGTTCAACTGTCAATAGTCACAGGTATTGCATAGTAACATCATTAGCCTTTCAAAAGTGTCATCTTCAGATATCTGGTCTCACAATAATCATATTTGCAAGGAGAGAAAACATATTATCTTCCATTATATTATAATAAGGTGATAATCAGTTCTGTTGACTCCATTGCTAAATCTTATAATTTTAAAGAATGCACTGTTAATTTTAGTAAGGTATTTCAACCATTGACAATTATTATGATTTATCTAATGATTAAGTACAGTAAAACTTCGAATACTCAAGGTGAATATGAAAATGTTCGAGTTTTCCATGGCGCTCGAGTTTTCGAAGCTTCACTTTATGAGGTCCGATTTTTAAGTCAAGTCGTATAAACAAATGTATATTACCTTGTTGTTTAGTATGTCATCTGAATATCAGTTAAGTTAATAAAAGATTCATTTCACACTGTATTTTCTTTAAACCGTTATACCTGTTTGAAAAGATTTTTGAGGTTGTTTTTTTTCAAGAACATTTTTAAACATTTCGTGTTGACATTGTCCGAGAACTAGTATACTTTACAAACGGTGCGTCATTATTTTTATACGCATGTATATTTTACTAGGTCCCGTCAACAAAAAAACAACAAATAACCTCGTTTCATATTCTTTTATTTGAGCTTAAGCTTTGATCAGATCAATTAAAACACAATAGACGCTGGCGATTGACAATTAACTGCCAATTATAACCCGTCAAAATGTGTGAAAAAATAAGCGTCACCGTTTGCCAATTACTCCCGCGAGGTGCGAGCAATTTATCTGTCGTTTATTACTTGAGTTTTCCAATACAAACAAAGAAGAAATATGCTTCAAGGGACCGACACCTGTCCTCGAGTTTTCGAAGTTCGAGTTTTCCATGGTATTTTTATATAGAATATATAAGAAAAGTGCCGGGACCAGCAAAACTACTTCGAGTTTTCCCGAGTGCTCGAGTTTTCAATGTTCGAGTTAGCGAAGTTTTACTGTATAATGCAGGGCTCTCACTAGAGGGAGACTTGGGAGAAGTGGTCTCCCAAAAGTGACCAGACTTCTCCCTTCTTTGAGCTGTGGGAGAAGTCATTTTGTATAGACTATATAGGGAAAGAATGCTGTTGACTGCAAATTTCTCCTTAATTCAGTTAAATTATGACAAAACTTCTCCCTGATTTGCAAGTCTAGTGAGAGCCCTGATAATGCATAATCATGAAATAGTATGAAAAAAGTAAGTACATAACAGCATATACAAAAGTGGTTTAATTACACTTCCCAATATGTGATATATTAATAATTTATTTTTTACCATTTATATAAACTTCATTAGATTAAGTTTTATTTAATTTCATTTTATTTTATTGAAGTGTGAAAGTACTCGTATAGTACTCGTGAAGTACTCACAAGTACTGACCATTTTTCTTCAGTACTTAAGTAAGTACGAGTACTTGTACTCGTAATTTAAGATGAGTACTGAGTCCTGCAGAGTACTTGGAAATTGGAACTCGAGTACAAGTACGAGTACAAGTAGTGAAACCCTGATCTCGATCTACACTGTTCACCCTCAGGGACCAAGATCATAAACCTAAGTTTTGAGATAAGTCTCAAATCTCAAGGATCTGATTGGCTGAAATGGCGACTGGTGAGATTTGAGCCTGATCTCCAGATTTAGTTTTATGATCTTGGGCACAGGTGTATTTATGGAGGATAGGGTTAAGAACCAGCCAGCTGCACATTATTTTTTTTAGTTATAAGTGAAACTCCTGTCTGACAAACTTCATGTTTTATTTAAAGTTTTAGAATGGCGTTCGGTTTTCCCGAATTAAACATTGGGGTCATCTGCACCAGCATGGATGAAATGTTTGGAATGAAGCTATTGGAATCTTTTTTCACAAAACCAGATGTGAGTAGACTTAGACTTACTAGTATTGTTTCTCAGTTTACCCCTTATCCTAATGATTCAGTAAATTTGTAGTTTGCAGATTGGTTACAAGTGCATTATTTCAAATGTTGATTTTATTCAATAAACTCATTACTCCTTACATAAATTTTTTTCATTGCATGCAAACTGTAAATCCAGATCAGCTGGCACATCCGTGCCATCTGATCTGGATCAACATTAGTCACTTCTAAAAAGTTAACAGTGCAGATCCTGATCAGATGGCACGAATGTGCTGGCTGATCTTGATCTACACTGGTCCCATGTGCATGCCATTTGATCAGGATCTGTTCACTTTTATGTCCATAAGGCTTTTATGACTGGCTAAGAAGCAAACAAGTTCAGATCCGGATCAGATGTCATGGGTGCACTGGCTGATCGTGATCAAGACTGGTTGCCTATCTGAAAAAGGTGTATCTATGGAGTAAAGGGTTAAGTTATGACTCTAAAGCCCTCAACAGGGTAGGTTACTTTACTGTTCTTTTCTTTGCTCAGGCAGTACAGTGGCAAGGTATTTTTCGGCAGTGTGTTTGTGAGATAACAGGAGCTCAAGAGGATGCCTTCTTTCAGGTCAGTGTTCATTCTCTTAACGTTTTTTGGCGTTGTCCCGGTTAGCTCAGTTGGTTACGTCGCAGGAATTGCATGGCTAGGCGCTGTCGCCGTGACAGTACGGGTTCGCTCCCAGCTAGAGTCACTATCTTATATAAGTTTTTATTTAAATTCTGTTAATTTATGATCAAAAGGGTCTTTAAAATGTTAAAATTGAAAAGTTTAATATGTTAAGGAGGTATGAGAACTCTGAAGCTTAGTTGAAAAGAGTTATAATTATCAGAGCTCTAGATAATTTTTTTAAGGGTAAAGGATACCTGGTAATTTTTTTTCTAAAGCATATATTTTAGCCCTTGACATTTTTCCATAGAGGGTATTCAAGATTTTGAGTGGGTAAAATCCTCTGATAATGTTGTGTTTGCTTTTTTTCACATTATCGGCAACACTTATGATTAAATCACTTATATGCTGCCATTTTTAATTTGGCTTTGAATAGCCATAAAATGGCTGCTCTTGATTCATTACACAAACTACACATATTAATTGAACAAAGCTGCATACTCTATATTGTGAGTGCATTCTGGTATGCTCTGCTTTAATTTTCTTTGCATTTTCTTAAAATTTTAAAGTGTTTTACATGGATATGCACATTATCTAGAGTGCTGAATTATGATACCAGACCCGGCACCATTATATTGAAAAATACATTTTAAACTCACCTCAAAGTGATATTACACAGCTTAATTCATATATTAAGGTTATATTAAAAAGTTATGTATTACTTTATGCTCTAAAAGCAGTTATGAAATTTTTTTATGCCCCCACAGTGGGAGGCATATAGAGTTGCACTCGTCCGTCCGTACATATGTCCCCAAATCATGTGGCATCAACTCCTCCTAAACTATAAGGCGGATTTCTTTCAAACTTGCACAGATGATCAGACAGGATGTGTAGATGATCGGAAAGAAATAATTTTTGCCTGCGACCATTTTTACCAGAGTTATGGCCCTTTGTTATAAAAAATAATGTTGCAGCAGTGGGGGCATCAGTGTCCGAGGACACATTCTAGTTTCAATTTACTATGATGCTGTAAAATCAGAAAAAAGAAAAATTAAAATTCTTTCTTTGAACAAATCTACATTTCTGTAATTATTACTAAGAAATGAAATGTTCTTGAAAATCTGCAGTCACTAACCCAATATTTATTGTTATTTCAGGGCTTTTTCAGTTTTTTTTGGGGGGGGGGGGGGAAGGCCCCTGCTGAAATTGGGAAATTTTTTACTTGGTATACACTGGTTTTACACAGGTTGCATACATAAATTCATGGAATGTAGGTTTCACAGATCTCTGATCAAATGTAAACAAACTAATTTTGTAATTTGAAAAGCCCCTTGAATATATAGATTCTCTTTTTTATTTCTATTTTATAGGCAAAAAAGTTATTTATGTTGAAATATGATTTTTTTTCTTGAAATTGGGAATTATTTTCTTGAAATTAGGAAAAATGGTCTCTATTTGGCATTGGGAATGGAGCCCATTGTCGGCCCCATGAGACTAGCTGAAAAAGCCCTATATTTCATCGGCAGTTGCTCATGTCTTAGAATAGAAGATTATGTTTATGAACAATTTAAGAAACTTAGATTAACTGATAAAACACCACTTAAGATGCTCCTGATTAAATGAAAATATGTTAATGAGAATATAAGCATAAAAGGTGGATACTTTTTATTTTTGTTCAGTATACAAGTATAGAAGTAAAGCACTTCTCGTAATGACTGAGAGAGTTGATTTAAGCAGTAATGGATTAATTAAGCAATTAAGTTAAATACATGTAATCTGGCAACATTGTTTTGTATGCTTTTAGCAACACTTATCTGCCATGGACTTTGAGTATTCAGAATTACACACCGACTCAGTTCCAGTTATACACCTGATAGAAGCTTTGTAAGTAATCTTCTTCCATATGTATTCCTTACAGCTTGTCTTTTAACCCTTTCCTCCATAGATACACATTTATTGCGTGGGCGAACAGTGTTGATTTAAATCTGCCAGCACATCCATGCTTTCAGATCAGAATCTGCATTGGTCAATTTTTGATATACATGTATTAGGTATTTTCTGACCGAAAAGCGACCTGTGCAAATCCTGAGCAGATGACATGGAAGTGCCGGCTGATCTGGATCTTCACTGGTAACACATGTTTAAAAAGGGAATATATATGGAGTAAAGGGTTAAAAAATTTTGACAGTATATTCATCATGGCAAATGAAAAGGTGTTTTCATTGATATTTTTTGGCAGTTTAGTATTTGATTGGCTGAAATGGCAACTGGTGCTTGAAATTTGAGACTGGTCTCCAATCTTAGTTTTATGATCTTGGGCCTAGGATTTTGTATAAAGATGTTTTACTTATCCTCATTTTATCGCCTATGTAACCAGTGTCTGCAATCTGATCAGGATCTTTTTAACCAGCGAAGCTGGTTTTACTAATCACAATTCTGAAACCGGTATCAAACCAAAACGAGGCACTGGCAACCGGCGATTTACGCATTTCAGAGTAATCAGAGCAAACAAAGTAGTCCAAGTTTCCTGTTACGTGTTAAAGTTGGCTCGTGCCACGTTAGTATCGCTAAAAGAATACTTGACTGCTTCACTGCGCTGTCCCTAATTCAGAACACAATCAACAACAGTAAACCAAGTTCTTTTGCTTTTTCGTAAATTGATACATGCGTGAGAATCATGTCACTGGTTATTCTCAATAAGCAAAATCGCTTCGCTGGTTTTCTGTACTTTCAGTACTTTGATTTGTTTTATGAAATAACCTAATAAAACAAAAAGCAAACAGTGCTGATCTTGATCAGACAGCATGGATCTACATATTATTTTATATCTATAAATTTATTCCGTAAGACTTCATATTATCTGTAATTTAAAGTAATGTTATACTTATTTTAACTTGGCAGTGAATGATAGGGCTAATCCTGTGATATGGATTAGTCGTTACTTTGTACTTTCGATTTTGCATAATTGCTGCATTTTGTTCACCGTTTCTGGTTTACGAGTCCGACGACGTCACAAATTAATAAATACACTAAATAAAAAAATAGCTGATTTTTGACAAAAGTTGTGTGAAATAAATTTGTTTACAGTATAAAAAACACTATTTCTAATGCTAATAATTATGCAATAAAATGTGTATATAAGGAGTAAAGGTTAAGCATGTGTCTGGTAAATTACATGTACGAGGGTTGTACGATAAGTTCGTGGACTTTGTTTGCTAAAACTTAAATATGTGTCGAAGATACATGTATTTTGCACACGTTATAATTTAATGTGCCTGCAATCCTAAAATCATATACTTAGACTAATATTTGCATCACAATCTATGATTTAATAGCTATAACGGTTCCATGGTAACGGGGTTACTGGAGCACTCCGTTTTTATACGTTTTATACAGAAAACACGCAACAATAAAAGTATGTATACGAACGTCAATTTTTGCGGGAATCTGTCACATGATTATGTGACGTCTGAACGTCATTTCCGGTAATTTTTAGCGCTCTATGTTATAAACATACAAAGCAATTGCAAAAACTGTAGCTTAGGTGTCTAAAAAGCATGACGTCAAAAACTGACCACGAAGTCCGTGCAAATATTAAATTTTGCGTGAATCTAGGTTTTACTCCGACACAGATGCTTGAAAAACTTTGGGAAGCGAAACATGCATCATGCTGTATTTCTCTGGTATTTAAATGGCACAATCGATATCAAAAGGGTTGAGAAAATTTAGAAGATGATGTCCAAAGCGGAAGACCGAAGAAGATTTCAATGTCAATTTAAGAGAAAGTTACGGTGTTGCTTGATGATGACCGTCGCCTTACTGTGCGTGAAATTTCGGAAAATGTTGATGCCTCTTTAAATACCGTGCACAGAGTAATTGCAGACAAATTAAATATGTCGAAGGTCAGTGCCTATGTTGCCACGCCTTTTAACAGATGACCACAAGCTACGGCGGCTATCAGCGTCCCAGGAATTTGTGAAAAGATACCGAAACGAGGGAGAAAACTTCCTGAACAGAATCATCACTACAGATGAAACGTGGCTGTGGCATTACGACCCAGAGACTTAAGCTCAATCGACCATATGGAAAACGGTGACTGAACCACAGGCAAAGAAGGCGCGCGTCTTTCGGTCTGGAGGGAAACATATATTCTTATTTTTTATGGACAGAGCCGGCATGATTCTTCAACACCGGGTACCCGAAGGAAAGACAGTCAACGCCGACTATTACAGCAAGGTAATAACAGTTTCCTGAATATTGTAACAATGTTCGCATTTATAATATCGAGACAATTTCATTATTTATATTTAAATATATAATATCCGTGAAAAAATGCACATATTATAGCATACTTTAGGAAAAACTACTTGTACTAATTATCCCCCGCCGATGAAATCGGGAGGGGGATATTGTTTTGGCGTTGTCCGTCCGTCACGGCGTCACGGTGTCACGGCTTCATGGTGTCCGTCCGCATTTCGTTTCCGGGCTATTTCTCTGCAACCACTGGATGGATTTCAACGAAACTTTGTGGGAAGTATCAGTACCAAGAGGAGATGCGCATATCGTCGTCTTGTTCCGGTCAGACCATTTAACGCAGAGTTATGGCCCTTTGATAACCTATGAATTATGTATATAGAGCAGTATTCGTTTCCGCGCTATTTCTCTGCAACTATTAAATGGATTTCAATGAAACTTGCTGAAAATCATCTATACCAAGAGGAGATGCACATATCGTCGTCTTGTTTTGGTCAGACTATTTAACACGGAGTTATTGCCCTTTGATAACTTATGCATTATGCATATAGAGCAATATTTGTTGCGAGCTATTTCACTGTAACTAGCAGATGGGTTTCAATGAAACTTGCTGAAAACCATCTATACCAAGAAGAGATGCGCATATCGTCGTCTTGTTTTGGTCAGACCATTTAACACAGAGTTATTGCCCTTTGATAACTTATGCATTATGCATATAGAGCAGTATTCGTTTCCGCGCTATTTCTCTGTGACTAGCTGATGGGTTTCAATGAATCTTTCTAAAACCATCAATATCAAGAGGAGATGCGCATGTCGTTGTCTTGTTTTAGTCAGACCATTTAACACAGAGTTATTGCCCTTTGATAACTTATGCATTATGCATATAGATCAGTATTCGTTTCCACGCTAGTTCTCTGCAACTACTGAATGGATTTCAATGAATCTTTCTGAGAACCATTAATACCAAGAGGAGATGCGCATATTTTCGTCTTGTCCCAGTCAGACTGTTGAACACAGAGTTATGGCCCTTTGATAACTTATGCATATTGCATATATAGCAGTATTCATTTCCACGCTATTGCTCTGCAACTACTGAATGAATTTCAATGAAACTTTCTGGAAACCATCAATACCAAGAAGAGATGCGCATGTCATGGTCTTGTTCCAGTCAGACTGTTTAACACAAAGTTATTGCCCTTTGATAACTTATGCATTATGCATATAGAGCAGTATTTATTTCCGCGCTATTTCTCTGCAACTTTTGGATGGATTTCAATGAAACTTCCTTGAAACCATCTATTATACCAAGAGGAAATGCGCATATCATGCTGTTGTTCCTGTCAGACTATTGAACACAGAGTTATGGCCCTTTGATAACTTATGCATTATGCATATTATAGAACAGTATTCTTTTCCTTTATTTCTTTGCAACAACTGGATGGATTTCAATTAATCTTTCTGAGAACCATCAATACCAAGAAGAGATGTGTATATTGTTGTCTTGTTCCAGTCAGACTGTTTAACACAGAGTTATTGCCCTTTGATAACTTATTCATGATAGAGCAGTATTTGTTTCCGCTCTATTTCTTTGCAACTTCTCGATGGATTTAAATGAAACTTTCTGGGAAACATCAATACTGAGACGAGATGCCAATTTTGTCATCTTGTTCCAGTCAGACTGTTTAACACAGAGTTATTGCCCTTTGATAACTTATACATTATGCATATAGAGCAGAATTTGTTTCCATGGTATTTCTCTGCAACTACTGGATGGATTTTAATGAAACTTTCTGGAAACCATCAATACCAAGAGGGGACACACATATTGTCATCTTGTTTCAGTCAGATCCTTTAACACAGAGTTATGGCCCTTTGATAATTTATGCATTTTGCTTGTAGAGCAGTAATTGTTTCCTTGCTATTTCTCAGCAGGAATCTATGGAAACCATCAATACCAAGACAAGATGCCCATATTGTTGTCTTGTTCTTGTCTGACCGTTTAACACAGAGTTATGGCCCTTTGATAAGTTATGCACTATGCATATAGAGTAGTATTCGTTTATATGCTACTTCTATGAAACTTCTGCATGGATTTCTTTAAATACAGCACTATATTTTTACTACTGCGTTCTTCATTTCAACTACTTGAAGACTTTCGTCTCATTTTTATATTCTGGTGAGCTGCCAAACCCTTTTCACCATCTGAAGTTTTTTTTTCACATTTTTTGCCATCCTTGATAAATATCTAAATAAAGCCCTATGACTTCAGCTGTTGTGTTAGTAATAACCAGTACTCGGCGGGGGATATAAATTCAACGAATTTGCTTGTTTGAATTTTAAAATTTAAATGTTTCAGGTTCTGCGTCGTGATCTTACGCGTTACTCAAGAAGCAGCCGGATGTGGACTTGACTTCCGTTATCTTACACCAAGACAATGCTCCACCCCACAAGGCAGCATCTACTTTGCTAGAGATTGATCTCCTGGGATTTGAGTTGCTAAACCACCCTGCATACTCACCAGACTTAGCTCCTATGGATTTTAAGGTATTCCCGGAAGTGAAAAGGCAGTTGAAGGGTAGGCGATTTTCATCCGCCGATGAACCCAAGAATGCTACACAGATGATTGTGCGATCCTTTCCTCAATGTTGGTACGTAGAAACATTTGAGAAATGGATACATAGACATAAAAAGTGCATTCGTCTTGGAGGTGATTATGTTGAGAAGTGAACGTTCGCTATTAATGAGATTTTTTTTGACGTTGTGAGTGTCTTTTGTTAACGGCGTGCTCCGGTGCACGTTGATAGCCTTTGTATTTACCCTTGTTATTTGTAAACTATTATATGTATTGACTAGCGGTTTTCTGTACTTTGTTTGCGATAAATTGATGATTATGACGATATAAAAATTATCTTGATATGAGTTTGTTTGTACTTTCTATAACAAAAGTCCACGAATTTATCATACAACCCTCGTTCCTAGGCAAACCTGTAATCAGAAACAATAATTTCTAGACAGGGCTTCAGTTTGAGTTTAACCCTCTGCTCCATATATACTGGATTTGTCACATGTGCACCCAATGAAGATCCAGATCTACCAGTTTATTCTGCACCATCTGATCTGGATCTGCATTCTGACAGTGATAGTGTTGATCCTGCTCAGATGGCACAGAAGTGCCTTCTGATCTGGATCTACACTGTTTTACTATGCTTTATCCCTTCACAGATAAGACTTTTATTGCATTGGCAAACAGTTTAGATCCAGATCAGCTGGCACATCCATGTAATCTGCTCAGCATCTAAACTATCACTTATAGATGCATAAGGTTATTTCTTACCAGGCGGTGAAAATTGTAGATCCAGATTTGATGTGCACAGATGTGCTGGCTGATCTAGATCTACACTGGTCACACATGCATTCAAATGCTTATATATAGCGTAATTGGTTAAAGATGTAAGTTTATTGAAAAGAATTAAAGATCTTGCACTCAATTCACTGCATGCTGTAAAATTGGTTAAAATAATTTTTTTTGATTTTCTTACAGGAAGAGGATAATGCCTGATCTGGGAGTACAGGACTTCAGGGCCTCAGACGTGATCTCACCCTGTAAGAAATAAACTCTTCCTAATCCTCGAATCCTTTACTCTTTATACTGTGGTCTCATTTAATTTTGTAAGACCGAATGTTCATGCAGGTGGCATGACATACGTACCCAAACATAAATTTGTGCAGGTTAATAATTGTTATAAGCATTTTAATGCTTAATTTTTGGTAGGGTAAAGTGGTTTGTTCTATATAGATAACAACCCTTCCACATGCATGGAATTACCTCAGGTCTCATGATTTCTATTGTTATTGCTGGTAATCCTCATAATTATCAACCTATAGCAAACAAAAGAACAGATGTGTAAATTGATGTTGTTTATTTATTATGCCCCCCTTCGAAGAAGCGGGGGTATATTGCTTTGCACATGTCGGTATGTCGGTCGGTATGTCGGTCGGTCCGTAGACCACATCTTGTCCGATCAATAACTAGACAACGCTTTGTGATACAGTCCTTATATTTGGTGTGGAGGTTGGTCATGACCAGTAGAAGACCCCTATTGATTTTGGGGTCAGTAGGTCAAAGGTCAAGGTCACAGTGGCCTTGACCACAAAAACCTTGTCCGATCAATAACTAGACAACGCTTTGTGATACAGTCCTCATATTTGGTGTGGAGGTTGGTCATGACCAATAGAAGACCCCTATTGATTTTGGGGTCAGTAGGTCAAAGGTCAAGGTCACAGTGGCCTTGACCACAAAAACCTTGTCCGATCAATAACTAGACAACGCTTTGTGATACAGTCCTCATATTTGGTGTGGAGGTTGGTCATGACCAGTAGAAGACCCCTATTGATTTTGGGGTCAGTAGGTCAAAGGTCAAGGTCACAGTGGCCTTGACCACAAAAACCTTGTCCGATCAATAACTAGACAACGCTTTGTGATACAGTCCTCATATTTGGTGTGGAGGTTGGTCATGACCAGTAGAAGACCCCTATTGATTTTGGGGTCAGTAGGTCAAAGGTCAAGGTCACAGTGGCCTTGACCACAAAAACCTTGTCCGATCAATAACTAGACAACGCTTTGTGATACAGTCCTCATATTTGGTGTGGAGGTTGGTCATGACCAGTAGAAAACCCCTATTGATTTTGGGGTCAGTAGGTCAAAGGTCAAGGTCACAGTGGCCTTTGCATACAAAAACCTTGTCCGATCAATAACTAGACAACGCTTTGTGATACAGACCTCATATTTGGTGTGGAAGTTGGTCGTGACCAGTAGAAGACCCCTATTGGTTTTGGGGTCAGTAGGTCAAAGGTCAAGGTCACGGTGGCCTTGACAACAAAAAACCTTGTTCGATCAATAACTAGACAAAGTTTTTATGTTTATTTGTATAATAAAATAAAATACTTCTCAGTGTAAAGTTGTGATTATTTTTCCCCATGACAATTTCAAGTAAAGATATATATTAATGATCCATAACATTAATTTTAAACTATTTCAATATATGCCGTGTCATAAATAGGCACTGATTATCACTCACTTGTGTTTATTAAATGCTTTGGTTTCGTATGGATGGTCACTAAAGCCTGCACATTACCGGAATTGACATAACACTAGAGCTACTATATCTCCGCCAATAGCGAATATTTGATTTAAATTACAATAAAATCCTTTGTGTTAGACTAGGTTAATCTACACGCGCTTATGTTTGTCGAGGTAAATGTAATCCTCTCATTGGATGACCTGGTTATTGATATATAGGAGTTCCACCGTCTTGTAAATTGCTTTCATGACTGGTACCCTTCATTGCTAAAGCTTACAAAAGTCTCTAAATTTCCAAAAATTTAAATTCAATGCTAATAGATATCACTTGCACGTCAGGGGGGGGCATTTGTGTTTGACAAACACCTCTTGTTTATTATTTGTTTCAGCAACTGTAAGGCTGAAAAAGATCTGCAGTGCCATCATAAACTTTGTCAGATTTAAAGAGACACTTATTCCAATATATGAGGGAGTGAGAAGAGACATTGTAAGTACTGGGACCAGGGTGGAGACCAGTCTCAAATCTCAGCAGTCTGATTGGTTGAAATTAAGCACAGTCTCAGAACTGACCAATCGGGAGCTTGAGATTTAAAACTGATTCCCATTTTCAGTTTTGTGATGTGGGAGCCTGGTCATGTTTAAAATTGTGTTGCAAAGCAAATAAAGGCTCATTAGTGAACTGTCAGTACTGAATTGATTTTAACCTGAATTTTTACCATAAATCAGTGTAAACCCTTTTCTCCATATATTCAGATTTTTATGTGTGTGCGCCCACTGACCTTTGCTGTCTGATCATGAACTAACCTAATGAATCTAAAAGCAAACAGTGCAGATCCTGATAAGACAGCATGGATATGCCGGCTGATCTGGATCTACACTGTTTGGTCTCGTAATAAATGAGTAAAGGGTAAACGAAAAATTAACATTTCCAATGCTTTTATGCAAAATTTTAGACTGATTTTAACCTGACTTTTTACCATAACTCACATGTTTTTACAATCTGATTAAAATAATTTCCTGAAAAACGCTACACTATCAGGATCTGACGACGAGTAACTAAAACGTGTTTTTATCACTAACCCTTTGAACCAATCAGATTGTCGCCTACAAAATCGCAAAAGTGAAAGTAGAAATAATATTTTGAACCATGGGAAGTGTCGACAGCTTTCGTAACACATAATTTACTGGAGATATATGTGTTTAAGTCGTATTGCATTCATTTCTAATGTAATGACATCTTCAGATCATTTTGCGAGCGTAATAAATCATGATTCCTTTGTTGACAGTTTCTAAAAATAGTAATTGGGAAAACCGCTATTACTTATGTACGGTGTCTGCGGGCCGTCATCAGATCTAACATTTTGTTAGATCTGACTTTAGTGAGATTGATGTTTTTACTGTATACAGGAGCATGATAGGGAAAACCATGATGCATTGATCAATAGAAACGAGGAATTGAAGCGGAGGATCAACGCAATAAGAGCGGAACGTGCCCAGCAGGAGCCTCAGGTTCAAAAGGTTAGTGAAGATCTGTCAGTCCAAAGCTTATTGGGTGTCTTAAAATAGAAGCAACCTAACTTAGAGTTTCATTAAACTCTGTAAATAATAACTCCTTTCCTCCATATATACACCTTTTTATGCAAGTGGTGTCCAGTGTAGATCCAGATCAGCTGGCCCAGCCCTGCTTCTAATCAGGATCCGCATTTTTTCCTTTATTGATTTATTAGGTTATTTCTGACATAGTTTCATCTTTGGTTGCAAGCAACATGTGTTTCTGCATGCAACACCAAAATACTGTGTAGAAAAAATGATAAAGGTCTTGCGCATATTAATAACTTATTAACTCTTTACACCATGAATATAACTGTTATCCATAGGTGAACAGTGTAGATCTAGATCAGCTGGCACAACCATGCCTTCTGATGAGGGTCTACACTGTTCGATTTATTATTATTATATTTATTATGTTGTTCGGACTAAGAAACAGTATAGATCATGATCAGACATAACAGATTTTTTTTTTTTTTTTTTTTTGGCATTCACCTTTTCGGCGTGTAAGCGTGGTGCTGCGCTTTTGGATAGGAGACCGCCATATTGCAGGCTCAGCACCTCCGACTTCGGATCTCCTTGCGGGTCCTCCTATACCGACACCCGCCGAATCGGTCGTAATGCTAACCCTTACACCCTGAGCGCCAAGGAGGGAAGCCATTACTACCATTTTTAAAGTCTTTGGTATGACCCGGCCGGGGATCGAACCCACGACCTCCCAGTCCGGAAGCGGACGCTCTACCTACTGAGCTAACCGGGCTGGTGACATTACAGATCTACTGGCTTGTCTGGATCAACCCTGTTTGCACATGCGAGAAAACATTTATACCATAAAACTCCTTTTAAACCCCCCTCCCCTAATAATCCCCCTTGTTCATATTTAGGGAAAAATCAGTTTATCCATATTTCGTCACCTTAGTGCAATAACAGTATATCTCCTTCATATTTCAATGGTACTTATACCGTTTTTGCACTAAGGTGACGATTTATTATCCAATTTTCTAAGAATCTTGTATTAGAATAAATAATAGTTAATAAAAATTTTAAGTGCCCCTCTTTCAGAAAATGCAAAACCCCGGGGGGGTTTAAAAGGAAATTTATGGTAAATGGAGTAAAGAGTTAATAAAACTTGCCCAACAACTTGAGAATCTGTTCTATTCTAGATTCAAGATGAGGTGGAGAAGCTTGAACTTAAAATGCAAGAAAACCTTAGATCTAAACAAGCTGTACATATAGCTGTGAGTGACGTCAAAACCAGGATCACTGAGAAGCAAGCTAAAAGGGTAAAACAAGATCTTCTGTAGAATAGAGATGGGATCCAATACAGAAATCACTATTTGAATATTTTTTACACATATTTGAATATAGTATATGTTTTTTGAAAGGGATAAATAATTATTTATCAGGGTTTGTTAATATTTCCACAAACTCAATATATTTTATTTGAGGTTGATGCAGTAATGCAGCAGAAATAGATGTCAAATCATCCGCTGAACTGTGAGAACATTAAATCACTTAATGTTTGTGTGTTTTTTGAAAGGGCTGTGTTTACCTACCTATAAATCGGCCTTGGGTCGGTATAAGCACATTTCATTAAGGACCAGTCCAGTTATTCAATGCAACAGTCTTTTGATTGAAACAACACATGTATATATTTTTAACAAATTCCTGAATATTTGAATAAAAATCTGTAATAGAATATTGGAACATTCAAATATTAGGTCACATCTCTTCTGTAAAATGATTCAGTCCATATGATTATAACTTGTTTCATGCTCTATTCTGTGCTCACACTGTCTATTTACAACATTAATTGCCTTTAGAAATAAGAAATTATTATTATTAGTTTGGGGTATATTGTTGGGCCTTCCTCAACGTTTCAAGTTTTTGTTAAAGTTTAGTTAAAGTAACCATTCTAAGTGGAGCTTTGAAACTTAACATGTTTGTTATGTTACTTGGGTCAAAGATTATTAAATTGAGATTTGAGACAGGTCTCCATTCTCAGTTTTATATTCTTGGGCCTAGATGTCACAAAATCTCCTCAACACTGTAGGACCAGTTGAAGTGTACCCTACTGAAGAGTAAAGAGGATGCGGAAAGGTTGTCCTCTAAAATCGTGCAGTCTCCGGAGAAAGTGCGAGCTGAGGAGGAAAATCTGCGAGATCAACTTCACAACTTGATGGAGGACTTTGACAAGAAGAGGAACCGCCTAAGGTAGAAATAAAGGAATCAAATCATCGGCTAATATCAAAACCTGGAATTGTAAAATATGAGGTTTTCAACTTACGAAATATCAGAATAAGATATATAAACACATGTCTATCTTGAACCTTTCCTATTGGAATAGAGGTGCAAGATTTTGATAGATTTGTGCACAAGATTTTTTGTATTGCCGCATTGCCAAAAAGTGATTTATGAAAATTTGGTCGACACAAAGTTTTGGTTTACCCTTAGAGAGAATTTTGTCTCTACAGAGGTGTTGGTGTTCTGTATTTTGTCAAAGTCTTCCGACCCTTAAAGGGTGCAGACACCGAAACTATTTTGCCAAAATAATTATTTTTAAGCTAAAAGTTGGGACACTGAAAACAGAGTTTTCACTGTATATCCCATGGATTAATGGGTTTACTAAACAAAGAGGTCTTCCTTTATCATTGCAGTGAACTGAAAGAGCAGCGACAGAGAGGAAAACAGTCCGGTATTGATGCAGAGAAAGGTCTTCAGATCCTAGAATCTATTCAGGCAAGCATTGACAAGGAAAAGTAAGACTCCTTTTTTCTTTACATTTGTGTGTAAATAGGAGTTAAAACTTAATTCCATATACATGCATATAAAAGCATGCTCAACTAGAGTAGATCCAGATCAGATCAGCCTGGACATCAGAGCCATCTGATCTGGATCTTCACTGGTTGCATCTTGGTCAGAAATAACCTTATTAATCTTAAAGCACAATTAAGGCAGTTCCTCCCCACGAAATTAAATGACAACATAGTACAGTCAAACCTGTATTAAGAGGCCACCCAATGAGTGACAAAAAGGGGCTACATAACACAAGTGGCTGTTTAAGACAGATTGAAATTATAACAAAATATCAGTTTAGGACATATTCAAACTGGCTGTTTAGGTCAGGTGGTTGCTGAACATAGTTGGCTGCAAAGGCAGGTTCAACTGTATGATGAATACTGCAAGCATTATTTCAGTGAAGAATATATGCCCATATGAATGTATCAATTTGTGGCTTTTGAAAATTCCTCCCATCAAAAATAATACCACTGTATATCTAATACTGCTAGCATAATTAATGCCCATATGAATATATTGTTTGTGGCTTTTGAAAGTTCCTCCCCACAAATTTAAATGGTACCACTATGTATGTTATACTGCTAGCATAATTTATGCCCTGATGAATATATTGTTTGTGGCCTTTGAAAATTCCTCCCCACAAAATTAAATGAGATCACAGTTTATCTAATACGGCCAGCATAATTTATGACTGTATGAATCCTTTGTGGCTTTTGTAAATTCCTCCCTGTGAAATGAATACCACTATGTATCTTATACGGGTAGCATAATTTATGTCTGTATGAATAAAGCATTTGTGGCTTTTGAAAATTCCTCCCCATAAAATTTAATGAAACAGCTGTAAATATGCCCATTTGAATATATCATTTGTGGCTTTTAAAAATTCCTCCCCATAAAATTTAATGAAACAGCTGTATTTATGCCCATATGAATATATCATTTGTGGCTTTTGAAAATTCCTCCCCATAAAATTTAATGAAACAGCTGTAAATATGCCCATATGAATATATCATTTGTAGCTTTTGAACATTCCTCCCCATAAAATTTAATGAAACAGCTGTAAATATGCCCATATGAATATATCATTTGTAGCTTTTGAAAATTCCTCCCCATAAAATTTCATGAAACAGCTGTATTTATGCCCATATGAATATATCATTTGTAGCTTTGAAAATTCCTCCCCATAAAATTTAATGAAACAGCTGTAAATATGCCCATATGAATATATCATTTGTAGCTTTGAAAATTCCTCCCCATAAAATTTAATGAAACAGCTGTAAATATGCCCATATGAATATATCATTTGTAGCTTTGAAACTTCCGGTCCATGTAAAAATGATACCTTTGTATATCTTATAATGCTAGTATAATTTCAGTGAGATTAATGCAGAAACGACTCAGCTGAATGACAAGATCCATGAATGCAAGGTTCAGGGGAAAGAACTCTGTACTCTGATTGAACAGAAACAACAACAGTTGTCTGCAAAGCAAGAGAAATTGTCCAAGATGACACTTCAGCATCGCAGTAGAAGCAGGATACTTCAAGAACAAAATGACATATTGGTGAAGTATGTGATTGCATGATTGTTAAACCCCCACAAAGTAGGAGGCATATAGAGTTGGACTTGTCTGTCTGTCTGTATCTACGTCCTCCAAATCTTGTGGCATCAAGTCCTCCTAAAATATCATCCAGATTTCTTTGAAACTTGCACATATGATCAAGCATGATGTGTAGATGATGGTAAAGAAAGGATTTTTCCTATAGCCATTTTTACCAGAGTTATGGCAATTTGTTATAACGAATGTTGTTGCAGCAGTGGGGGCATCAGCGTCCGAGGACACATTCTAGTTTTTTCTTCCTTCTTAAAGCAGCTTTTTTATGCCCCCTCAAGGTGTGAGGCATAAAGAGTTACACTCATCGATACATACATCTGTACTTCCTTCAGTCCATATGTATGTCCCCCAAATTTTGAGGCATAAACTGTTTATCCTCATTAATTATAGGGCAGATTTCTTTCAAACTTGCAAATATGATCAAGCAGGATGTGTAGATGATCGTAAAAAAAGGATTTTTTCCTGCGACCATTTTTAACAGATTTATGGCCATTTGTTACAGATGTTGTATCAGTCGAGGCTTAAGTCTCCCAAGGTCACAGTCTAGTCTTAAAGATGTATTCTTAAGGTACATAATTTTTTTTGTGTCATCTATCAAAAATTAGGTGATACATGTGGATCAATTATTAGTCAGCATTCATAAGGATTATCTGTCACACATTCAACATCTCTAGGGAGCATCCTTTTTATGTCTGCCTTCAAAGAAGTGGGGTATATTCATTATTGCTTTGCGAATGTCGGTCAGTCTGTCAGTCCATCGGTCTATTATCAACCTCGTCTGATCAGTAACTAGACAACAATTTGGCATACAGTCCTCAGATTTGGTTGGAAGTTTTGTCATTACACCAAGATGACCCCTATTGGATTTTGAGGTCAGTTGGTCAAAGGTCAAGGTCACATTGACTTTCAATATAATAACAGCGAGTACTATGATATTATTTTAATAATATCTTAACCCTTTACTCAATATATATGACTTTTAACGCATGCGCAACCAGTTTAGATCAAAATCGGTCGGCACATTCGTGCCATCTGATCAGGATCTGCACTCTTCACTTTTTGGTCAGAAATAACGTAATAAATCAAAAGCTAACAGTGCAGATCCTGATCAGACAGCAGGGATGTACTGGCTAATCTGGATGTGCACTGTTTGCTGATGCCATAAACATATAAGTATATGGAGGAAAGGGTTAAATAAAAAAATAAAACTTTTTAACTTTATTTGGATACTGACAGGGAGAAGAGTGAGTTCCTAGAAAAGCAGAGTTGTGACTCGGAGAAGAAACAGGAGTTGTACGAGTACAAGAAGAAGGCTGAGAAAAATGTTGCAGAGGTTCAGCGCACTACAGAGCTTCAAATCACGAAAATCAAAGAAACTTACGCAAAACTCCTTGAAAATGTATGTGAAAATATGTTTAGATTTTCTTTATTATAGGTTGAATCAAAGTAAATCCAATTCCAATAGGGCTCAACATTAAATTCCCAACATTCAATGTCCATTAACTTGCTTGTAAGAAAATAACTGATCTCTAACCAACCAGATTCTATTTTAAACTCGTTATCGCTAATACTGTACTACAAATATACATCCGCTGTTCCAGCACTAGTTGGCCTCTGTCAAACAAGATATACGCATGATATTGCTTTTGTTACCTTTTCTGACATGTTATCCCTGCAAACAAGCCACAAGTGGGCCAATTTCTTAGGTAAGGAGACCCCAGATGAAGAAAAAAAAATTTCACATATTAAAACAGACTTCATTCAAATGGACCACAGTGCGAAATTTGGTTTTATGTAACCTTTAAATATTAATTTATTTTGTTACTTTTATAGTTATGCCATCTTTAACTCAGTTCTCCTTAGATATGACCTCTAACCAGTGTGCGATCAGTGTATATCCAAATCAAAGTAAATGTGAAAGTTAGTTGAATATGCTCAGTTATTCCAGACTATAAACACATACCTTTGCCTTTTACATCCATGCTGTTTTTTAAAAATTCGATTTCTGACTGAAGTTTATGTGTGCATAATTTATACCTTTAAATTGTTAATTGCACAGGTATGACCCTTCAATACTTAAAAAGTCTGGTTTCTGCAGCATGTTAGCCAAAGTGATTTCCACTCTGTTTCAAGCTAACATTGCAGTATTTGATCTTTTAATTTTATACGACAAAAGGGGCATATTATGTTATTGCCTTGGTGTCCATCCATCTGTCTGTTAGCAATTTCCCATCCGCTCTGTAACTTGAACCCCTTGAAGGATTTCAAAGAAACCTGACACAAATGTTAACCGCATTGAGAAGCCATGTTCTAGTTGGCTGTCTTCAAGGTCAATGTCAGACTTAGGCGTCAAAGATCATAGTAAGCAATTTTCCTTCCATCTGTAACTCTTGAACCCCTTGAAGGATTTCGAAGAAACCTGACACAAATGTTAACCCCATTGAGACGACATGCAGAAGCCATGTTCAGGATGGCTTGCTTCAAGGTCAAGATCAGACTTAGGGATGAAAGGTTATATGACTTCGTTTCCCTTCCACTCTGAACCCCTTATGGGATTTTGCAGAAACCGGACACAAAAGTTTACTACATTGAGATGACGAGCAGAAGCCATGTTCCAGATGGCTCGCTTCAAGGTCAAGGTTAGACTTAGGGGGTTAAAGGTCTTTGTTTTTCTTCCGCTCTGTAACTGTTGAACCCCTTGAAGGATTTCGAAGACACCTGACACAAATGTTAACCACATTGAGATGATGTGCAGATCGCATATTTTGGATGGCCCACTCTAAGGTCAAGGTCACATCTAGGATTTAAGTGTCATATGACTGTATATATTTTGCTGAGCATTTGTTTTTGATTGCAGTGCACTTGTTTTTATTTGGGAGATCCTTTTTTGTTTGCTTACTATTTTATTGAATAACTTCCCTTGTATGTTACTATCAATAGCATATTTTGAAACTTTTTTGTTAATTATTGGCAGTACGGAAAAACCGAGACCACTTTTTTGTGGTACAACATGGATACTACCTTCAATTTTTTGGTGTTCTTTTTACATTTTTGTACCAGGTTAGGATTTTCGGGGTGGGGACTTTTTTTTATACAACTTAAATCTTTTTTAATTGGACCATTTTGATGCCTGTTCCTGTCCTTTGGGCTTCAACAACATTAATTTTGCTCACATCCTCTGATACAACCCTTCGGGCGTATATTGCCATGCTTGGCTGTGCTCTTGTTAATTTTTTAGTCTCAGGAAAATGTTGTCATGAAGTAAACATGTAGACCGTAATTATATATATTCGTTTAACCGCATTTCTACACTGTTTGCCCAGGCTATAAAGGTGTTTATATGGAAAAAAGTGTCAAAGACTTTACCACTGATTTTCAAAAGTTACAGAAATTCCTACTTATTTTACTGATTGGGCAATTTCAGGCTGATGTCATCAACAAAGACTTCTGCACGAACTGGGATGAGATTCGACAGCTGGCAAAACAATAATTATTGTAGAGTGATTAAGCAAGCAGCGAATTTTGCGATTCCGGAAGACAAATTCTGTGGGACAAATCCCGTGAAGTGACCTCGGCGATGAATATTGTGATTGCGCGAGACAAATTCTGTGAAAAAAACTCACAGATGAATACTTTTCCCTCTGGACAGTGATGAAAGAAGTGCTGAGAATGTTGTGGCAGGGGTGTTGCAATAGAAACAGTTTTCATTAACTTGGTAAATTATTAATTGTGTTGCAGTACCTTTGAAAAAATTTCTTTGTTTAACATCAACCAAACTAAGTCCTGTGCTCAAGATCATAAAACTAAATCTTGAGACCAATCATAAACATCTGATTGGCTGAAATGGCAACTGGTCACCATTTCAGCCAATCAGATGCTTGAAACTTGAGACTTTTCTCAAACGCAAGTTTTAGGATTTTTTGGCGCAGGTCAAAGTTTAAGCCACACTTGCAACCAGTCTAGACCTGTGCCCAAGATCATAAAACTAAATCTGGAGATCAGTCTCAAATCTCAAGCATCTGATTGGCTGAAATGGCGACCAGTCGCCATTTCAGCCAATCAGATCCTTGAGATTTGAGACTGATCTCAAAACTTAGTTTTATGATCTTGGGCCCAGGATATATCTCATCTTAACCCTTTACTCCAAAGACATACCTTTATTGCATGGATGAACAGTGTAGATCCAGATCAGCTGGCTCATCCATGCCATCTGATCAGGATCTTCACTGTTTGCTTTTGGTTTCATTGATGATTTTATTTCAACATTTGCATGATTTTAACAAAATCTTGCATGAAATGGAACCAAAGGTATGTTTATGACCTCACTTTGTCAAATAAACCATCTCAACCCTTAACACACTTTGACACATGTGTGATCAGTGTAGATCCAGGTCAGCTAGTACCTTTGCACTGTTTGATCTGGATCTACATTTGGTCAGAATAACAGTTGAATCTGTAAACAAACAGTGTAGATTGTAATCAGATTTCATGTGTGTGCTGGCTGTTCTAGATCTACACTACATTCTATTCGCTCACACATTAAAGCTGTATGTATGGTGTAAAGGTTTAAGGGCTGTTCCAGGAAAAAAGGAGTGAGGGGGGTGGAACTGAAATTAATTGAAATTTGATGGGTGGGGGTGGGGGGTGATTCATGGAAGCAAATGTATTGTTTGAAAATAAATATAATTGTGTTGGTGGTACCCCCATTTTTAAGTTCCATTCCACCCCCCCCCCACTCCTTTTTTCCTGGAACAGCCCTAAACAATTAGTACTATTAGTAACCTGTTATCTGCTAAAATGTTTAAAGGAGTACTCTTTCTTTCAATCTATTCCTTTTTCAAAGGCATATTATGAAGAAAGAAGAAAATTAATTAAGTGAATAGCAGACTGATAAAGCTACACACACATATGCAAGCTGGGGTTAAATTGTTAAAGGACGACTATGAAATAGTGGCTTGATATCATTATAAAGTGTAAATAAGTAAATAAATTAATTGCAAATTTAATTTTGTGCATCTATATGACCAGATTGTAAGATCATTTTTATGTCACCATTTCGAGGAAAAGGTGATAAATAGGAACTGCTTTGTCTTTATGTCACAAAAACTTTAGTTTGCTATAACTTTGTCATTTCTCAAATCTTTCTTTATCTAACTTCCAAATTACAAGATTTCAAATTCAATATCATATTTGATGGAGTTATGTCCCTTTTTGTACTTCGATTTTGTGAGGAAAAATCAATGTTGGCTGTAACTTTCCGATTCCTTAATCATTTTTATATTGAATTTGCAATTAACATTGCTAATGACAACATGGTCTTGGTGATGCCAAAATCTTTAGGTGAAAGTCACATTTAAAGGAGTTATGCTCCTCTTTATACTTGGATTTTTCGGCGTTAGCTGTCTAAGCTCACTTTTGACCTAGTTTTTCGACCAATGAAATATTGTAAATAAAATTTATTATGCAGCGGGAAAATCAAATAGATTATTTTGATTATTAGTGGGTCTTGTTAATGATTGCCGTAACGATTTTTATATTTTGTGTAAGTATTTACTTGGCGCTTTATGTTCGGGCATTTTTGTTTTAAAAAGCGTTAATTGTATTGGAGAAAAAGATATTTACGGTATAAATAACCAATTAAGTCAATTGATGGCTTAAATACGATTTTATATGGAATATTCATAGGTGTCAGGTAAACACTCGAGTACAATACACAGTGTAAAACGACAGAGAAGTGCAGATATTTCTGGTTCTTACTGGTTCCTTTCTAGTTCCTTTGATACTGATTGTTAATTTCAAGTCCAGATATTCAAAATGCCTTGGTGTAGTGGTTATCACACTCGCCTCTCAAGCGGAGGCCCCGGGTTCAATACTCGGGAGGGACACTTTCTTTTAAAGTTAATTTACGTAAAAGTTGGTAGATTTCGCTCTTGTAACAAGTTGTTATTATTTTCATTTATTGTATTTTAATGACATTTATTCATCATTAGTGCTAACTCTACAATAGGTATTTTATTGAAACTGAATGTACAGTTAATGTTAGACAGTCTTCTTTAATCGACGTATTATCACCAGACGAAATTTTTGCACGGTCTTTATTTCTTTCTTTCTTATATATAAAAATCTTTTCCATCAACGCCGTTTATCTTTTTTAAAGATATTTCTTGTTTATTCTACTTAACACCCATCTAGTTATTGGTGTTCATTTGAACGAGGCTCAATTAGATGTATAACATTCTGCCAGGGTTGATGGGGAATAAAAACAGATTCCATACAAAAGATCATACATTTTATTTGCAAAAAGATGTAAAACCGAACATGTAAACATTGCCATGCCTGACTTTTAGAATACAAATAATGTAAGGTTATAGTACAGCAATCGTGGAAACATACAGTTAGTGAGGCTCACCCTCAGATATTGCACAAAGTATAAAAATAGAAACTTGCAGAAGACTATCAAAAATATACTTTTCTATATGATTCTATCACAGGTCTTTTCGTAATACATAATGATTGGATTTGCGAGATACTTTATCAAAACTGCTTAGGAAAAACATTTTTGTTACAACTTGTTTGTTGAAAAAGTGCCTTAGAAATTTTGTCTTGAACTTGACCTTTTACAGATACACCTTTATTGCATACGCAAACAGTGTAAATCCAGACCAGCCATCAGATATGTGTTCGATTAGGATCTACCGTCATTGTTCGAATATAAGCCGCACTTATGTATAAGCCGCACCGCCACCAAACCTGATGGAACAGATCAAAATGGCTTATAATGTATTTATAAGCAGCCAAACCTGTGTATTAGCCGCACCCCAAACTTTTTACCGCTGAATTCTGGGGAAAAAGTGCGGCTTATATTCAGACAATGACGGTACATTGTTGGCTTCTTTGTCAGAAATAACCTAATGACGCGACAAGTGCAGACCCTGATCACACAGCATGAATGTGGCAGCTGATCTGGATCTAAACTGATCACACACTTTTAAAAAAGTATACATGGAGTAAAGGCTCAAATTATTGCATTTGAAAATTAGGCTCTTGTTAAAGTTAAAATTTAGTTTTCCAAAAGCAAACAAATTTAATTTATATAAAAGATAATGGGGATTTCAAATTTCAAATTGCAGTACTTAGATTGTAATGTGGTTATTACAGAACAAGAGGAGACAATGCATCTAAAGTAGGGAGAAAAACAACAAAAATATTTTGTTTTTTTGTAGAAAAAATAGAATTGTGAAAAGTGCAGTTAAAATATTTGTTGTGCCAGAAAATTCCCTGTCTTGTGATGCTAATAGTGACTTTCAATACATCTTAACCCGTTATTCCATATGTACATGTTTTAACACATGTGTGACCAGTGTTGATCCAGATCAGCCAGCACATTAGGGGATCTGCATTGTTGCATCTAGAAATAACCTTGTGAATTCAAAAGCAAATACCGGTAGTTTAAATCATGATCTCACTGCATGAATGTGCTAAATTCTCCGGATCTACACTGTTCGCCCACACTATAAAGGTGTATCTATGGAGTTAAGGGTTAACTGGACACTTCAGGAATTCTTTATAGGAATGTTAAGAGTATTATCATGCAACAGTCTATGAGAACACGGTAAACTTGTCATGTTTCTTCACCGGCTTGCCATTCTTGAGAATCACCTGGAATGTTCGGATCTGCATTGGTGACAGTGTGACGTCAAGTTGTCCGGACATTGGTATTTTGTTCTCCACCAGGTAGTACCTGTCCTCTACAAATACAAAACTTCATCAGTTAACTTCAGAACAAATAATTCTTGCATCAGATTTTTGCTCAAACCCAATAAGTTACAGTCCAAACTTTGTAGAAGACCACCTGAAAACTAGGACTACCTGCAGATAAAGACTACATTTTATTTGTCTGATCCCTTTCCTCCATAAATACGCAGTTTTATGCATGTGCAACCAGTGTAGATCCAGATCAGCTGGCACATCCGTGCTGTCTGATCAAGATCTGCACTGGTCTCAGTTTGGTCAGAAATAACCTAACGAATCAAAAAGCGAACAGTGCAGATCCTGATCAGATGGCAAGGTTGTGATGGCTAATATGGATCTACACTGTTCGCCCACGCAATAAAGGTGTATCTATGGAGGAAAGGGTTAAAGAACAACTTCACTTGTGAATAAAGACCACCTGTCTTCATACACAGTTTTTGTGTCTTCCCCCGAGTGGTGATGTGATGAAACCAGGTTTTATTCTTATTTTTTATGTGAAAAAGGGGCATAACTATGACAAAATAGTCAAGAGTTATGAAACTTGTCCTTATAATTGCTTCTGACAACTATATTAAGTTTCAAAGCCCTACCTTGAATAATTACTGAGAAAAAGTGTGTTTAAACAAAAAATTAAGGAAATGTTAATGCCTGCCCAACCAACCACCAAATGACATAACCTTTAAAAATTCATATTCACAGAAAAAGGACATACTCAGAAAAAAACATCAGCTTAGTTTGTTTTTTAATCAACACAATAATTACCAGGGTCCTTCACAATTTCTTTTTCTTCCTCATCTGCAGTTTTCCACTTGAGTCTGTCCAGCTCGTACAACGGTAGATTAGCTCCCAGTGTCAGCTCATCGATGGTATCGATGCTGAATGGGACAAACAAATCCTGAAAAATACATTAACCAAGCTGTTTACCATTTACTCCATAGCTACTGGTTTTATTCATGTGCAGACAGTGTAGATCCAAATCAGCTGGCACATCTGTAATTGGTCGCAAATAACTTGAATAAAAAAGCGAACAGTGAAGATCCTGAACAGATGGCAGAGATGTGCCAGCTTAGCTAGGTCTATATTGTTAAGCACATTCCATAAAACTGAAAGATTTTTGCAAACGTTTTGTTTGCTTTTGATTTGACATTGAAACCTCTTTGTGACAAACACAAGGGGCAAAAAAATCCACGAAGCTGATACAGTAGGCCCACTGGCTGAATTTCTTTTATGAGACACACCACTAATTCTAACAATAATAAAACTGCCAAACAAAATAGACACTGAGCAAATAATGTCATAATGTTTTGTTGTTTCATAATTTGAACTGAGTTTTATAAGACATATCCAGCTGGGTCACCAATTATGACAAGGATCAACCTCGCTGACATTGACTGACCAAACAGATAATTGATCAGTTGGAAATTCTGACACCGCTGGAAATTGACAATGAAGACTTGGTCTCTGCCACCATTTTTAGCTCGACTATTCAAAGAATAGGGGAGCTATCCTACTCGCCCCGGTGTCCGTGTCTCTGTCCGTTAACAAAATATGCACTTTGGTCCCTAACTTAAAAACTACTTATGATATCAACTTGAAACTTGGAATATATATTCACCATCAAATTCTACATCATTACCAACAAGACCCATAATTTTGCTTCCAATATTTTTGAAGTTATGCCCCTTTTTCACTTAAATTTTGCGTTAAGGAAAATATGCACTTTGGTCCATAACTTATTAACTACTTGAGATATCAACTTGAAACTTGGAATATACATTCACCATCAAATTCTACATCATTACCAACAAGACCTATAACTCTGCTATCAAGATATTTCAAGTTATGCCCCTTTTTTCTTATATTTTGTGTTAAGCAAAATATGCATTTTGCCCATAACTTTAAAACTACTTGAGATATTGCCTTGAAACTTGAAATATATTTTCACCATCAAAATCTACATCATAACCAACATGACTCATAACCCTGCTTCGCATATTTTTTAAATTATGCCCCTTTTTCACTTAAATTTTGCGTTAAGGAAAATATGCACTTTGGTCCATAACTTATAAACTACTTGACATATCAACTTGAAACTTTGAATATATATTCACCATCAAATTCTACATCATTACCAACAAGACCCATAACTCTATAACTCTGCTACCATTATTTTTAAAGGTTATCCCCCTTTTTCACTTACATTTTGCTTGGCTCATAACTTTGGAACTACTTGAGATATTGCCTTGAAACTTGAAATATATATTCAACATCAAAATCTACATCATAACCAACAAGACCCATAACGCTGCTTCCAATATTTTTCAAGTTATTTCACTTTTTCACTTAAATTTTGTGTTAAGCAAAATATGCACTTGCCCCTTAACTTTGAAACTACTTGAGATATTACCTTGAAACTTAGAATTTATATTCACCTTCAAATTCTTTGTCATTATCAAAAAGACCCATTACTCTGCTACCAATATTTCTCAAGTTATGCCCCTTTTCACTTATGCAATTCTCTCATAACTTTTAAACAACTAGAGATATTAATTTGAAACTTGAAATATATGTTTGACATCAGTTTCTCAATCCTTATCAACAAGACCCATAACTCTACCGGAAATATTTCTGTAAGTTATGCCCCTTTTGAACTTTGTTTTTGCATTAGCCGAAATATGAGCTTGATCCATAACTTTGAAACAACATGAGATATTGCCTTTGAATATACATGTATAGTCACTATGATAATCTTAACAATAACCACCAAGACCGAAAACTCTGCTACAATTTTTTAAAATTTATGTCCTTTTTAAAATAAATTTCGTTTTCAAGTTTTTATGCACTTGGCCCATAACTTTGAAACTAATACAGATATCAACTTCAAACTTGAAAAACATTTTCACCATCATAATCTAGATCACTTTCACTTCACCTACTGTATGCTTTTTAAAGTAATGCTTTTTTTCATTTCAGTTCTTTTTCTGTAACATTACTGAAGTAATTGATATTGAACTTAAAGTAAATTTCTCCAATCATAAATTACTAACAAGTTTTTTTTTAACTCTTCCAAAAATATTTCATAGTTATTCCCCTTTTTTGTTCAATATTTATGGAACATTATGGAATTATTTCTGTTATTTAAAATTACTTTTTCCCATTGACTTGTTAATACTTTTCCTGATTGCACTTGAATGTTTGGCCATAGTTGTTATTGTTTTAATCTTCAAATTGCATTTGTTTCAAATGATTCGAATAGTCGAGCGCGCTGTCTCCTCGGACAGCTCTTGTTTATTTTTATTTGTCTTTGAATTCATTAATATTGGAAAAAAAAAATTATATAATAAACTCACAGTTGTTGTGTTGGTCCTGCACGGATCATACTCCCTGAATCTTGTGGATTTCACAGTGTGTTAATTACGCAATCCTGTGATATAAATGCACCTTACAGCAAGAATGCTGTTTGTTTGGACAATTAATTATATCGCACTCCAGTTTTATCCCAGTACATGGGAATGGACCTGGAGGACTGCACTATCAAAAAGTTGCAGTGTACTTACCGCTAGTGAGACAGTGACAGGTTGTGACAAAACTGGATCCTCTGACTTCTCGTAGATATGTTCTAGTCTGATCAGGTAGGGCTGGACTGGGGAAGGATCAATGGTTGGTCCTCCCCACTGCTCCAGGGTCAACATATGAACATTGTCGGGTAGCGGAGACTTCAGTCCTGACCACTGAAATATATAAATAACATTTTCCTCCATAAATACGCATTTTTACACATCTGCGATCAGTGTAGATCCAGATCGGCCAGCACATCTGTGCCATCTGATCAGGACCTGCGCTGGTCGCATTTTGGTCAGAAATAACCTAACAAATAAAAAAGCGAACAGTGCAGATCCTGATCAGACAGCATGGATGTGCCGGCTGATCTGGATGTACACTGTTCGCCCAGGCAATAAAGATGTGGCTTTGGAGGAAAGGGATAATAAGGAAATTGGCTCAAGAAAAACTTGGCACACATGATATGGAGATATGAAATGAAAAAATGTCTTGGATAAGCTATCATCATTTCTTCAAATAACATCAAACAGTTGAGTAGAAAACATTGTGTAGTATGTATTTTGCAGTAAAAATGATGATATATAGTCAAAATGTGTGATGAAATCACCCATTGGGTTCAGGGTGATCAGGGCCCAAGATCATAAAAATGAGAATGGAGATCAGTCTCAAATCTCAAGCATCTAGTTGCCATTTCAGCCAATCAGAGGCTCAAGATTTGAGACTGGTCTACAGTTTTAGTTTTATGATCTTGGGCTCTGGTTGCAAATGAATCCAGAGGAGTCTGCATGGCATAAGGGCTAATAAGGATACTGATACCTCCGGAAACTTCTTCTTGTATCTGAGTGAATAACAGAACAAATACTGGGACAAAACATTTAACTGAAGGATTTAAATTTTTGTGCTTTACATCTTGAGCTAACTGGGTAGGATGTTTTTTTTTTTTAAATTCTTATCCCTTTTTTCTGATCAGGTTCTGCACTGGTCACATTTTGGTCAGAAATAACTTAACAAATATAAAAGCGAACAGTGCTGACCCTGATCAGACGGCACAGATGTGCCGGCTGATCTGGATCTACACTGTTCGTCCACACAATAAAGGTGTGTCTATGGAGAAAAGGGTTAAATACTAATAACCATGCATGAACAATAAGAAATATGAAACAAAGTGGATTACCTGTGTGTTATAGAACATAGAATATCCGGGATATTTCATGTCCGTGTCAACGAAGCTAGGTATTGGAGCCATGTACTGCCTCAGTCCCATGTCTCGGTGCATCTTCGCAGAGTTTGCAATGGTGTCCATGAAGATGAAGAACTTTCCTAAAAGAAAATAATGGAAGGGAATTAAATGCTTTGCTCCATGGGAAATTGTGGTTATTCTTGTGCAATCAGTATAGATCCAAAACATTTGGCATAGGTTCCAGCACATCCATGCCATCTTATCATAATCTACACTGCTTTTTGATTCATTTCTTTATTTCTGACCAAGAAGTGAACAGTGTAGATTCTGATAAGGCAGCATGGTTTCATTTTCAGAATTTGAATTAAAATGGCAATCCGCATATAGTTTCTACAGTTACCAGCTTTATGATCAACACAAGACAGATGTGTTTTCATGCATATTTATAATGCACATTAGAACAAACATTATTTTTTTAAAACTTTTTACAAGTAGGTCAGATGTTTGCAAACTTTGGTGTTAAGGCTCTACAGGCCTATCAAATGACTCATGTTTGTGTTAACTGAATTTACATTTATACCTCTTACAATAAGTCCCTGACCATCTGAGCCAGTCTCGTTCAGGGGTTCACCCACTCCTAGACAGTCATCATAGAGCAGGCGACGGTGAACCTTAAACAGAATTCTGAACTTAACCCTTTACTCCATAGATAAGCCATAGATCACATGTGCTAACAGTGAAGATCCTGTTCAGCCAGCACATCAGTGTCCTCTGATCAGGATCTGCACAGCTCAATTTCTGATTAATTAAATTATTTCTGACCAAAAAGAAAACAATGCAGATCCTGATCAGACAGCAGGGATGTGCCAGCTGATCTGGATCTACACTGTTCTCCATAGCCATAAAGGCAAATATAAAAAAGAAAGGTTTAAGAAAACATGTTCTCTTGTTAAGCCAGTGTTGAATGCTTATAAAATAAATTATTCAATCAGATTGCTAGTAGAACCATTGATGGTTTAGTAATTATTATCAGCAGATTACAGTGATCTTTGAGTATAGTGTTGTGTACACAATAGAATGTTTTCATATCAGACCATTAAAGTGCAAGGTATCCTTTCACATTTTGGCTGGTTAATATATCCTATATATCCTTTACACTTACCATACCATGATTTCAATGATACAGATAAAAGTACCATACCATGATTTCAATGATACAGATAAAAGTACCATACCATGATTTCAATGAAACAGATAAAAGTACCATACCATGATTTCAATGATACAGATAAAAGTACCATACCATGATTTCAATGAAACAGATAAAAGTACCATACCATGATTTCAATCATACAGATAAAAGTACCATACCATGATTTCAATGATACAGATAAAAGTACCATACCATGATTTCAATGATACAAATAAAAGTACCATACCATGATTTCAATGAAACAGATAAAAGTACCATACCATGATTTCAATGAAACAGATAAAAGTACCATACCATGATTTCAATGATACAGATAAAAGTTCCATACCATGATTTCAATGATACAAATAAAAGTACCATACCATGATTTCAATCATACAGATAAAAGTACCATACCATGATTTCAATTATACAAATAAAAGTACCATACCATGATTTCAATCATACAGATAAAAGTACCATACCATGATTTCAACCATACAGATAAAAGTACCATACCATGATTTCAATGATACAGATAAAAGTACCATACCATGATTTCAATGAAACAGATAAAAGTACCATACCATGATTTCAATCATACAGATAAAAGTACCATACCATGATTTCAACCATACAGATAAAAGTACCATACCATGATTTCAATCATACAGATAAAGTACCATACCATGATTTCAACCATACAGATAAAAGTACCATACCATGATTTCAATCAAACAGATAAAAGTACCATACCATGATTTCAATGATACAGATATCAATGATACAGATAAAAGTGCCATACCATGATTTCAATGATACAGATAAAAGTACCATACCATGATTTCAATGAAACAGATAAAAGTACCATACCATGATTTCAATCATACAGATAAAAGTACCATACCATGATTTCAACCATAAAGATAAAAGTACCATACCATGATTTCAATGATACAGATAAAAGTACCATACCATGATTTCAATGATACAGATAAAAGTACCATACCATGATTTCAATCATACAGATAAAAGTACCATACCATGATTTCAAATAACAGATAAAAGTACCATAGCACGATTTCAATCATACAGATATAAGTACCATACCATGACCTCAAGTTGTCCATCATGGATACTGCTACCGCCCTGAGATCTGTCCGTCATCACAGTAAACTGCATGTTCTGGGCTTTATCCTGTATAAAATAAATCAACCTCATAGCTTTATCCATGCATAGAATTTTCCTTTTTGATCTTTTACTGAATTTATTATTTTATGTAATTATTCTGTTTTAAGTGGTACATACCACATATTAAAAATGGTTAATACATTCCCCACCACTTGTTTTATGTGATTTTTTTTATAATATTCTTCTTTTATTTGTTATATTTTATTATCCATTAGAAATAAAAGACTTTTGATAAAAAAAACTGAAATACTCTAGTTATCAGCGAAATTCAGATAGCACACCCTCCCCACTCAGAAAAGTGAAACGAAGCTTGGTGGGTTACCTGCAAGAAGATCCTACTGTTCACAGGGTAGTAGTTGCCGGCTACAGGCTCTGTCTGGTTTAACTGCCATGTTGGTCGGTAGTCACGCCTAAAACCATAAATTGTGGTTTCTTAAACTCATGGTTTTTGATTCTCTAAAATCGTTTATTTTTAATTCTGTATTTCATATGGTTTTAAAATTTGTGAATTGATTCATCCCATGATATCCAGGTATATTTCATAATTGACTACAAATAAGAACCATTTCAACTCGTTCCTCCAAATATACATCTTTAAGGCAAGGGCAAACAATGTAGATCCAGATCGACCCACACATCCCTGCCACCTTATCAAGATCTGCACTGTTCACTTTCTTATTAGATTATTTCTGATTAAACTAGAATGTGTCCTTGGAAACTGATGCCCCAACTGCTGAAACAAATTTGTAATAACAAAGGTCCATAACTCTGGTAAAAATGGTCGCAGGAAAAATTCCTTTCTTCACGATCATTTACACATCCTGCTTGATCATCTGTTTAAGTTTGAAAGAAATGCGCCTTATAGATTAGGAGTTGATGCCACAAGATTTGGGGACGTACATACGGACCGACGGAAACATGCAAGTCTATATGGCTCCCACTTTGTGGGGGCATAATGATAAAAATGAACAGTGAAGCTCCTTATCAGACAGAAGGGATCTACACTTATTGCAAAATAAAATGAGAAAATATGGAGTAAGGGTTCAACAGTTTGAAATATATATTTTAAGTAATACATACGTTCTCAATTGAATTTCACGACCGTTGGCATCAGTGTAGAACATTTTCTGGGAGTTGAGAGACGTGTTGAATCTAACTATCACCTCCTTACCAGCCTTGTCACTGCAAACATAAGTCGTGTATGTTTATAAGTCACCATACTATTTGATGTGCACGGTATTGAAACATAAAAATATCACAGTTTTTTAACTATTCACACAATATAGTATATACCACTTTTAATGCATGAAAAAACAGTGCAGTTCCAGATCAGCAAACACATCCATACCATCTGATCAAGATCTAAACTGTCCTTTTTTTAGATCCTTGGGATTATAACTGATCAAGAAGCGATCAGTGCAGATCCTGTGCCCAATGTTATAAAACTGAGCATGGAAACCAGTCTCAAATCTCAAGCATCTGATTGGCTGAAATGGCAACCAGTTTGAGACTGGTTTCCATGCTCAGTTTTATAACCTTCAGCCCTGATCAGAAGGCATGGATAAGCAGGCTGATCAGAATCTACAACGATTGCCAAAAGAATAAAAGTTGTTAATATGTAGTTAACCCTTTCCTCCATATATAGGCGTTTTTACGCAAGTGCGACCTGTTTAGATCCAGATCAGCCGTCACATCTGTGCCCTCTGATCAGGATTGCATTGGTTACATTTTGGTCAGAAATAACCTAACAAATCAATAAGCGAACAGTTTAGATCCTGATCAGACAGCAGGGATGTGTCGGCTGATCTGGAACTAAACTGTTCACCTATGCAATAAAGGTGTGTTTATGGAGGAAAGGGTTATATGTACTACCTCAACAATCAGTAGAGTTAAATTTAAATAGTAATGTCTTGCTGATTTTGTAAGAACAAATTTGCAGTGACAGCTAATTTTTTATTTTTATGTTAACACAACTATCTACACTTACTCAATGGGTATGGGTCCTACTGTCCATTCAATCTCTGCATAAGCCTCATTCTCATACATTCTGGTTACCTGTGTGGCCCAGGGGCTGAACTCCTTGTATACCTCAGAAACCAAGGAGCCCTACAACACATTGACCCTCATTGGCATAAGATACAAAACAGGGACTACATGTGATATCATTTATTAACAGTATTAACCCTTTCCTCATGAATACACCTTTTAAGGCATGTATGACGAGTGTAAATTCAGATCAGCAGGCACATTTGTGCCGTCTAATCAGGATTTGCACTGTTCACTTTTTTGGTCAGAAATAACCTAATATATAAAAAAAACTAACAGAGCAGATCCTGATCAGACAGCATGGATCAAGTGTAGATCAAGGCTGATCTTGATCTACACTGTTCGCCAAAGCCATAAAGGCGTTTATATCGAGAAAAGGGTTAACATTCTTTGTATATGGTGTAAACTGCCATTAGTTAGTGGCAACCATAATTGATAATAAATATGCCTTATAGAACCTTTGATTAAGTGCTCTTTTAATTCAGTGTTGTCAATTTCTTACACAGATCCTGTAAATGGCAGTTCTGCACAGATATGAGTTCATAGCTAATCTAGACGCAGCCTGGATGTCCGCCATACGTGTTCCCATAATACGACCCCTCTTTAGGCGTATAATTAAACAATTTAAACCAAAGAAAATTAAAAATCTAACTGTACTCCCATTTATGTTGTTGTGGCCATGACACTTGTTTTAAAATCAAAATACATTATTTATTATTATTTAATGCTTTACTAGTAAAATATACTCTGAATCAATCATTCTTTCAATTACCTTTATGGCAGATCCAGGGTACATAAATTTCCAGGTTTCTGGTGCTGTTGAGTTAGGCCTAAAGATGTAGGCCCCCGAGGGTTCAAAATCTGTACTGCTACAGTTGCCAGGGTGACCGAAGTAGTAAACAATGTCCTGCTGGACATCAAGTTCAAGGCCACTGTCAAGGTTGGTAACTTTCTTCAGCAAACCAGTCTTCCCATCAAACATCAGTGACATGTGCTGAAATACATTGCAATACTTCTCATCAAATATCAATGTCATGTGCTGATGTGTTGAATTAATTACATTCCATAATGTCCCATACATCATCGGTGAATTTTTTTGGTCCATTTGATATTATACTCAAAACCTCTTTTAACCTGATTTGTTACCGAAATGAGGGGTATCTTAGTTAAGTGCTCCTAAACAGATGAAAAACAAATTTGTGCAAATTTATCAAACAACATTTTAGAATCTCTTCTTTTTAGAATTACAGCGATGAATGGTTATTATTAGTCAAAGCAGATGCTAGAGTTATATGAAAACAGGCCCCTCAAGTAAGTTATATTTCTATCCACAAAATACCTTATTTTTCATTTCAAAATCCTTATCCTCTTCCATCTTCTTTGGAACAGACTTTTGTTCTTCTTTTTTTACTTGACCTGAATTGACATGTACATTAACAGTTACAAAAATCTACAGCAGATGGTACCTGGCCTGAAGGTTATAAAGCTGAGATTGGAAACCAGTCTCAAATCTCAAGCATCTGATTGGCTGAAATGGCGACTGGTCGCCATTTCAGCCAATCAGATGCTTGAGATTTGAGACTGGTTTCCATGCTCAGTTTTATAACCTTGGGCACTGATCAAAAACCTGTGAGTGGAGCGACTAGTCTCTCATCTAATTGGTTAAAATTGAGTCAAGTTTCTAAACTGACCAATCAGTATGTAGATACAGACTGGTTTTCAATCTAAGATTAATTTTCTTGGACACACGTGCAATTATGTACAAGGATAGTTTAAAGCTTTCAGATCACAAAAATTATGGTTGTTTATCTCAGATCTGAAAACAGTGTTAGAATAATTAGTAGTTTATCTGCAAGCATTTAATAAACCATTCTGATGTGATGTTTCTAATTACTTAAAAAATAATTTTAGTCGTTAATTTTATCCTTGATCTACTTGTATGGCAAAAGAATAGACACTTTGGGTCATAAAAAACTTTTTATGGAATTGCCCCGATGTAAATTTTACAATCAAACTTTTTCAATTTATTTTCAAATGGGCTATGAAATCTCAATAGATCTGTTCTTACTGTTGAACAGTCTGACAAAAGAGAGGCTGAAGAAAAAGGGGAGGAAAATCTGTACTTACTGTTGGACATTCTGACAAAGGGAGGTAAATCTGCATATACTGTTGGACATTCTGACAAAGGGAGGTAAATCTGCACTTACTGTTGGACATTCAGACAAATCCATGGGAAGGTAAGTGTGTACTTACTGTTGGACATTCTAACAAAGTAGGAGCTGAAGCCAAGGGGAGGTATCTTGACCTGGAAGACAAGTTCGTTGATGGCAATGTAGCCTTTCCTCTCAGGAATATCCTTGGTGCGCTGTCCAACTGGCACTATCTGTTAAAACACGTTTGAAAATACACATGGGGTACGACACGGGAAAATGTGTTTCGGTAATATTTTTTGACATTTTAGTTGTTACTAAATTTGGAAAGATCTTACAATTATCTATTATTTTCTCATAACTAAAAGATAATTTCTTACACAAATTTTGAAAGTAATTTAATGTTATTTTGAAAGCGAAATACATTCTAAGTAATGTCATCTGCTCAACTTTATAGCATAATTCCAAGGATTAACACCTTCCTCTGATGGGCAACATATCTTAAAAAGATGGGTGATTTTCCCTAAAGGTTTCTTACAGAAAGCCAAAATCCTAGCTGACTTCTCCCTTAATTTGGAAAAACTTCACCCTGTTCTGTCAACCTAAGCCAATCCCTGACGATATGTTTCTACTTTGTATACTGTACCTGTGTCTGAATGACCTCATTGTTTGGACCGTTCACTGTGTAGGCACTGCCAACAACAGGAAGTCTTATCCACCGCGTGACCGTATGACCCACAGGGTTATAAACCATCATCACAAACTGTGGTACATAAAAAATTTAAGCTCATTAAAACATGTTTATATGTTATATTAATTCATAAATATTTGACATATTTATTAAAAACGAAACTGATATGCAAATAAATATATCAGTTTTTTTTCTTTTCAAAATATGTCACCATTCACAACTGCTTACGTTTTTTTCATAATGTGCTTTAACCCTTTCTTCCATTACGTGCTTACGCCACGCCATTTATGTGGCTATGAGAACAATGGTAACGGTAAATTCTATTCATTCCGTTCTGTTACGTGGCTATTTTTTCTTTTATGTGGCTAAAAGAACAATAGAGAGGACAATAGAGTAGCCACATAAATGACGTTCGTAAGAACGGACGTGTTGATCCAGATCAGGATCTGCACTGTTTGCTTTTAGGGAACGCATCTAGTTTAGCGGACCCTAACACTAAAGAGCATTGCTTGTGAGAGAATTCATTGGTATTCTTATTGTGTGTCAAACAAATATAAATTATATCGAGTTTAAACGGGGGCTACCGCCCCCACACCCCCGCTTTACTCGCTCAAACGGGCTTTTGTTTTGAATATCCAGGGTCCGCTAAACAAGATTCTACCCGCTTTTAGATTCATTAGGTAATTTCTAACCAAGATGCGAAAATTGATCCTCATCAGACAGCACAGATGTTCTGGCAGATCTAGATCTAAACTGTTCCCCCACATGATATGGTGTAAAGGGTTAAAATATATTAATTAATTTCTAAAAGTTTTACATTACTCCAAATTTGGAAATGAATTTATACTTTTCCTATCGGCATACCTGTTTGTTCTGCTCAGTATAAGTACAGGCACTGATGTTAAATAGATCACACCAGTAGATGGCAGGTATACCCTCAGATCCTTTCGGAACCAGTTTACTAAATGCATCCGTCATCACTTTCTGTAATATAAAAAAGAATCATTTAATCATAGGGCATGGAGATTAAAGTAGGGCTTTTTCAGCCACTATCATGGAGCCGATCTTGGGTGCCATTCACAATGCTAAATAGGAACCATTTCAGCAATTTAAAGAAAAAAATCACAATTTCAAAAAAAATTCAAATCAACAGAAATACCCTTGTCTTTAAAATAGAAAGAAAACACGAAAAAAGATAAAAGACTTTTCAAATTACAAAAATTGTGTTTATTTTGATCAGTCTTCCATGAAAACAATATTCCTTGAATGTATGTAATACTATGAAACTTGCGTAAAAACTGGTGTAAACTGTGTAAAAAATTCCTAATATGGACATAGGCCTTTTCCCCCCAAAACCCCTGTAAAAGCCCTGTGAAGACAACTTTTACTGTACAGCAGAAAAATGCATTTCCAATACTGCTCATGAACAAGCTCAATCAAACAAAAGCTTGCAATAGTTTGGTATTGTTATTGGCTTCTTCTGTTCAGTGGCTTTCAAAGTTACTTGTTCATCTATTTGAAGCAAACTGTTGACAGACAATAGACTTTGGCTGCCAAATGAAGACTAGCAACAATAGCTCACATGAGTATTTCGCTCAGGTATGCCTAAAAGTTATAATTCACATAATTTTATTTTTATATATGTCAATAATTTAAATTTGTAATAATATTGTAAAGGTTATAAGCTCGCATGTGAACTTGATCTAGAATTTTTTGTCAAAAAGAGTGAAAAGTGTCATAATTTGATTAAAATGCAAGGCAGAGTTATGGTACTTGTTATATAAACCAAACATGATATTCTAGAGCTCTCTGCATGTTGGTGATTAATCCATCTACAGTTGAATGTTACAGTTTCCTCTTTGTTTGCACGGCCATGGCAGGGAGTTTATGGAGATTGATAGGAAAATCTTGGTTTAAACAATATTTATTCAAATAAATGCACATATAATGATATTATACAACGAGAAAATGTCATGCTATGGATTCACGAACAAGCCATAACGCTTATATAAACTCTTCTCCATATAGGAAAATCTTGTAAAAGAACCTAAAAGCTTGTCTGTGACTTGTGTTCCTGTCATCATGTTCTTGCTGAATCCAGGGGCTCTGGTCTCAGTAAGGTCAGCTGATCTTTCTGCTTGACAGTGCTGCTAAGTTTTTCATGTTTAAAATGTTTTTGTGCTTTAGCTTGCAACATTCTCCAGTTGATGGGTGGATTAAAGCTTATTCACCAAGACCACTTGTACTAAGTGCTGTTTGTTCATATAAAAACCCATAGGGGAAAGTGTGAGGTTGGTTCACTCAATAACCTTGTTTACTGGCAGGGCCAAACTAAGGTTTTCGTTTTCATTGTGGTGTCTTTTTTTAATTCTTTCCTCCATTCCACCTTTATTGTGTAGACGAACATCCGTGCCATCTGATCAGGATCTGCACTGTTCGCTATTTGATTTATTAAGTTATTTCTGACCAAAAAGCAACCAGTGCATATCCTGATTAGATGGCACAGATGTGCCGGCTTATCTGGATCTACACTGGTCACACACACGTAAAAATACATATATATGGAGGTAAGGGTAAAACTGATCATTTTATAACAAATGCTCTTCTTTTCTTGTCTGCTTGTTTGGCTTTGTTGAAAGGTATTGTATTGTGAATGTGCCCATTCCTGATATGCATATTTTACCTTTATACAAATTACCGAATGTTGTAATTGTCATTAGAAAAATAAGATGTCATATTTGGTTGATAATATAATGATTTATGACATGCAAATCTGTTTTACCAATAATTTAAAACTAAATCTATGATCTTTTGAATAGCAAGTTTTGAAAAGACTTTAAGAAGTTCATTGAAGTATAACTAGCGGTATTCATTGTTAGTGTTTGTAACAGTTTAATTGCTTTGGGAATATCATTTAAATGGGATATTATTGTGTTTCATAAAATTGAGAAGCTTGTGAAAATCTGTCAAAACTTGATAAAAAGTAAGTATATTTTATAAAAAAAGTTGTATAAAAAAATTTCATTTCCTATAATGATACATAAACCTCAAGGAGTTCACCTGTTTCCTATAATTGAAGGAGGTCATTGTGACCTAAATGTGTGACTAATGCCAATATTGTAGTGCATAACATTTCAAATTCCTTTGGATTTAAACTTCCAAACATGCATAAATCTAAATTTTGAGTTAGTGTTTTACTTATATTAGCTTTCCAAAAGGTTGACTTTATTATCTGGTTTGAACGAATGCCTGAACATGTTTCCAAGACAAGCTTTTAGATGTAAACTCATACTCTATACATCTTTTTGCAAGTGTGCACAGTGGTAAAATATTGTCTAAACATTCAACTCTACTTCAGGTACAGAAGACTGCATCTGAATCTACTAGTTGGTCACATAACGTGTGATCTTTTTTCTAAAATTCAAATCTTCTATGTAACATTTGTATTTTTTGCTCTTAATGATTTCAATCATACAACAGAGGCTGAGCTTTTTTAGCACTTCAGTTTGATCACATAAATGATAAACAGGTATTTTTCCTACTACAATCCTTATTATCTGTAATGTTGGTTATTCCAAATTTTAAAAGTTATTTGCTTTTCTTATAACATACTGAGCATTTTACAGACTGTCAACCTAGTCATCTTCAAAATATAGGAGGAATGAAGGAATATTTTCACAAAAAATATAGGAGTGTTTGGATATTTCTAAGGCAAAATAAAGTTGTTTCAAGCGTCATTATTGAGCAATGTTCAAATCTTCGAACTTATTTGTGTTTTCTTAATTAGTTGAATTCTTATATCAGAAACTGAGCATTTTAGCACTGGTAATTTTCTCTGCATCGCTTATATTTTCTCTGCATCGCTTATTATCTGTTATTTTGTTATTTTAGGATGTCTCACACTCCTGCCTACTACCATAATATCTCCACGAAGCTTGCCAGCATCCTGGAGGACATCGGGCTCAATGAGAACACTGTACAGATGAGGAGAAAGTTAGTGCTGCTAAAGGAGAAAATGATTAACATCCGTAACAGTGTCACCGTTTTTAAGAATCAAGATATCAGGCCTTGGTATTCGTTTGGTAGTCAGTCTGAGGGGACTACCACTATAGGACTGGACTCTGACTATGACAACCTGATTTCTTGGAACGATATGATTGTGTTACAGGATATCAGAGACTGGAAGCTAGGTTCAAGAAATCTCCTCATGTTTCAGGATAAATACACTGCTCCTGGTTATTGCATGTTGCAGATGCCTGACATTTATCAACTTGTATATCCTTATGAGTTAAAACCTAATCTAGTCTCTAAAACAAATACACGATATGCAGATAAAATCATGGTGAAAAACAATCTATTTAAAATGAGTAAATTAAAAGACGCTGTTGAACATGGGCCTGCTTTTGCAACATTAAATAATAAAATGGAACATGTGTCTGTTTTTCCATTCAGAACATTGCCAAACTTTGTGAGCGAATGGTTAGAACAACAGTTTCAGAAAGGAAGAATAACACCTGACATGAAGACATATATAGAATGCCATCCTTGTTATGCTGTTCCTGTGGGCTGCAAGGGCAGTGCCACTGAAGAATTAGAGTGGAGGATATCAACCTCCCACGCCGAGAGATGTGTGATGTTTAATCTTAACATAACCCAATTACAGTGCTATGTGATGTTGAAGTTGATGCTGCAAACACATCTTAAACATCCCAGTGAACAAGGTATTTCCAGCTTCATGTGCAAGAACATTGTCTTGCTATGTATAGAGGACACAGTTTCAGCTTATTGGTGCAGGCCTAATTTACTCTCTCTTTTCAAACTCTGCCTCCTCCAGCTGAAACACTGTGTATCTGAGGAGAATTGTCCACATTTCATTATGCATGGAAATAATCTGATGGCAGGCAAGTTTAAACCTGAGGTGAAACTCTGGCTCCTGGACAAAATACATAAATTGTATCAGGACACTGTCTCTCATTTCTGTTGCTTAACGATAGATGACATAGGCAGGAGATTAAAAACAAAACTTTACATTCACTTTGAGAATCCAGAGAATGTTTCAGTGCGTATTTTTTTAGAAAATCTGCATAACCTTGCACATTATGTTCATTTAGCACACAAGGGTTTCCTTCAAGCAGTAGTGTCAGGAGACACTAGCTTCGACACAATTATAAAAAAGATAAATCACCATCAGGAAGACAGTCTAGAGCGAACAGCCCTTCTACTTCTGTCACCATTAATCTACTCTTCACTAGGATCTGTGATAGCATCCAGAGACAGAGAACAAGGAGAACCTCTATCACCCGAGGCTCTGGTCTGGCTCTCTCTGGGACTGGACTCAGATGTCACATCCGGTTGACTCAAGCTGGCATCTGTGTACTACTGTACTGGAGACTATAACAAAGCTGAAGCTATTTTGAAAATAACATTAACAAATACAATACAAGAATGGTTGTAGCAATGTGTACTTGTACTGGTGGTTTTCAGTTTAATAACAGAGATTTTGAAACAAGACTTAAAAACATATATGGTAAAGATGAACAAGCAATAAGACATGTTTTTGCTTATTGTGTCAGATTTCTACGAAGTGAAATTCAATGTGTACCTAAAGAACTGCAGTACGAGATGTTTAGATCTACACAGGATGACTTAACTGTACATAGAAATAAAAAAGATGATGATTACTGGAAGGACTGGGCAGTGGTGGATTCTCTCCCTTACATGTGCTTTTTGCAGTACAAAATAAACGGCCATCTCCAAAGACGTGCTGACCAGAAGCAAGCTCTGGAAAAAATTTTCTGCTCCATGGATGCAAAAGGAAACAATGAACATCTTGATACAACCCTGAACCTGCTAGGACAATGTACAGAGCAGGAGTATGGACCTAACAAAGCATTTTACTTCTACTCAATGTCACTCCAAATACGTCCAAGGAACAATGCTGCAAGCATCCATATCTGCAGACTTCTCAACTCTCTGATATCAGCTATGTGATACGTCTTAACAAGTAAGCTGAACAATGTCACCAGATCTGAAGATTACAAATTTTCATGACAAAATTACAGTTGAAAAAACAAATAGAATGTTTGTGTGGATTCTCGCTGGAATCTCTATTTGTCTTGTACATGATTGATAACCATCTTCAAAGGCATGGTGATGTGCGTGACAAAGACTTTCACTTACAAAACAACAAACAGGAATCTGCAAAACCAGTCAGAGACAGGAGGAATATATATGACAATATTTAACATTGTTACACATTTTACCCAGAAAACTACACCAGTTTGTTTCATATAGATCACAAAGAATAACAGACAATGTATTTCTGATAAAACATTCAAATGATAGTAGTTATTATACACTCATTACCTTTTCACACAACAATAAAATGTTTACAGTCAATTTATAGAAATATAATTTGAAACTAAATGATGTTTTATTAAAGCTAATATGTCTGCCACTCTACTGTCAAAGGTGAGAAATCACTAAAAATAAATTTAGACATGAAAACAAGTATGCTGGAGAAAAGTTGCAGTGACAGTTACATTAGCCACAATAATTAAGAGAGAAGTGTGGAACAGGAGATGAAATGACAGTAACCTTTAAATTTGGAGTGGTATTTTGATATTACATGTGATGAGTAATGTAGACTTTCGACTTCCGGTTAATCAATTCATGGCAGCCAATAATCCTGTGAAGTTTGAAGGCACTAAAAGGGTTCTTGATATATTAATATGTATTTTATGGCCTCAGTGATCTAAAACTTTGACCCAGTAACCACAAAATCAGAGGGCTAATCTAAATATGAAATTAGCACAATCATTTTGACCATTTCTCTTATTTGACCTAGTTTTTCACCCAAGATGACACAATCATGACAAACATTCTCAACAAGTTTGATGACTATCAGATAAAAACTGTGGCCTTTATGGTGTTAACAATAAAAGGTTGACACCAAACGAATGACACATTTTGATCACTTAAGCTCACTCTGAGCCTATGAATCAACTGCAAAGTTATGCTCCTGAAACTAGACAACTTAGGTTTTGAACATTGTGTCGCCCTCTAGTGTTATGTCAGAATAAAATGCAAGTACAAAAAGGGGCATAACTCCATCAAATTTGATCTTGACCTAAAGAATTTGGCATCGTCATGACTGTGTCGTCCTAATCAATGTAATTTGAAAGTTTGATAAAGAAATATTAACAAATGGCAGTTATAGCCAAATTTAAATATTCGCGTCAATTCCACGTACAAAAAAGGGGCATAACTCCATCAAATATGACCTTGACCTTAAGAATTTGGCATTAGTAGTGTGGTTTGTGCAGTTTTGCTTTAATACAATCATTATTAACTAGGTTATGCTCAGGAAAAAAAATGTTCGGCATATGTTGACTTTAAATCCTTGAGTGTTACCTAAACTTTGAGGTAAGTCATGGTTCTTGACTGAGAAATTCAAACTTATTTAGGTAAACCCTTGGGTAAAATGTGTATATAATCCATTCAGGGGTTACTAAAATATACTCCAAAAACCTGATCTGTGATAGATAGACAGGCAAACATGGCAGTCATTCTATTTACGCCATGGACATGAAAATCTACTACCAAAATTTAATGGACATTGAAAACTCAAAGATTTCAATTTTTTATTTGTGTCTTGTCTGCTAGAAAACCAAATTTCCTTATCAAATAGTCGAAATCAGACTTTAAATTTAAACATTTTATCATTAATGTTTTTAAGGCAATGCTCTGTTCGTCATTGATTTGTTATAGACAAAAAAGAAAAAACCTAAAAGACCTTAAAAATGCCTAAAATTCTAATGGCAATGTATCACAAAAATGAAGCAACATTAGAAATCAATTAAAAAAGCTTCATGAGTAATGAGTTACTGACAACAATATCTAATGTCCTTGGTCTAACAAATATATACAGTGTGAGTTATTTGTAAAAGTGTTTGACCTTCCATTTCCTGGTAATGAAAATGGATGACCAAAAATAAAAATGTTGATTTCTCTCTACAAAATTGGATATTCTTTTCAAAGGCCTTAGATAATGTTGTCTGAATTATTTCACTCGTGTTGGCATTTGAATTGTTTTGTGTTGCTCTGTTTTTGTGATAAATTGCAAAAAGAATTTTAGGAATATTTTAGGTCAAAGTATTTTTCTTTACCGTTAAAATTTTTTTTAACATATGTAAAATATTTATGCACTTAATAGCCTTGATTTGCGCAAAGTTTGATGGAACTGCATTGTGCTGTTTGAGAGACCTTGATATTTTTCTTTTTTGTCTATGACATAGCATTGACAAAAGGAGCAATACCTTAAGCACATTTCAACAGCTTGTTATCCAATATTACTCAGATTTCATTATCACAATACATGTACAAATTATTGAATTTTGCAAATGGAGGTCATATCTGGCCAACAATTACTATTGTAAATGAAGAGTATGTACTACATAAATCCAATAACTACCGGGTTATTTAAAACATCAATCTACAATCTTTCGAAAAGCAGCTTTTGAAAAGACACATTAAAAAGAACAATGACGCCTTACCATAGTTATTCATTGTAATCTATTTTGCTTTGCAAAAATCATAAAACATAGGATATTAATATATATGCATATTATGGCATTGAGAAGATCTTACCCAATGTGAATGAGATTATTTAATGTGAAAATCTGTCAAACTTGATAATAAAGTAAGTACATTTTGTAACAAAGTGGTATACAAAAATAATAATTTCATTTCCTATATTTATATTTTTTCCTGAAGGTCATGCGAGCTAAATGTGTGACTAATAGAGCTAATAAAGTGCATAGGATTTCAAACTAAACCTGTTTGTCTAGTCTGGATTTTATCTGTCATTAAATTTTGAGTTTAGCTCGCCAAACTGTTTATCACACTTAATCTCAATATGTCAATTCTTTTAAAACTTTATTTTACTCTTACTTAACCCTTTCCTCCATATATACGCATTTTTACGCAAGTGCAACCAGTGTAGATCCAGATCAGCAGGCACATCTGTGCTGTCTGATCAGGATCTGCACTGGTGGCATTCTGGTCAGAAAAAACCTAATGAATCATAAAGCGAACAGTGCAGAATCTGATCAGACGGATCAACACTGTTCGCTCACGCAATAAAGGTGTGTCTATAATGGAAAGGGTTAATTTACATACACTAACTTTCAAGAGAGCCACTTTTGATAAAGGGTTTTACTTATTTTTTCTTTGTTACTTGAGTCCCAAGGTAAGTTTTTAAATTGAAAATGGTTATGAGCGGCCACATATACAATTACAGATCTCTTCACGTAGACCAGCAGAAAAGCAAATAATAATAATACATTGTTATAAATAAATGACAAATATGAGCTACTAATAAAGAAAGATCAGATGGCAATAATTACATTGGTGTTATATGTGCGCATCAATACTTTAATATCATAGATTATAAGGTTGACAGTTAATATAATAAGTCTTCTTGGCTGAGATGTTTATAGCACTCTCGCCTATATTTTACTTTCAATCATAATGCAAGAATGCTCATAGGTTATAGGATATATTTTTTAAAAAGATTAATGTACTACATGTAAAATTTAACTCATATCTGCAGTTAAGACAAGGACATAAAATAATGTTTCATATATTATAAATGTGGGTAATGGACATGCACAAATTTGCAAACAAAATATTGAGTATGACAAAATAGAACAAGAGTGCCAAACTGACACAAAATACACCCGTCATATTTGTGGTAAATTCAATGGTAATGACAACATTTTTGGGAGCAGGATTTTCCAACTCATTGAGTGCTTGAGCTGTTTTTCAACAATCATGTCAACATAATCATAGTTCCCTCGTAAGACAAAAACACAAAAAAATGTTCCGTAGAACATCAATTTCACATCAAGCAGCTCTCATATGTAACAATATTATATATGTCTAGCAAATACATATATTTCATTAAACAAGCTACTTCAGAAACATAAAATGTATTTTGGATTAAAATGATAAAAAGGTGTATAAATACACAATTAGGTTTTGTTTTATAGTTTATTTTTCATGTCAGCATAACCATGGTTCTCTTATAAGACAAAAACACAAAAAATGTTCTGCATTCTCAGTAAAACATCAATTTCAAATCAAGCAGCTCTCATATGTAACAATATTATATATGTCTAGCAAATACATTTACTTCATTAAACCAGATTCTTCGCAAACATAAAATGTTTTTTGGATTAAAATGATAAACATATAAGAGTATGAATACACAAAAAGGTCGCTAATTCAGTTTTTGGACAATTCAAGGGCCATAATTCAGGAGTGCCTGGGGGGATTTGGCTGGTTATAGAACTTGGTCGAGATATTATGCCCACCAACATATTCACCAAGTTTGATAAAGACCGGATGAAAACTTTTTGACTTAGAGAGCGGAAACCCTGTGGACGCCGCCCGCCCGCCCGCAAACCCGCCAGCCCGCCGCAGGTGTTCCCATAATACGTCCCGTTTTTCAAACAGGCGTATAAAAATCTGAAGAAATATGTAATTCTGAATAATAATAAAATAAATAAATCAATATGTATGGGATAGAGTCTCTTAAGATGTTTCTATAGAAAATAGATGCCAAAACAAGTGCAGCGATTGCAGGCTTCTATTTTCTTTAGAAACTTAATAATAGACTCTATCAGACTTTGAAGTCGCCCTACATTTGTCGCAATGCACATTGTGCAGTTGAAAAATGATCTTATCTATCTATTCTGTTTTCATAGAAATAATTTATAGAAAGGAGTTCTATTGAAATAAATTGCTGAGAAATTTGAATTTTCATGACTTCTGATTAGCTAAAAATGTAGTGTAGTGTGACTTCTAAATAAGCATATCAGATGTATCTTAAAAACCTGGAAATAAAGGGATTCGAACCAATGGCCTCACTGTCTTGACCACTTAGCTCTTTGCCAAAGATACTTCCAACAGTTATTTGAGTAAATAAGCACGTGCAAGCAGTGCGCTGTGCTGGAATAGGGCTAAAACAGCGAGCCCAAGACTCCAGGTACCAGTCACATATTTGAGTAACCTTATGGTTTCTCTGCTGAAAGGTCACCACAGAAGTGGTCCATATCGACAATTTTTTAAATCTTCACACATTCCTGTTTTTTTCTCACAGTAATTATTTCAATTCTTGTAACAGAGGCTGAGTTTTTTCCCCAAATAAATTTGATCATGAAGATGATAAATAGGTAATTTTTATCTTCAGTTCTTATAACATGTGATGTTATTCTGTTCTTGTTTTTTTCAGGATGTCTCTCACTCTTGCATATGACCATGATATCTCTGCTAAGCTGGTCAGGGTCCTGGAGGACAAAGGGGTAAATATCTCCGTGAAGCTGGCCAATGTCCTGGATGATATCGGGGTCAATGAGAACACCATACAGATGAGGAGAAGGTTAGTGCTGCTGAGGGAGAATGTGGTAACTATCCAAAGTTGCTTAAAAAGCCATATGCATACAATCCATTTTCATTGTTTTGGTAGTCAGTCTGAGGGGACTACCACTTTTGGACTGAACCCTGACCATGACAACTTCATGTGTAAACAAGGCATTATCGTGTTACAAGATATCAGTGAGTGGGAGCCTCATTTACTTAATCTACTAATGTTCCAGGATGAAAACACTCCTTCAGGTTATTGCATGTTGCAGATGCCTGATGTGTATTATCAAATTCTCCCACATTATATAACTGATCAATTTGTTAAACATTTTACTACCAAATATGCAGACAAAAACATGGTGAAAAAAAGTCTAGTGCAATTAAGCAAATTGGCAAAATATGGTGAACATGGGCCTGCTTTCAGTTATGGGAATGATAAATTTGAAGTTGTTCCTGCCATTCCATTAAGAAAATTGCCACATTTTGTGAGTGATTGGTTACAACAGCAGCTGCGGAAAGGACGGATAACACCAGACATGCAAAAATATATAGAATGTCATCCTTGTTATGCTGTTCCTGTGGGATGCAAGGGCAGTGCCACTGAAGATTTAGAGTGGAGAATATCTACCGCCCATGCAGAGAGATGCGTCATGTTTAACCTTAATATCACCCAGATACATTGCTATGTGATGTTGAAGCTCATGTTGAAAACACATCTAAAACATATCAGTGAAGAAGGTCTTTCCAGTTTCATGTGCAAGAACATACTCCTGTTATGTATAGAGGACACTGACTCAGATGACTGGCGTCCGGACAATTTAGTCTCTCTTTTCCAACTCTGCCTCCTCCAGCTGAAACACTGCGTATCTGAAGAGTACTGTCCACATTTCATTATGCATGGAAATAATCTGATGGCAGGCAAGTTTAAACCGGAGGTTAAACTCTGGTTGCTGGGCAAAATGAATGAACTGTATCAGAATAGTCTGTATTATTTTATTTTCTTAACAACAGATCAAGTAGGCCAAAGATTATTAACAAAACTTGACATTTCCAACCATTTTCATTTTGAGCGTCCAGAATATGTTTCAGCGTGTATCTGTTCTGTAAATTTGTGGATCCTTGCGTTTCTATTAAATAGTGTCCACAGTGAACTCCTTGGACACGTAGAATCCAGAAAAACTAGTTTCGACACTATTACAAACAAGAGGTGTTTGTCAAACACAAATGCCCCCCCTGACGTGCAAGTGATATCTATTAGCATTGAATTTAAATTTTTGGAAATTTAGAGACTTTTGTAAGCTTTAGCAATGAAGGGTACCAGTCATGAAAGCAATTTACAAGACGGTGGAACTCCTATATATCAACAAAGTCAAAAATCTATTTTTAGCTGTTGTGACCTAATTAGGCAGCGGACCGGAACCATTTATATAACTTTTGAAGAGACTCATCCAATGATCAATTGTGTCAAGTTTGGTTGAAATTGGGTTAGCGGTTTGGGTGGAGATGTTGTTTAAAGACTGACAAAGTCAAAAATCTATTTTTAGCTGACGCGACCTAATTAGGCAGCGGACCGGAACCATTTATATAACTTTTGAAGAGACTCATCAAATGATCATTTGTGTGAAGTTTCATCAAAATTGACCCAGTAATATAGGAGGAGATGTCGTTCAAAGATTGACAATGTCAAAAATCTATTTTTAGCTGTCATGACCTAATAAGGCAGCGGACCGGAACCATTTATATAACTTTTGAAGAGACACATCCAACAATCTTTTAATATGAGGTCTGTATCACAAAGCGTTGTCTAGTTATTGATCGGACAGCGTTTTTGTATGCAAAGGCCACTGTGACCTTGACCTTTGACCTACTGATCCTAAAATCAATAGGGTTCTTCTATTGGTCATGACCAACCTCCACACCAAATATGAGGACTGTATCACAAAGCGTTGTCTAGTTATTGATCGGACAAGGTTTTTGTGGTCAAGGCCACTGTGACATTGACCTTTGACCTACTGACCCCAAAATCAATAGGGGTCTTCTACTGGTCATGACCAACCTCCACACCAAATATGAGGACTGTATCACAAAGCGTTGTCTAGTTATTGATCGGACAATGTTTTTGTGGTCAAGGCCACTGTGACCTTGACCTTTGACCTACTGACCCCAAAATCAATAGGGGTCTTCTACTGGTCATGACCAACCTCCACACCAAATATGAGGACTGTATCACAAAGCGTTGTCTAGTTATTGATCGGACAAGGTTTTTGTGGTCAAGGCCACTGTGACCTTGACCTTTGACCTACTGACCCCAAAATCAATAGGGGTCTTCTACTGGTCATGACCAACCTCCACACCAAATATGAGGACTGTATCACAAAGCGTTGTCTAGTTATTGATCGGACAAGGTTTTTGTGGTCAAGGCCACTGTGACCTTGACTTTGACCTACTGACCCCAAAATCAATAGGGGTCTTCTACTGGTCATGACCAACCTCCACACCAAATATGAGGACTGTATCACAAAGCGTTGTCTAGTTATTGATCGGACAAGGTTTTTGTGGTCAAGGCCACTGTGACCTTGACCTTTGACCTACTGACCCCAAAATCAATAGGGGTCTTCTACTGGTCATGACCAACCTCCACACCAAATATGAGGACTGTATCACAAAGCGTTGTCTAGTTATTGATCGGACAAGGTTTTTGTGGTCAAGGCCACTGTGACCTTGACCTTTGACCTACTGACCCCAAAATCAATAGGGGTCTTCTACTGGTCATGACCAACCTCCACACCAAATATAAGGACTGTATCACAAAGCGTTGTCTAGTTATTGATCGGACAAGATGTGGTCTACGGACCGACATACCGACCGACATACCGACCGACCGACCGACCGACATGTGCAAAGCAATATACCCCCGCTTCTTCGAAGGGGGGCATAAAAAGATAATTCAATTCCATTATCAAGAAGATAGCCTAGAGCAAGCAGCCCTTCTACTTCTGTCCCCACTGATCTACTCATCACTGGGATCTGTGATAGCATCCAATGACCTAAAGAAATGCCAACCAGTATCACCAGAGGCTCTGGTTTGGCTCTCTCTGGGTGTAAACTCCGACATTACATCAGGTCGACTCAAGCTGGCATCTGTGTACTACTGTAGTGGAGACTATAACAAAGCTGAAGCTATTTTGAAAACTACAGAAGACAATTATGATAAAAGAATTGTTCAAGGAATGTGCACTTGCACTTCTAAACATGCTTCAATTGTTAAAGAACAAATATACTTTTATGGCGAAGATGAAGATGCAATTAGACATGCCTTTGCATATGGTATCAAATTTCTACGAAGTGAAATCCACTGTGTGCCTAAAGAACTGCAGTATGAAATGTTTAGATCTACAAAAGAAGACTTGGCAGGATATGGTTTCAGATTTATATTCAGTAAAGTACGGACACATGAGATATCAAGATCTGAACTGGAATCACGTGCAAATAGAAAAGAATTTGATTTCTGGATGGACTGGGCTGTGGTGGATTCTCTTCCTTACTTGTACTTCTTGCAGTACAAAACATATGGCCATCTCCAGAGACCTGCTGACCAGAGGCAAGCTTTGATAAAACTTCTTAACTCCATGGATAGCACAGAAGCTTATCAACATATTGAAACATCTCTGAACCTGATAGGACAATGTTTAGAGCAAGAGAATAGAATTGACTTGGCCTTTGTGTGCTACACACTGTCACTCAAGATACGTTCAAGGAACAATGCAGCTAGAATCCATATCTGCAGACTTCTCAACTCCCAAATATCATGCTAGGTGTTGCATCTTTTTATCTTGGGCCATGTAGATGTAGTTAAAATGTCTAAACTCCAACCCATTGAAATGTAACATTGTAGTGTCCCCCAGTATCTGTCTAGGCCACTGACTCTTATCTGACTTAATGATTGAACATTTTTTGACATTTCAATCAATTTCAGTGTTTTGTTTTGCAGACAATTATGTTAGGAAAACTACAACCAACATCAGCAGAAAATGAGGAAACAAGCTATTCATGAACTGGATTTTATTTGTGCTTTGATAATAGATGATTTGATGAAGCAAAATAAATGTAAAATGAATTCTTCAAAACATAATTTTCTTTAATTTGGAAGTAGGCAGTAACTTCAAAAATGTTTATTCATGGGAGTAAACATTGCTGGTTACAAGATTAGGTCTGTACGCTGTATTAGGTATCCGACATGAAAATCTTAGTTTTAAAGATCATGTCAAGCTGCTATGTTAAATTATCCCCTAATAAAAAATATCAGAAAATTCCTTACCAAAATTCGTACTTAAATTCTAGTATTGTTACTTGTTATTTCCCATCTGGATTATTGTAATGCAGGTTCAAGTTTTTGATGACACACAAAAATCATCAAATCATAAGCCTGGATTGGCTTTGCAATCCAGCTGAAAACTTGCCAGAATTTGAAAACCTGATGATTGACAATGCAGCGGCTTACAAAAGTACACAATGCTTAGGACATTATAATTTTAATCTCCTTTTGGACTCTAAGAACTCTTCATTGCTGTAGACTTTAACTTCCAAACTCTTCAGCTATTTAGCTCTTTGACTGGCCATTCATGCTTTTATTTTTACTGATATTTTTAACTGGCCAATCAAAACCCCTGAACCATTATCTGGAACTAATTGTTCCTCTTTATGGTCATTCAAAGTCTTACCTTGCTTAGCCGCTCAAAACTAATACCTGGCATCAAATTTTCCATCACTTCTCAATAATTGTACCTAGCCTTCAGATCTCCTGTTTGGTCAATCAAACTTGGCATTTCACTTTTAGGTTCATTTGATAATCTTTATCTGGTATTCACAGGTGCTATTGTTCAACCATAAAATTTACATTCAAATTTGGGACTGGCTTCTTAAAACTCTTTTCCATCAGAACCTCAAAACTCGTATATTACAGTCTAAATTTGCTAATGGACAACTGTATCTCTTACCTGACATTCAGCTCTTCCATTGGCCAATCTCATTGCATAATCATAAGCAACATGCTGTTTTTCTGTTCCTCTAAAATAAAATATATAATATATTGATGATATCATTTAAACTGAGACTACTGAAAAGAATTGATTGCAAGATATTAGAGGATACAAGCTGCCTAAAACTGGGTCAAAATCTCCTGCCAGAAAAAATCGTTACATTTATCTGTGGTTTCCATATTGAGCACCCAAGCCGACATGTCTTTAAATACTGGGCATACTGGGCACCCAACCAACAACTCTACTGGGGCACCCAAGCAACAACTCTTAAACTGATAAAACATTCTGAGTAAGTTTAAAAACTTAATCTTAAATGGGTGTTTTTATTGTGCTCATTTTTGAGTATATACATATATCTAAAATAAAAATGTTGAAAAACTAATGAGAGATGCTACACCAAAACTGATCATGTAAGCTCAAAATGTAAAAAAAAGGATTCTAAATACAAAGGATTCTCAATGAATAATATTATGAGGCCCAATTGAAATTTTATGGGTCCTAAAGAATTTAGAGGTAGGGTAGAGGCTGGAAAATTTTGATAATCTTTATGTCAAATCCTGTAAATTAGACAAAGACAGCTAGCCTGCTCTAGGTTAATATAATAAATATAGATTTATGTGAAATTCTTTATTTCGACACCAATAAAGTAATTAATAATTGGCTTACTTTAACAAAGTTGGGATTATTTAAAAACTTACGAGACTCCATCATGATGCTGGGCTACTCCCATAGCTTCCCCTGAAAAATAAAATAACAACGTTGTAATTTACATTGTTCCAAACAGAGCATTAGAGACTAATAAGCATAAGGTAATGACAAAAAAATCTTGCACAGAGGGTATCTGTTTTGGCAGGTACTATGCTCAAAACCCATTAACCTGAGGTGAGAGATTCGTTCTTTATGAACTAAATATCTCATAAAAGATTTTGTCTAGCATTCTTTCTGAAAATGACTGTTGTCTATACAGTAAAACCCCTCATTAAGGACACTCGCTATTACGAGCACCCCGGTATTATGGGCGATTTTGTAAAGAACAGACATGATCTCTTCTTCTTGATTTAAACCCACAATTAAGGACAACCTGCTCTAAAGGACACTTTTCCGCAGTCCCTTAGCTGTCCGTTATAGAGGGGTTTCACTGTAGATTAATGTTTGTTTTTATTTTGCTTTTGGAAGGTAGAATTAAACAATTTCCTTGACATTTGATGTTATTGTTATGATAAACAAAATTTTGATATTAAAACGCAACAAATGTAATGTCATCAACAATTACAAGAGTTATCTTAAAAGGGGAGAGGGGACTTTTTCCAGGGGTATGCAAGTCACCTAAACATTATTCTCAACTGACTCATATGAAAAATGTTACATTGCTTAAATGATGAAGTTTGAAAATAACTTAAAACATAATAATGTCCCTGTCAAATTCTCTCACTAAAACTAATTGTGTCTTTCACCATTCAAATTGGTTGTTACATATGTAGTAGCTACAGCATATTTGTAGGCAAGAAAACAATGCATATGTAACTCTTTCTACATTAAGCTTATAGAGATTGAAGCTATTACTCATGTCTATTCATACTGAACTTAATTGCAAGATTGCCTTTGGAGAGGTGACATGTTGAGATAAACACAATGCAGAAGATAGACGTTGATTGAGTTACCAATTTGAGAAGTTTTGGTATGAACTTACTGAGTACTTGGATGTTATAGGTGCTGTTTTGGGAGTCATCCAACATGGCCAAGGCATCTAGCTGTTTGCAAGCCTAGAAAAGTAATCATGTTCTAAAATAACACCAGTGTTGTCGACCACCCTTGTTTAAACTGACGGTTATAACCAGTTAAAATTGTCCTGGTCAATACTCCCCAAGTGGTGAATACTGGTCAATTGAACTTTTTTCAAGATTTTTATAAAAGAAAGGAAGAAAACAAACAATTAAACTTATCCAGGCAAACAAAAGTGGCTCTTACAAATACATGATGAAATAATAGATGTCAGTTTAATTAACAAACAAACTTCATTAACTTTAATGAATAATCATTTTTTACCCCCTTTAATTAAAGAAACTTCAATTATAGAAAATAATAAAAATATTAATTACTTAACCCTTTCCTTCATAGATATACCTTTATTGCATGGGCCAACAGTTTAGATCTAGATTAGCTGGCACATCCGTGCCATCTGATCAGGATCTAAACTGTTTGCTTTTAAATTTGTAAGGTTATTTTTGACCAAAATGCAACCAGTGCAGATTCTGATCAGATGGCATGGATGTGCCTGCTGATCTGGATCTACATTGGTCGCACATGCGTAAAAATGTGTATATATGGAGGAAAGGGTTAAAGTCTTATCTAGGTTGTTGATAGGTTCACTGAGCTGCGAGGACAGGCTGTGGTGCAAACAGGGAATAATAAAGATCTTCTAGTGATGTAGTGTTATCAACAGGTTGAGTTTGGATAAACAAACATATATCATGATGTCAATCCCCTCCTCATGATATTTCACTGAACGATGACAATGAATATATTCTAAGAGATTTATTATTTAAATTCTAACACAAATATTTCAAGATATTACTCGTATTTATATAGATTTAAAAAAGTTACTTCTTCTCTGAGTTTGTTTGTTAAGCAGTTTATGATGTCAACATACGTCAACAGTAAAAGTGAAATCATGAAAGGTATATTGGCGCACAGTAGTGATATCAAGTATTTTATAACCATCAATTCAATGCATAGCATTTAAGAGAATATCTTATGAAATAATTAATAGCCACAGGTGATAAATCACGTTTTATTATGGGGCTGATTTCAGATGTGTAAAGATGTATAACTTGTAGCCCCAAATGATCAATACGCACTTGATGATATGTATCTACACATTTGAATGATGACACGTGATAAATTCTGCAATATGTCACCAGAAGCTATTTATTATTTTAAATTCTATCGCGAATATTCTTTATAGAATTTTGGAAATAATAGTACTACATGTAATTTGCAGAGTTCTTTCTTCAAGCAGTTTAATATATAAATTTTTTTTAGTAACATTAGGACAGGAATACAGACATAGCAATGATAAAACATGGATTTAAACACTGTGTCTTCAAATCAGTGCCTATGTAGAAGCATGTGTCATAATACTGGGTTAAAGTGGCTAACCTGTAAGAAAGTATTGGTTTCTCTAACATATCCCTTGAGTGCTGCTCTGCTGGTAAAGTAGCCGGTCCAGAAGCTGTGGTTCTGGTGTGCGTAGGGGAAGAAATCATCGCTCTTCGTGGGCCAGTACAAGTTGGCTTTGTGAAGTTCATTCAAGTAACATGACGGTGTGGAATAAAGAAGATTGATGTTTGAACCATTAGTCTGTTGCTGAAATGTAGCACACCAAATTTTACTTTATACACAATAAAAGTAAGTATCAATTCTGTTTTATGAAAACAAAATACCATCAACAACCTGTCTTGTGTGAGATGAGCTAAATTCATAAATTCATTGGATTAGCTTAAAGTTCTGACATTTTGTCAATGCTGAATTTACCCTTTATGAATATGGCTTTTAACCCATGTGCAACCGAATTTGATTTTGAAAGTCTGTGCCCAAGGTTATAAAACTGAGCATGGAAACCAGTCTCAAATCTCAAGCATCTGATTGGCTGAAATGGCGACCAGTCGCCATTTCAGCCAATCAGATGCTTGAGATTTGAGACTGGTTTCCAATCTCAGCTTTATAACCTTCAGCACTGATCTGGATCTATACTTTTTAAATTTGGATTCATTAAATAAGTTTTTGCCAATTAGCAAACAGCGTAGGTCCAGATCAGAATACACATATCTGCTGGCTGATCAGGATCTACACTGGCCATCTATGTGATTAAAGGCATACTATGAATGAATGAAAAGGGTTAAAGTATAATAACAAAATGTAAAAATAAGCTCATTTAAAATACAAGAGTTGTTTAATCAGGTTGCCATACTTTGCCAATTAAGAATCAGAAATTTGATTTTACATATTAGGTGGCAAAGAAAGAAACATGCCTGACTTTCTACCTGAAAAAGGCCATCCAGGTTAACCCTTTCCCGTACAGACACACCTTTATTGCTAGGGCGAACAGTTTAGATCCAGATCAGCCAGCACATCCGTGCTGTCTGATCAGGATCTAAACTGTTCGCTTTTTGATTCATTAGGTTATTTCTGACCAAAATGCGACCAGTGCAGATCCTGATCAGACGGCACGGATGTGCCGGCTGATCTGGATCTACACTGGTCGCACATGCGTAAAAATGCGTATATATCCAGGAATGGGTTAACAGCGTAGAGTATATTGTTAGAATCAATTTTTTAATTAACAAGACAGGTTGCAAATGACTGTGTTACTTTTTGATTCCACATCTATTTCTCTAACAGTTCATGTTACCTGTAAAAACTCACCAGTGAAGCATGTTTAAGGATCACAAGGGAAAATTCAGGAAGTAGCAATATCACTGTATGGAAGTACAGCAGATACTGTTCAGCAGGCCACAAGCATTATGTTGACAAGTGACAAAATCCAGTTCAAATATACAGATAATGAATGTACACATTCAAGTTACAATATTGTAGTTTTTGAACTTACAATAATAAAAGATTTGCCTCAAAATATTTTCTGTAGGCTTTTTTTTAAAACCATTTTTTGTCCTGAAGCATGAACTTGCTGCAGCCTGCTTTCATTACTCTATGAACACAGCTTATATACACCATGCGCCATCAGTCTAGTACCCCATGTGCAGTCAGTCTAGTACCCCATGTGCAGTCAGTCTGGTAACCCATGTGCAGTCAGTCTAGTACCCCATGTGCAGTCAGTATAGTACCCCATGTGCAGTCAGTCTAGTACCCCATGTGCAGTCAGTCTAGTACCCCATGTGCAGTCAGTCTAGTACCCCATGTGCAGTCAGTCTAGTACCCCATGTGCAGTCAGTCTAGTACCCCATGTGCAGTCGGTCTAGTACCCCATGTGCAGTCGGTCTAGTACCCCATGTGCAGTCAGTCTAGTACCCCATGTGCAGTCGGTCTAGTACCCCATGTGCAGTCAGTCTAGTACCCCATGTGCAGTCAGTCTAGTACCCCATGTGCAGTCAGTCTAGTACCCCATGTGCAGTCAGTCTAGTACCCCATGTGCAGTCAGTCTAGTACCCCATGTGCAGTCAGTCTAGTACCCCATGTGCAGTCAGTCTAGTACCCCATGTGCAGTCAGTCTAGTACCCCATGTGCAGTCAGTCTAGTACCCCATGTGCAGTCGGTCTAGTACCCCATGTGCAGTCAGTTTAGTACCCCATGTGCCATCAGTCTAGTACCCCATGTGCAGTCAGTCTAGTACCCCATGTGCAGTCAGTCTAGTACCCCATGTGCAGTCAGTCTAGTACCCCATGTGCAGTCAGTTTAGACGTAGATCAGCATGCACATCCTTGAGTCTGATCAGAATTAACACTTGTCACTTTTGAATTCATTAGGTTATTTCTAACCATGAAGGGATCAGCACAGTTCAAAATCAGACTACACAGCTGTGCAGGCTTTTTTGGATGTACACTGGCTGCATAAGCGATATAAGCTGTATCCATAAAGAAAAGGGTTATATGGGGCAAATCACTGGAAAAGGTGTCTTTGTTTATTAACTTTGACATTTTCATTGTACCTTTATTTGGAGAGAACATATAATTATCTATTACTTTTTCCATAAACAAGAGGTGATCTTGTTTCACATTTTGACTATTTAATGTTATTTTACAGCAAAATGCATAAAAAGGAAAGTCGTCTGCTCAACTTTAAGACATTTCAAGGAAAAATATCTCTCCCAAAGATAGCTTTTACAATGACATGCCCAATTTGATGAATAAACTGGTATTCAATACACAGGTACACAGGTTCTGCCTGGGCAATGTGCCTCTATTTTACCTGCAGAATATTATTTGTCTCCCTTATGTAATGCTTCAAAGCCGGTCTGCTTGTAAAAAATCCAGTCAGGAAGCCGTGTGCAAACATTCCATATGGGAAAAAATCGTCTGATTTTGTGGGCCATGTTTGGTCCGCTTTGTAGAGTTGGTACAAGTAACATGATGGAGTTGAATACAACAGATTGATTTTAGAACTGTTAGTTGTCTGCTGCAAGTTTGAACAATATCTTTTCTTAACCCTTTACTCCATATACATGCAGTGCTGACGCTGGCTGTTTTAAAATAATAGCCACAAAATTTTTGACCAATAAATTAATAGCCAAAGTTTCAAGCATTGTTTCTGCTTGGAAAGAGTTTGTATGTTGATGGGTAGTTGCAAAGACAATTCGGAACTAGATTAGACGTCGTGAAAATGGATGACAAATGTATACTGTATAATTACTAATAAACCAGTAGAAAATTGCAATGTGAAATAACATTGCCAATGCAAACAATAACCAAAGCAGCTGATTTAACACATAACACATTTTATGAGAAAATATGACGTTTTTTCTTTGTTAACATCGTTAAAAAATCGGCAATTCGTACCGCAAATTTTCGTCCTATTCATCACTTGAGGTACAGTATCCAGCTAGGATTTTGCTTTGAGAATGGATTAAGAGTTGGGCCCTTATTTACTATAATGTTAGAAAAAAAGAACACATAATTTATTCTTATTCTTAAAATATTTTTCTGCTTTGCTAAACATATGATAGGGGAATCCATAAAAGCTATAAATAGCAACAGTAACAACCTTAGAATTCCCTTGTCATGACGTAGTGGAAATACCCTAAGATTACTGATTACAAACATCAATCATTGACCCGTAGGCAAGGACGCCAAGGTGATTATCTTAATTGACACTTTGTTAGTTCAATTAGGAGATTAACGACCCACAATTATCAGAAATGTGGCGACCGCTCAGGGCAAAGTGGAAGCAATTAGCTAACAAAATCTTCTCTTTTTTGGACAATTATTTAATCGCCAAATTTTACTGCCAATTCTTTGAAATAATCAACAAAACCGTAAAATTATCGCAAATGGCGACAATGTCGACTGACAACTTGAGCACTGTACATGTATACATTTTTTATAAAATGTGCTACCAGTAAAGATCTAGATCAGCAAGCATGTCCATTCTGTCTGAGCTGAATCTACACTGGTTGCATCTTGATCAGAAATAACCCAAGGACAGTGTACAACAGTGCAGATACTGATTTGATGGCAGTGTACCAGCTGATCTGGGTCGACACTATTTGCTCGTGGATAAAAGCCATATCACATTGGGTAAAGGTTTAAAGGCATACAAATGACAGAAAAACAAAAGATTAGTTCTAACACAACAAGAAGAGCTTAGTGAAGTACTGTAAAATGTATTTTATCTAATTGGACTCCATTATAGTAAATATAGCCAAGTTTTAAAGCCCAAGTGGTGGGCTTTGCAAACAGTCCAAAATATCTTTACTAAAACAAACATTTTTATTAGTTAAGACACTGGTCACATAATTATGGGATATACGCCATATCCAACTAACCCTTTCCTCCATATATACACATTTTTATGCGTGTGCGGCAAGTATAGATCCAGATCAGCTGTCACAGCCCTGTCTTCTCATCAGGATCAGAAATTACTTAACAAATCAAATAGCGAACAGTGCAGATCCTGATCATATGGCACAGATGTGCCAGCTGATCTGGATCTACAATGTTTACCCTGGCAATAAAAGGCCTATATATGGTGGAAAGGGTTAACAATTTATTAGCTAGAGTTAGTGTCCTTACAAGCATGTTAGTGTATTTGATGAGCTTGTCCATATTGGAATACATGGCGTGACCCATTTGATAGAGAAAGTCCCCGCCCATTGTCACCAACGTATGGTTGGTCTTGAAAATTTTAACCTACAATATATAAAGCATGCTGAGTAAAAGAGCATATATTCTTACAAGCATATTGGTATATTTGATGAGTTTGTCCAAGTTCTTGTACCAGTGGTTAGCCTGCTGGTACTGGAAGTCCGAGCCCATGGTGAACATCAGGTGAGTTGTCTTGTAATGCTTGGCCTGTAAATGAGGAGCATATAAATCTGTATCATGTTCAAGATGTCTTTTTTTATCCTCATGAACTCATACATCTACTTCATGAACTCTCAGATCAAACTCATTAACAGTTTTTTCAAACTGATGAACTCAAACTCACAAACTCTCTCATCAAACTCATGAACTCTAACATGAAACACATAAACTCTCATATGAAACTTTGAACTCACACATTGAACTTATAAACTAACACATCAAACTCATGAACTCTCACATCAAACACATGAACACACATATCAAACTCATCAATGACTCATTTAAGCAATAAAAACATCATAAATAACAGCTCCTTTCAGCTGATACGTAGCTGAAAGGTAAGGAACTTTTTCGTATAACAATAAAGAAGCTGATATACAATTATTTCCAAATTATATCTTCAAAATGAAAAAGACTTATACATTTTTTATTACTAAACCAAGAAAAAAAATCGGTCTAACTTATATTAAAATGCCCGTCGAAAATTAGTTACCGAAAAATTACCGATAGATAATGGCAAGATTTTAAATAATCGTACAGTTATATAAGAAACTGTTAAAAAAACCTGCCGAAACTGAGGTCTTCTTGTAGACCGCGCTTATAAGACGGGTCCCCTACTTTTAAGGCTATTTTCCAAGTAAAAAAACCCGTCTTATAAGCGGGAAAATACGGTGACACAAAACAAGAGATATCACTGAAGGTGATTAATACCCCCGCAATATGGCTTTGTCAGAGTATACAGAAATAATGTTCGCATCTTTTTAAAATGCGACAGAAATTGTGCATGTATGTCATCTATATATAAAAATCTAAGTATTTGGTAAACAGGAAGTAGGTGAGCAAGGAGCATTAAATCGCTTTACACCATATGGGAATATATGATAAAGCAATAAGCAAAATATCAGGCGGCTGCATGTTTCAGTTGCTAAGAAAACTACAACGGAAATTGTGCATGAATGTCAACTATGTGCACAAATCTAAGTATTCGGTAAACAGGAAGTAGATGAGCAAGGAGCATAAAATCGCATTACACCATATGGGACCAATAAGCAAAATATCAGGCTGCTGCATGTTTCAGTTGCTTAGAAAACTAACACGGAAATTGTGCATGTATGTCAACTATGTGCACAAATCTAAGTATTTGGTAAACAGAAAGTAGATGAGCAAGGAGCATAAAATCGCTTTACACCATATGGGACTATAGGATAAAGCATTATGCAAAATATCAGGCTGCTGCATGTTATAGTTGCTTAGAAGACTGCGACGGAAATTGCGCATGTATGTCAACTATGTGCACAAATCTAAGTATTCTGTAAACAGGAAGTAGATGAGCAAGGAGCATAAAATCGCTTTACACCATTAGGAACTATAGGATAAAGCATTATGCAAAATATCAGGCTGCTGCATGTTATAGTTGCTTAAAAAACTGCTACAGAAATTGTGCATGTATGTCAACTATGTGTAAAAATCTAAGTATTCATCGAACAGGAAGTAGGTGAGCATAGAGCATAAAATCGCTTTACACCATATGGGACTATAGGATAAAGCATTATGCATAATATCAGGCTGCTGAATGTTATAGTTGCTAAGAAAACTGTGACGGAAAATTAACATGCCCTTTGGTTGATGTAATGCACCTTTATAGTAACTAAACCTAAAATATTCTGCAAACAGGAAGTAGATGAGCAAGGAGCATGAAATTGCTTTACACCATATGGGACTATAGGATAAAGCAATATGCATAATATCAGGCTGCTGCATGTTATAGTTGCTTAGAAAACTGCGACAGAAAATTAACATGCCTTTTGGTTGATGTAATGCACCTTCATAGTAACAAAATCTAAAAATATGCGGCAAACAGGAAGTAGATGAGCAAGGAGCATGAAATTGCTTTACACCACATGGGACTATAGGATAAAGCAATATGCAAAATATCAGGCTGCTACATGTTTTAGTTGCTGAGAAAACTGCGACGGAAATTTTGTAACGGACGGACGCACGGACGGACGGACGGACGGACAAGGGTAAAACAGTATACCCCCCTCTTCTTCGAAGCGGGGGTATAATAAAACAGTATACCCCCCTCTTCTTCGAAGCGGGGGTATAATTACCTGATCATTGACAGCATTAATAAAGTCCTTGATCTTTTCATCGACATTGTAGTCATGGAGACGATGGTCATCCTGTAATAACAACACAGTAAACCGCAAGTTATTCATCATAGCTTAAACATTTCTAAATTAATTTAAATATAAATACATATAAATATTTTATATATTAATTATCATGACCCTCTACTGCATAGAATAAGGCTGTTGTCCATTGGTGAAAAGTGTAGATCCAGATCAGCCTGCACATCCATGCTGTCTGGTCAGGATATAAATTATTTGCATTTTGATTCATTTTTTTTTTATTTTCTGACCAATAAGCAAACACTGCAGATTCTGATCAGACAGCAAGGAGGAGCCTGACGATCCAGATCAGCCTGCACATCCATGCTGTCTGGTCAGGATATAAATTGTTTGCATTTTGATTCATTTTTTTTAATTTTCTGACCAATAAGCAAACACTGCAGATTCTGATCAGACAGCAAGGAGGAGCCTGCCGATCCAGATCAGCCTGCACATCCATGCTGTCTGGTCAGGATATAAATTGTTTGCATTTTGATTCATTTTTTTTAATTTTCTGACCAATAAGCAAACACTGCAGATTCTGATCAGACAGCAAGGAGGAGCCTGACGATCCAGATCAGCCTGCACATCCATGCTGTCTGGTCAGGATATAAATTGTTTGCATTTTGATTCATTTTTTTTTTATTTTCTGACCAATAAGCAAACACTGCAGATTCTGATCAGACAGCAAGGAGGAGCCTGCCGATCTGGATCTACACTGGTTGCACATGTGATAAAGGTATTTATTACACCTCACGTGATTAGTTTACTATATAGCGTAATGTGATGTCACAGGGAGATAATCGCTATTATTACACCTCACGTGATTAGTTTACTATATAGCGTAATGTGACGTCACAGGGAGATAATCGCTACTGTCACATATGCGACAGCATCATGTCACCCTAGCGTGGATCTAAAAATAAATATCTTGGAAATCCTATTACAAATTAACTTCTACGCATGCGTAATTGACCATGGGAGATAAACGCATTTTGATCATTATTTGTAGCCGCTTATTGAGCATTATTGATTTTGGACTTCCGGCGCTTGATTTTGTTCCCAAAAGAAATTTGGTCATAGTCAAGATCTCTAAAAAAACAAATGTTCGGTGTAATAAAATAAATATCACATCCCATTGGGGGAAACAGTACGAAATGTTAACCCTTGAGAAGGTAATGTCAACCTCGGCTAACGCCTCGGTTGACATTACTTCTCTCGGGTTAACATTTCGTACTGTTTCCCCCATTGGGATGTAATATTTATATAATACCGAGTAAAGGGTTACATTTCAAAATTACAAAAACTGGTAAAATAACACACCAATACTATAGAGCAGAAGTAAATGCACATAGGCTACAAATAACGAAATTGTGTCCCCTAAATCTACAAGAACACATGTGAAATATCTAGGGTTTTCATGAAAATGAATAAAATTGTTTTAAAAAAGACTGAACTGCAGTGCATTTTATCCTGTGATGGTCATTCCGTTAATGGGCGATCAGTGTAGATCCAGATCAGCCTGTACATCTGTGCAGCCTGATCTAAATCTACAATGTATGCTTCTTGTTCAGAAATATTCAGATTCAAAGCGAACAGGGTAGACCCAAACTGATCTCACAAAATAACCATGGACTAATGGGGTGAGCACCAAACTGAAAAGATTATTAATCATTTCAGTTTGCCTGATGACTGTCAAAATGTTATTAATTTTAAGCATATGACGGCCATTTTAAGATGACCAGTAAAATCACTAATTTCTATGCATGTTTAAACAATTTACATTAAATTTATTTCTTCTGGCATTTTTGTAATATTCATGATCCAGTTCTTCAAACCAACAAAACATTGAAACATGTCATGTGATGGTATCATGCTTGAAACAAAACCACTTTTGAAAGTACCAGTACAATCGTGCCTCATCACATCTGCATAGGAAGTTTATAGTCCTTAAAGATACTTTAATTTCCGTACCATGATAGGATCATCATCACAAAACTGATCAAAGCAGAATCCAGGCGGAGGCTGGTACATGTTGTAGGTGATACCAGTAAATAGGTCACTCTTATATCCTGAAAACAGTGCACATGTGCCATGGGATAGAACCAGTGAAAGGCAGGATTTTAGAGGGAATTATTGTTCTTATATAAAACCTTAAAGTTTTTAGTGCCTGGATATACCTGAAATAGTGCTTTTGTTCATAGAAATAGTACTCATGAAATAGTGCTTATGTGAATAGGTTCAGATAAAGCCGAGAGCAACTGCATGCTTGAAATTTTTACCAGTCTCTAGATCACATGTAAAACACGGCAGATGTGACATGGCAGGGTTGGATGCAAATAATAGTGTCTCTAGCTAGGAGCGAACCCGCACCGTCACGGTAACAGTGCCTAGCCCTGCAATTCCTGCGACGCAACCAACTTAGCTAACCGGGACAATCCCAAAAAAGGTTGATAGGATAGCTCTGATATACGTTACCATACTGCATGACATCGGTAATGGGTTATTTTACTGATAACAGTACTGACTAAATGTACAGAGAGACTTTTTATGGCCACCACACTGCACAAATAGCGCTACTGTGAATTTCAAGATTTCCAGAGAGGGTTCACTTGGGGCAGTCATAGGGTAGTGACATGGTAATTTCCAACCTTCTAGCCAAAAACCTCATGAAAATTAAATATTCCGCCGAAAAGGGGATCTGAGCAACCTCACTGATGCGCCTCTGAATTCCCCCCTCCCTGCTGCATGGGACATAAAATGAAATATGAATTGGAATGGATCCCTCACTAATGCCCCTCTGAATTTCCCCCTCCCCCTGCATGGGACATGAAATATGAATTGGAATGGATCCCTTATCAGCAATGTATTAGTGTTGTTTTAAAATAAAAGGAATACTCTACTAGGCTTGTAGAAAGCTGTGTAAACAGGAATAGAAGGAAATGAAGCAGGTTCTAGAAGGATGTTACTATGTTAGTAGAAATACACAACAGTAAACATTTCCACCATGATATGAGTAAGGTCTTGGGAAAAGGTGTCTTAGGGTAATTTATTTACATTTTAGTTTATTTTATTTCACTTTTCAATTTTCTCACATTCTCATAATCAATCATATGTGAATTTATCACACATTTTGTTCATAATATTATTTTAAAGTGAACTGCAAAATAACAATTGTCGTCTGCTTAATTTTATGATGTCATTTCACAGATTGATGTGATAGTGTGTTCCTAGACACCTTTTCCGGTGATGTGCCCCTTATATCTATGTGCTGCTTGGTGAGGTATTACAACAAGCTGTGTTAAGTCATAGAAGTGTAACTGTATTGTTCTTTTCAAGTACCATAACTAGATCAAATGCCTTAGTAATATCACAAAATCAAACTATACACAATTTATATTCATGAAAACCTTTACCGTCTGATTATGAATGCCAAAAAGTTGATACAATCATGAATTAATGTTGCAGCAAAAATCTTGTACTGTAATTGTCTATCATTTTCTGCAAGTTCATTGTTGAACTTCATGAATACATTGTTCATGAATAACTTTAAACCCTTTCCTTCATTTTTATCACTTTATTATGTTGTCTCACTTTTTTTATAAGGTTATTTCTGAGCAAGATCCAAATCAGAAAGCATGGACGTGCCAGCTGATCTGGATCTATACTGGTTGCATATCCATTAAAACATGAATAAATTTGTGTAGGGTTGATCATTTCATGACATTTGTGTACTAAGTACTAAGGAAATTTTAGTATCAACACACTTCTATGACCTACGAAAGTGCCTAGAAAAACACGAGCAAGATCCATGTGGTTTTTACAAAGCATCTTATGTTAAGTGAAATAAATCTATATTGAGTCTAAATTTATGACTGAACCCCTTCTTGATACGCCAATGAAAGGAAAATTCTGGACTTAATGTGCAATAATTTCCACACCTAACTTAAGATGCTTTGTGACTACATCGCCACATCTTCAATACCCACCTTAATGGGTTCATCGTCACATTCTATATCCCAACAGAAACCACCAGGTGGTCCGTAACCATCATAGTTCACCCCAGTGAACAGGTCCGCCTGAGCCCCTAATAGCATGCAATACAATCATACATATATATTTACAATGATAGCAGGCATATTTAAAGGTATTATTCAAAACCCAATTTAACCTTTTCCTCCATAGATAAACATTTATTGTGTGAGCGAACAGTTTAGATCCAGATCAGCCGGCATATCAGTACTGTCTGATCAGGATCTAAACTGTTCGTTTTTTAAGTCATCAGGTTTTTTCTGACAAAAATGCCACCAGTGCAGATCCTGATCAGACGGCACGGATGTGCCGGCTGATCTGGATGTACACTGGTCGCACACGCGTAAAAATGCGTATATATGGAGGAAAGGGTTGGTAAAGCTAGCAGGCATAAGTAAAGGTATAATTCTTAACCCAATTTGACCCATTTCTCCATATATTAGAGCTTTATCACATGTGAGAACAGTGTAAATCCAGATCAGCTGGCAAATCCATGTAGTCTGATCAGGATCTACAGTTTGCTTCTTATTTAAAAATAACCTGATCTGGATCTACACTGGTTGCACATGCATTCAAAAGCCTGGAGTAAAGGGTAACTGTTCCAGTAAGCCACCTGTTCAATTCTCAAACTGGTTAATTCCAATAAAAACATGCAAACTGAGTATACGTCATGCAAACAACTGACTGCTCTGTTACAGCAATAAAGACATGCACTTCACAAATCAACAAATTAACATATCAAAGGTGTTGATGTTTTTCTCCAATTCACATCAAATAAATAATATAATAGAAACTGCTCATTTTAATTTGAAAACTTAAATAAAACGCACGAAACCATCACTAAACCATTTTAGGACTAGTCACAAGTTTACCATTTACCGTCATTGTTTGAATATAAGCCGCACTTTTTTTCACAGAATTTGTCGGTAAAAAGTTGGAGGTGCGGCTAATACACAGGTTTGGCTGCTTATTCACTTCGTTAAGCCATTTACATCCGTTCCATCAGGTTTGGGGGGTGGTGCGGCTTATACATGAGTGCGGCTTATATTCGAACAATAACGGTACTCTAAATATACAGGTTTTATTACAATTCTGAACAGTTTAGATCCAGATCGGCTGGAACATCCATGCTTTATGATCAGACTCTACACTGTCTGCTCAGAAATAACATAATGAATAAAAAATCAGTGTAGCTCCTGTTTTCTTTTTTATTCCTTCAGTTATTTCTGACCAAGATGAAACCAGTGCAGATCCAAATCAGATCGCAAGGAAAAGCTGGCTGATCTTAATCTACACTGGGCCCAAGACAATAAAACTAAATCTGGAGACCTGACTCAAATCTCAAGCATCTGATTGGATGAAATGGCAACTGGTCGCCATTTTAACCAGATGCTTGAGATTTGAGCCTGGTCTCCAATCTCATTTTTATGATCTTGGGCCCTGGTTGCACGTGCGATAAAATGTGTATATATGGAGTAAAGGGTAAATGTTACGATATTATTTGTTGAAAAATGAAAAACAATCTCAGAAATGTCACCTAAGTTATCTGGGCTTCCATGCCACAGCATCTCCATGGTAAGGTCCTTGGCCCTCTGATCCTTGTCCTGGTAGTCAAGGCGACCAAAGAAATAACCGTCAAACCCAAACTGAAAATGAAGTAATTATACATATATATATATGTGTGTGTTTATTCACAGAATAAGTAACAAATTCTTGCATAAAATTTTATTCTTTTAATGAAGGAAGCTTATGTTATAAAAAATAATAATTAATTTAACAGGATAATTGGTTCTACTGTGGTATCAATATATCTCTCGCATATTTCACATTTTTGCTCTTGGGTGCAGGTAAATTTGTGAACTCGAACCCCAGCAATATACACCATTTAACCTTTTACTCTAAATATATAATGTTTTTGCAAGGACTAAAAGTGTAGATCCAAAACGGGCTGCCTACACAAGCCACCTGATCAGGATCTACACTGTTCACTTTGAGATTCATAAGGTTATTTCTGACCAAGATGCGACTGATGCAATATAGTGTTCACATGTCTATGTCTAAAATAAATTACAGCTTTAGATGGGAATTGATGGCTGCACAAATAATTAAACATTTGGTCCTTTTCCCCAACAATGTGGATTATGTCCCTGCAAAATTAAACGATACCATATAAAAAAAGGTATGATTGAGGTAGCCTATGCTATATAAAGACAGGGCAAATATTTATTATATTGTTATGTTTATTATTTTAATACAGCTTAATTAAACAGGAACCAAAAATTCTAAATCTCTACAAACTTTTGCATACCTGAGCAAACAGGGAAGTGAGTTCTCTGGAGTGTCCGAACGGGTCAATCTGCCAGCCAATCCTAGGTCGTCCACAGTCCCCAAAGTTCTGACGGAGAAATTCAAACCCCAGAGAATGTTGGTCGATGATAGCATTATAGTGTGTGGCAGCTTCATCGTTCATACACCAGCCGCCCAGGATAAATTCCAACTGACCTATAAACAATTTCAACATGAAATTATGGCATTCATATTTGTGACAGCTTTATTGTTTATACCCCACCCACCTATGATAAACTGCAGCTGACTGCAAGAGATGTAACAATGTAGATCCTAATAAGACAGCAGAGGTGTGCCAGCTGATCTGTATCTACACTGGTCACACATGCAATAAAACCCATATATCATCACCTTAGTGCAGAAACGATGTAATTGCTTCCATAGTTTAATGTAATGTATACCCTTTTTGAACTAAGGTGCCAATAATAGAATTAAAGGGTTAAGAAGTGAATAAAATAGTTAATAATTAACTATAGGACTAGAAAAAAATATACCATTGTTGACAAGTCCTTTAACAGTATGTCTCATGCTGTCACTCTGCTCCCTCCACCACCGAGCAAAGAAGGCAATCTCCACATAGATGAAGCGCTTGGTTGGGTCAGCGACCAGCTGTGGTATAACCGAGTCCAGGATATACTGAACACCCGCATTCTGAATGTTGTTCCTGGCTGAAAACAACAAACAACAAATCAAGTATATTATCATATAAAATTCAATTATTTATGGCAAAGGAAATTTGACACTTCTCCATTTATACGTGTTATAAAACGTATACCGCCAGCGAAGATGAAGATCAGCCAGCACATTCTTGAATCTGCATCTTGATCAGAAATAACAGAATATATCAAAAGCCAACAGTACAGATCCTGATCAGATGGTGTTATCTAGATCTAATCTGTTTGCCCACACTATAAAGGAATATACATGGAGGAAAGGCTTAACAAAAACATTGATAGGGGGCATGTCATGGGAAAAAGTGCCTTGGAACAGCTGATGTCAATCGTGGAAATGACGTCATAAAGTGGAGTAGACAACATTGCTTATGAGGCATTTGATGGTCAAAATAAGATAAAATTTTAGTCAAAATGTGAAACGAAATTGGGAAAATAATAGATAATGACAAGATCTTTCAAACAACTAAAATGTTATTTAATATCACCAAATTTTCCGGTGACATGCCCCAGTTTAGATTCCAGGTTTCCTGTACAAGTCAAGTGTTGTCTTAATCATAAAATCTTCTGGCTAAGGACTAGGATTACTGTCATGGCAACCAAAGGAATTTAGAACAATCAAGAGCTTTATCTCGTTACTCCATAATTATATATTCATTTTAACCCTTTCCTGTACAGATACACCTTTACTGCTAGGGCGAACAGTTTAGATCCAGATCAGCCGGCACCGATTCTGATCAGGATCTAAACTGTTCGCTTTTTGATTCATTAGGTTATTTCTGACCAAAATGCGACCAATGCAGATCCTGATCAGACGGCACGGATGTGCCGGCTGATCTGGATCTACACTGGTCGCACACGCATAAAAAAGCGTATATATCCAGGAAAGGGTTAATGTGTGTGTGGCCAGTGAACATCCAGATCATCTGGCATCTCAGTGATGTCTGATCTGGATCTACACTGGTTGCATCTTGTTCAGATATAACCAAATGAATCAAACAGCAAACAGTGCAGATCCTGATCAGATGGCAGGTATGTACAGGCTGATCTGGATCTACACTGTATAATCATGCCATAATGGCAAAGGGTTGCTGGATTTGAACATGTTGATCAATCTTACATTTCCTGCCTCTGAAAATGATATACCAGTATCTTGTATTAGACTAGTTTCCACAAAATTTTGCTTCTATGTATTTTCTTATGTTTCATAAACATTAAGCTGTCGTTATGTAAATTTTGTGTACTATTTGCATTACCAGCAGATTCTTAACACACAAAATGGACAAGGTTAGCCCAGGCTGGGTTAAAGTCCAATTGGATTGCTGTCTTGGTTTAAGTACTGAGTCACATGATTTGAGGTGAGATTATCTTAAGATTTGCTTTATCTGTACTGGGCATAGATAAACAAGCCTCTTAAGATAATTTTCTGTTGCAGCAGTATTAGGTTGCAGACAAAACTAGTGTTACTACATTGTAGTAAAGAATAAGTTACAACTGTCTTGCACCGAACTGCCAAGTAGCAAGTCGATTGGCAGTTTTGTTGGAGCTAGTTCAATATTGTATGACCTTACTAGAAAGGGAATGTATGTCGTATCCAGATGAATTGCAAACAACAATTTTTTCATGCAGTTGTTTAATACTTGTAAAAACAAAATAACCCTACCCTTGATATTTAACACCTTTATGGTATGGGCAAACAGTGTATATCCAGCCAGCACATCTGTGCCTTCTGATCAGGATCTAAACTGTTCCCTTTTTTATTTATTAGGTTTATACTGACCAAAACGTGAACAGTGAAGATCTCGATCAGCCAGCAAGGATGTGCTGGCTGATCTGGATCTACACTGGTTTCAGTCATGTTATAAAATGCATACATGTATATATGGAGTAAATGATAAAACATAATTGAGAAAGATTTCGAGCCCAACGTGAAAATACACAAATATTTGAACTGATACATGATGTTAAAACCAGAATGACCCTACATCAGAATCAATCTGTTGTTAGTTTGCAAGTTTGTGACCCACTCATCAAATTTTGTTTAAACTTCTGAGTTAGGCAACTGCAAACAAAAAAATTTTAATGCTGGCCTACAAAGTAACAAAGAAATGCTAGGAAGTCAGTTAGGTTTTTCATATTCATAGGATAAAGAAACCAGGGTAAACTTAAAAAATTATGCAAAATCTGATACAGTACAATGCGCACTGTAACCTTGGCAGATTTTTATTGCTTTTAATAAAATTCTTAGCAAGATAATGCAAATGAAGTCACCTTTTTTTATCACTTGAGTATACACGGTATACATATTTACCTCCATAGAAATACTGATCTACAGTTTTCAGCCATCCAACATCATCATGAGTATGAGGTACTATGTGGACATTGATCATTCCATCTTTCACTGGATTACAGCTCTGATAAAAAACAACAACAAAAGAAACACAGTAAAACTTAAGTTTTGCTAAGGAACTTTCATTTTTTACCTGAAAATTTGGCAGTATCAACTATTTAACCCTAACTGAAATTACTCTATGGGATATGGCTGATATTCAATGGGTTAACAATGTAGATTCAGATTAGCAGGCACATCTGTGCATTCCGATTATGATCTACTTTGTTTGATTTTTAGACTTAATAGATTCAGTAATTTCTCACCGAGAAGTGACCAGTTTAGATCAAGATCAAATGGAATGAATGTGCAAGTGGATCTGGATCTACACTTGAATATCGGTCAATTACAACAGATCATCATGAGCAAGACTCAGTGAGAGAAGACTCAGTGCCAGATTCATATGTAAAGAATAAAAGTCAAGATAAGAAGACACAAACATGTGGAATTAACCACTTTTCAAGACAGATATCTGATAAAAGAAAGCAAGATTTTACTTCATGTTCAATAGCATCCAGGGCTTTTCAACAGAAAAGTGGGAAGAGGCCTTGGCCTTTCAAATTCGGAAATTATGCGTGATAATTGTTGTTTTTGGGGAAAACAAAATTAATTGAAAGATGGGAACTAGTTTACAAATTTTAACATTAAAAGGTATTTTCAACTTCATTTAATGTTTAAATGCACTTCATTTTTCAGACTTCAATTTTCTAACACCTCTCAGAGAATTTGGATCCATTTTTGGACATCAGACCTAGCATTTTGGGAAGATTCTCTGCCTTAGTTGGGAAAAATACTATATTTTCAGATTGGGAAGAGGCCTTTTATAGGCCTCTGTTATATAAGGACGAAGAGCCCTGGCATCTGGCATAACGTTTTTCGGCAATAACCACAAAAAATAATGTTAAATCAGTATTAACAAAGAGACTTACTTAACCTATCAAATTTTAGGATAAGCTTACAAATTTTATTGAAAACCAAACTGATTAAAGCTCATATAAGGTAAAAGATTTTCACATAGTCTGAAAATTAATTAAGATTTTATACCACTTCCTTATATGTGCATTAATTTTTTCTTTGGATTTTCTTTTTAATAGGGGGTCCAGGGGAGGTGGATTCAAATTCTGATGGGGGAGGGGTTATCCAGCTGGAAGATATTATATAAAATTTATGCATCAAAACAACATCAGACCGTTAAATAGTAGGCCAGTTTAATTGGAATTTGCTAAGCAATAATGCAGTTAACTCGTGTTCAGTGGAAAGCCTCATAGATATTTTCGCAGACAGTTGTCATGACTAAGCACCCAGCACTTTACTGAGACCTTCACCAGAAATAGTCAGTTTTTCCTTTTCAGCATACAAATCTATCCTGCATCCCATCATGAATCAAAACAACAACAAAGGGATCCCAACAAAGACACAAATTCAATTCGCGGACATCATTGCAAAACAGAAAATAACAAACCTTATAGCCACAGTTTACATCCTCTGGTGGTATGGAAGCTGTTTCACACACTGTCAGTAAAAGACATGAACAAATAACAAGTGTTAAATACATTGTCTTGTTCTTGATTTGTTTACCGGCGGACTCTCATATGACAGTCCAGATTGTGCAGACGCTCGATAGAGGTAAGCGTCCAAACGGTGTCGTTGTACTCACATGTTGTGTAGGTCAAAGGCCACTAAATGCTGACAGCACGTCTGTGTTTTGCTCATTTGATCTAGATTGATCGGAGTTTAATTTCTGTAAAAGCTAATTTTTCTGTTTGTTAGATATCATAAACTTTAAAAATTTTAGGTTAAAATGCAGCCATACTTTTAAAATTGACAAAAAAATAATATTTTGACTTTAAAAACCAACAGGTTTTTGCAATTTAATATTTACACAAATATATGTCTTGCGTTCAACGGCTTCCAAAGCGTCAATAATTTAACATACGTTTGAGCAATCATACTGCAATCTACTTCGATTCAATTAAACTCAAAATAAAAGAAATCTATAAATTGACCTATCTGGAATAGCAAAATAAGTTGTCGGCAACCGATGGAAATCCATAGTCCCTAAAGAATATCAAGAAGGCAAGGTTTAACCTGAAATTTAAATTAAGTTGAGACATGGCAGGATCATGTTTGAAAGGATTCAAGAAATCGTCGTTAACATTTAACAGAAGAGTTACATCTAGCAGTGTCAAAAAAGAAAGATAACTCGAAGAAAATTTAAGTCACCCTCTTACACAGCAATCTCCCTTCGACGATTCGTGTTTTCATTTTAAGCAGAAGATGCGAGGAAAACACCAATCACGTTCATTTGTAAAAAGAAAATTATCAAAATCTCAATAATGGCAAAATGCCGTTCAATTAAACTTTGCACAAATGAATGTTACTAATGTATCTTTATTTTGCATACAGTAAGACACGTTAGAATAGGAAACAAAAAAGCTAGACATAAAAATTCCTTAAATTCTATTTACATAAATTCACAAAAACTAAGCGATACAAAAATAATTTTAAATTCCCACGTAAGTGCAATGATACTAACAAGAAAATGCTGTGTACTTTGTAAAAAAAACTTCCAACTACTAAAAGAGAAATCAGTGATTGTCATCCGTTTACGCGACCATGAAGCGACCAGGAAATTGAAGGTCAAACACACTTTTTACTAATATCACGTAGTTTACATATGTAAGTCACGAGGAGACAATAAATTGTTGTCCGTATCAGATTACTTATGTGGGTATTTAAAATACTGTTTTGTGTTGCTAAGTTTTTGTGAATTTATGTAAACAGAAGTTGAGGGAATTTTTAGATCTCGCCATTTTTCTTTACTGTTCTAACGTGTCTTACCATCTGCAAATTAAGATATATTAATAACATACATTTGAGCAAAGTTTCATTTAACGGCTTTTTGTCGTTATTGAGATTTTGATAAATTTCTTTTTATCGTTGAACGTGATTGGGAGGAGTGTGGTAAGCCCTTAAATTAAGGATAAAATAGCCCTTAAATTAAGGATAAAATATAGCATCACTAAACAAAACATTTCAATTAAAAAAGGGTCAAGTTTTCATTTATGCTCAGTATATTTGCAAATGATTTTGTTTGGAATACGAGAAATTGGTAATCATGAATATGCAGAGTAAGGCATTTGCATATTTTCTGTCAAAACGACAAAGTACAATATGCAAACTAGGCATAAATATGATTTTATTTCAACGTTTATTAGATAGGCTCTGAGAAATGCCAAAATGACGGGAAAGACGTGACATTAATCATTTCAATTGTCTCTGTAATATAAATTAACTGTGTGGTAAACAGAAGAAAAACACTGCCAAAAGATTTTTAAAGTGATAAATTCGTGGGCTCCGTAACTGTCACAAAATGACTGTTAAGCAGAGTAGAGTTTTGCCAGCATATGCTTACAATTATTTAAAATTCGCAGTAGCACAGCTGTTTGTGCAGTGTGGATGCTGTAGAAGGTCCCTCCGTTCAAATCAGGCAGTAGTCAGTATTTAATTTAGTTTTCGGTGATACATTAGAACGAACTCTATAATTATCGGGGTTATCCGCATATCCTGTTTTTGTGGTGTTGCCATACCATACCATACCATACCATACCACACCACACCACACCACACCACACCACACCACACCACACCACACCTGATTATTCATTTAAACCTTATCAGTTATTTAGCGCCTAAAGCCCATGCTCATTCTCCGTGCTTCAAGCCGATATCCGGGCTCCGACGTGAACTAGGAATTAATTACGAAAAAATAGCACAAACTGTAAAATATCGTCGCCTTATTATTACAATGTTCTAACTTACTTTTTTACAGTTTGGAGAAAATCGTCTTCAAAGTTTCAGATTTCTCTAAAACCTTCATATTCCACCGAATTTGCTCAGAAAAACAGCAGCGTGTGTGTTTTGATGAAGTCTATAAATTACATGAGTTTGTGTTTAGTCTTTATCTTTAACTTTTTAAAAATTCTCTACTTTCGGTTTAACCTAACCAGTGTTCTTGGACTAACCAGTACTAACCATTATTTTCTCCGCAAGTAACTCGTCGCCTTATTATTACAATGTTCTAACTTACTTTTTTACAGTTACTTAGAACAGTGTAATCCTTACACGAGTGTGAATAAACCGCAAGATAGAACATTGTGTGATTGGGAATTTTAAAAACTAAAGTGAATCAACCAATTCTGAAACCATATTCAGATAGGTCTTTTTTCCACGATTACAACGGTATAAAAATCTCATTTTTCGAAAAATATCACTTAGAACATTGTAATAATAAGGCGACGATATGTATAAAATTATGCTATTTTACGAGTGTGTTTTTTCGTTTTCCTTAAATGTTCAAGGCATAAAAATCACATCTTGGAAATAAGATTCCATGACTGATTTCCTGCGGGAACTGTTTAATAACTTGTTGTAGGTTAACAAGATGTCAATGAATACTAAATGAGGATTAGGGGATAAAATCTGCGAATTTTCCACATGTTTCATCAAAGATTATTTGTGCAGCGTAAATTTTGTGTAAAATGCACTTTAGAATTTTTCTTCAATTTTCTTCAAATTACCAATAAGGCGCCAAATGTATTAAGGTCTCCTGATTAAATTAGTTCGTGCACTTTATCGAGTTCAATCTATTTGTGAGAATGTTTATCTTTAGAATAATAGTGTTGTTATTATTTTTATTATATAAATAAGTTCATGAATAAGTTCATGAATAAGTAGCTATAATAGGAGCGTCCGTGTCCTACTGGCTGAATATCGAGAATATAGAGAAGGCATTTACTTCATAAGAACTATAGAGAAGGCATTTACTTCCTAAGAACTATAGAGAAGGCATTTACTTCATACGAACTATAGAGAAGGCATTTACTTCATAAGAACTATAGAGAAGGCATATACTTCATAAGAACTATAGAGAAGGCATTTACTTCATAAGAACTATAGAGAAGGCATTTACTTCAGGAAGAAATATCTTTATTAAAATTGCCGTCACGTAATTAAATCAATGATTGTGAAACTTACTCTATATATAGAAACTTTAGCCATGTTTTATGTCTTTCATGCCCCGTAAATATTCTTTGACAGCGTGTTGGGCAACAACATTTCCAAGACAATTTCAATTCCGACAGGAATAAAACTATCAGATAATATTCTGTCGCAAATTGCTGAGATACGATATAGGCAAAACAAGATTGTACCTAAAAGTCGTGTTTGATAAGATGAACTGTTAATATTTGTGTAAACTTTCTTCACAATGTACTTTTTAAACATACAGACTTACTTATTGTTGTCAGGGGTTCCGAATAGTGCAAATTGCAAAAAGGCTAAAATTTCAGAAATAAATAATCATTGCTTGGCAGATTTTAGGTTAGAGATGTATTTGTCAGTGGCTGTTATTTGCGTCAGAACTCTGAAATCCATCTGCAATAGATCCAGCCACTTACAGCTGTACAACGTTTATACTTATTTATATGATACTATAATTTGAAACTTGTAATATGCATTCACCATTAAACTTTTATAAACTACCAAAAAGACCCACACTTCTGCTATAAACATTTTTCAAGAAATGCCCCTTTTGCATTAAAATGTTATGCATTTGGTATATGGTTTTGAAACCATTTAAGATATCAGCAACTTGAAACTGAGAATATGTATTCGCCATCATATTCTACATCATTACGAACAAGAATTTACATAAATATTTTTTAAGCTATGTCCCTTTTTCACTTAGATCTCTGTTGAAAGATCCAGGAAAAACTAATCAAAATGGTATGTTTATTATTTGGCACCTCAATACATAGACGTTTTTTAAGCAGATATGTGATGCTCGTCATGTCCCGGCAATTACAGACAGAACGATACCATCATTTAGTCTATTCCAGGAGGAATTGTCGACTAATTGTTTATGCCCCAAACAAATGTCAGTGAATATTTATTTAGACAGTGGACATAAAAGGGCTGAAGTCTCTCCATTTACGATCATAGATTAATTACGTGACGACAACTTTTTAAATGATTTCGTGCTCAGAAATGCGTTCTGTGTTATTTCAATTACCCCGAGGTAGAGAACTGCTGATTCAATTATAGAAGTCAATTACATTCATCTCGGCGATCGACAAAGGGGCAGAAAGCTCTCATTTCTGTGGGCCGCACAGGGGCAGAAGCTCATCTGCGTGGACAGCATAGGGGCAGTAAGCAACGGACAGCGTTTATATGCAATGTAAGACGAACATTTTTGTTATATAGAGAGGGAGAAAGAGAATGGGGAAGAAGAAGGGAGCAGAGGTAAGAAAACCAGGGAGAAGTGGATGTGAAGAAATAAGAGGTAGGGGAAAGGAGAAAAAGGATGGAGACTGGGACGAAAAGGTAACAGAGGAGTAGAGAAAGAGGCGAAAAGAGGAAATGAAAGGTGAATATGAAACGGAAAAAGGAGGAGAGAGAAAAAAGGTAGGAGAAGGGAAAGGAGGGGAGAAAATGAAGGAAAAAGAAAAGAAGGGAGAAGAGTGAGGAGAAAGAAGAGCGACGATGAAGGAGGAAGAGGAAGACGGGAAAGAGGAAGGCGTCAGATAAAATAGGAGGGACGGACACTAGAAGGAAAACAGAAGGAAAAGGAGAGACAAAGAGGAAGAAGGAAAAAGAGGAAGGGGAGAGAGGGACAGGGGGAGGGAGGGACAAGAGGATGGAGGAGAGAAAGTGAGATGGGAAATAAGATGGGAAAATTGAGAAGGGAAAGAACACGAGGAAGGAGGGAGGAGGGGTTTAGTGAAATGAAAAGGAACAAGAGGAGGGAAGAAGAACGGGGGACAAAAGTGAAAGAGGAGTGATGGGGATGGAGAAGGAAGAGAGAGAAGGATAAGAAGGAATGAAAGGGAATAATATTACTTAGGGATGGAGAAAAAAGAGAAAGGGAGGATAGAGAGAAGGGGAAAGGAAGTGAAGTAACAAAGGATAAGACAGATGGGGGATCAAGGGAAAGGAAGAGGAAGGAATGAGAGAAGGGAATGGAGTGTCAATAGCAGGGAAGAAGAAACAAAATGAGGGAGGAAGAAAGAAAAGGACAGACAAGAAGAAGAGGCCAAGAGGAGGGAGGAAGAAGGGAAAGGAGGGCAAGATTACTTATTCTTGATTTTTGATAAAAAATCAATGTTATATAAAAATTATCCCCTAAGCTGATGAACAGACTGTTCCAGATATTTGCTGATCGTGGTAAAACAAGTGCTCATGTTCGACAATCCTCGAGAAGGGGATACTTCATCTCTGTCTCCATGTTTTGTGTACTGTTGTATCTTTCTATTTCTTGAGGGTTTAATTTTCGTGTATTTCGTGCTTGATAAAAAGCGCGAAATTTAACCCTTGTGAAATTTAAGTGAATATCAGCTTACCTTATGACAATATGAAAACTGCACGAATTTGTGTCCACGCGAATTCATTTGTGCCAAAATTTATGTCTCTCGAAATTCATGATACCACAGTATATAGTGTGAAAATGGGTCCCTTAATTATGTAATTTTATGCCACTTTTCTAGCATTAATAAAATTTAAATTGATCTTGTTTAGAAATTTAGTGATTTAAATAATTGTAGTTGTATAAATCTTACTGCTATAAACGTTACTGCACAATGCTATAGCATTTTAATAACTTCTATGTAGAAACTGCTAGTATCGTTTAGATCCAATGTTTTATTTTATCATATTTTGGGTCTGCTTTGTGTATAAATTTGCATAATTTAATATACGTTTTTCCGCTATTTTGTGGCAGCGTCAAAGAGGCGTTTACGCGCCGTTTTGACGACGTCACGCAATTGATGTTGTTATTCCCTGATGAAGATTATAAATCGAAACGTCGGAATAAAAATATTAACATCATATTTCGTGTTAGTGCAGATTTCTTCCCCAATTTATAGCATTTTAATCTGATTGATGTACTACTTTTGCCTAAGATTCCGTGCGCAGGCACAATACTCCAAGCAAGGGAGGACTTACATTTTGTATGTTAAATACCGATGTTGTGCAGTGATGATAACGTATGTGGGCTATCTGATCAACCTTTTTTGAGGTCATCCCAGCTAGCTCAATTGGTTGTGTCATCAGAATTGCAGGGCTAGGCGCTGACGCAGGAACGGTGCAGGTTCGCTCCTAGGTAGAGGCAATATCATTTTAGTTTAGGGAGTTTCAGTTTGTGGCATGCCTAATATCATACCCACTTAGCTCAGAAAGAAAAAAACAAAGTTTGGTTTGATTGCATATATTTTTTCTTAATTTGATACAAAAATACATTTTGTGAAAGAGAACAAGTCTTTTCTCAGGATATTAACAAACAATATTAAATAAGGTAAACATTTTCAGAACATAATCATTTTAAGAACTGTGATTAATCACTCCTAACAACCAGTTAGGAATTCTGGTTAACCTTTACTCCATATATACATGTTTTAACATATGTGCGACCTGTGTAGATCCAGATCAGCTGGCACATCTGTGCTGTCTGATGTGGATCTAGTCACATCTTTGTCAGAAATAACCTAATGATTCTAATGACAAACAGTGTAGATCCTGATCAGACAGCACTAATGAGCAAGGTGATCTAGACCTAAACTGGTCACACAAGCATAAAAATGCATCTATGGAGTAAAAGCTTAAGCAGACATATTTCAGACTTAAGTCTAAAATCCTGCGAAAAGAGAACTTTAGGGAGGATAACTCCTCTTTAACAATCCTTTGGTCATGGTATACAAGATAGTTGATAATAGACAAATATGATAAATAGGTTAAAACAGAATATCATCAGCAACAGTAATTTTTAAGATGGTTTGAATAACAACTGGAAATGATGGGCAATATAAAAATGGGCAAAACTTCATTAAAATGAAACTTTAGATCAGTCCCATATATCAAGCATTGGGGCTGAAGATTATAAAACTGAGATTGGAGACCCGTCTCAAGGATCTGATTTGCTTAAATGGAGACCCGTCTCAAATACCAAGGATCTGATTGGTTGAAATGGAGACTAGTGATACATGCAACTATCTGGAACAAACAGATGCTAGAGGTTTGAGACTGGTCTCCAATCCCAGCTTTGTAAACAGCTTTTAATAGGAATGTTTAACAAATCTGCTTTTCAGCAACTTATTAACAAGGAAAGTAAAACATCAAAAACATTTTGGCAATGTAACAGTAAGTAAAGTCTCTCATAAAGAAGTAACAGACAATAGCTTTAACACATAATCATTTACTCCATATATACACCTTCATGGCAAAAGCAAACAATTTAGATCCGGATTAGCTGGTACATCTGTGCCATCTGATCAGGATTTACACTGTTTGCTTTTTATTTTTTAGGTTATTTCTGATCAAAAATGACCAGTGGAGATTCTGATTGGACAGCAAAAATGTGTTGGCAAATCTGGATCTACACTGTTTGCCCATGCGATAAAAGGCATACATATGGAGGAAAGGGATTAACTACCTTACAAAAGGATTTGTAAAAAAAGTACATAAGAAGATAAATTATCATAAATATTATACATGTATTTATAAACTTATGAAACTATCAAAACAGTTAAATAAGAAGGCAATGCAAGCATTTTAACCAATTACTCCATATATCCATTCACACAGATTTTATAGCATGAGCAAATGGTGTAGATTCAGGTCAGCCTGAACATCTGCAATGATTGATTTGTAACTACAGTGTTCCCTTCTTGGTCAGAAACAGCATTATTAATAAAACAAAATGCAGCTGTCATGGCTGATTCCGATCTACACTGTTCACCCATGGATAACACCCATATCCCATGGAGTAATGGGTTTATATGGATTATAAAAACACACAAAACTTAGCTACCTTTATATAGAGACAGTGAAATTCTTCATGTCAAGTAAAAACAGAGTAAATCATGATAAGCAAAACAAGTTTATAAGTATCATGCATGAGTGTGAGATGAAGATGGAAAAATCTGTCACCGAGGGTTAACTGTTTTGCGGGAACGAGGCTCTGCTGAGTTCCCGCCAAAACAGTTCACCCCAGGTGACAGATTTTTCTATCTTTACCGAATGTCTCGTGCAAGATACTTTTTCTTGCATACCTTTTTTTATTTATAACATTTCTGTGCATGTAGACAAACAATATTGACATTTACGTAAACCTTTTTTTACAATGACGTCACTAACTTGAATATATTACGTCAGATACTTGAAGACGTGACGTAACGAAAAACCGTAATCACATGGGCGAACTGTGTAGAGTTGATCCAATCTGCCAGCACATCTGTGTCGTCTGATAAGGATCTGCACTGTTGGCTTTTTGATTCATGAGGTTATTTATGAGCAAAAAGCCAACAGTGTGGGTTCTGATCAGATGGTATAGAAGAGCTGGCTGATCTGGATCTACACTAGTTACACACACCTTAGACACATATATATGGCATAAAGCGTTCAACATAACAAAGTGTAATGGAATATTTGTCAATCAGCAGATAAAACATATTTTTTTGAGAAAGGAACACAGCAATGATACCTTTTTTTCTTTTCCAAAACACCCAGAAATTCATAAACAAAAATGAAAAACGTAGAAAAACTAAGAAACATCAATAAGGTATCTCCTATTTATACTTCAATCTATTGTGTGTGCAGGAATTTACAATATGTCAACAGGTTAATTAACTTTTCTTGTAGTGATAGTGAATACAAGGGTGAAAGTTAGGATTCTGAAAAACCTGAAATATTGAAAAATTGGCAATTTATATAGGGAAAACGAAGAAAATCAATCAGTTTTAGACACACAAAAACTGAATTTCAGACATAGGTCTGAAAGCTTTGACTGATGTTAATATAATATCAGATCTATTTAAACTCTAATTTCAAAACATTTTGGCAACCGGTCTTCTTCAGTTGATAATGTCACAAGTCTTCATTTTCTTTCTTTCACGTCACATATACAGGAAGTAATAAGTAATGTTTGTATGACATCACTGACATTACAATTCAAACAGGATTATTATTTGTGCATTAAATCCTAGCCTAGTTGCAAGTGTACGATAATGGCCCAGGATCAAATCTGAGTTCAGAGACCAGTCTCAATCTCGATCATCTGATTGGCTGAAATGGCGACCAGTCACCATTTAAAGCAAATCAGCGCCCAAGGTTATAAAACTGAGCATGGAAACCGGTCTCAAATCTCAAGCATCTGATTGGCTGAAATGGCGACCAGTCGCCATTTCAGCCAATCAGATCCTTGAGATTTGAGACTGGTTTCTAAACTCAGTTTTATAACCGTCAGCCCTGATGCTTGAGATTTGAGAGTAGTCTCCAGTTTTAAATTTATGATCTTGGGCTAAGAAGTGTTCAGAAAAATTGTAGAAAAAATAAAGGATTATATACAATTTGCTACTCTATGGAATAATTCAGCAGTACCTTTCTTCTGTTTTGGCAAGGAGTAATCCATATATAGAATCTGACATGGTTTGTCATACAAAAAACAATAAACAAGTTTGAGAAAATTACTATTCAGACAGCATCTGGCGAGCTTAAAGATAAATATTTCTTGCATACTGAATAAGTGTTTCTGCGTATTTTAACCAGTCAAGAATATCCTAGGTATAAAATGTTTGGTGATGCAAATGATAACAAAATTAAAAAGTGACAAACTACAACTTTAAAGTTGCAATTCATTTAATTTTAAACCTGCTATTAGCGCAAATGACTTCCATTCTTGGATTTCATTATTTAAACAATTTACTCTCTCTCTTTATATGCATTTGAATGCATGTTCGAACAGTGTAGATCCAGACCAGCTGTCTGATCTGGATCTGCACTGGTCACATCTTGGTTGCATCTTGGTCAGAATTAACCTAATGAATCTAAAAGCAAACAGTGTAGATCCTGATCAGACTGCATGGATGTGCCAGCTGATCTGTATCTACCCTGTTTGTCAAGGCAATACAGATCCAGATCAGATGGCACATTCATGTTGTTTTTCTGGAACTACAGTGTTCACTTTATCTTGGGATCTAAAGTGTTTAATCTTTAACTGCCCTATTTAGATCCAGATCAGATTGCACATCCATGATGTCTGATCAGGATCTGCACTGTTTGCATTTAGGTCAGAAATAATTAATGAATCAATAAATCAAAAAGTGAACAGTGCAGATCCTGATCATATGGCATGGATGTCCCTGCTGATCTGGATCTACAATACACTTTTTGCCCACCCCATAAAGGCATATTATATATAGAGAAAGGGTTATTAGTAAACAGTTTTGACCCTTATCAGTCTACATTGATGCTTGGGCTGATCTGAGTCTACTTAAGCCATAAATTAAGACCATAAACTTAAACTTTATTTACTGAGATACTCTTACCAAATTTCAGCAAAATAATGAAAAATTTTATTCGATAAAAAAAAATAACTTGTGACAAGATTGCGCTCTTTGATTATGCATGTATGACATGTATAAATAACGAATAATGTAAACAAATTATAAAAGTTGTCAACAAAGAATAGTATTTAGATACAGCAATTTGCAGTCCTTGGGACAAATATTTGTTCTCAAAATCTTACAATCTGCATAACAATACAATAAACAACAAGCTTAACTTTGAGCTGCAAAGAAATAAAACAAGAAGACAATGCCATGAAACCAGGTTTCTTGTTAAATTTTTATGAAAAAGGGGCATAACTATGACAAAATACTGCCAAGAGTTATGAAATATTTTCTGATAATTGATCTAAGATGTTAGTCAACTACATTAGATTTCAAAGCTCTACTTTGATTGGTTACTAAAAAAATGCACTTAACCCAAAAACTTAACCAAATGTTGATGAACGCCCGTCAGCGCAATGACATGCCCTTAATCTTATAACCAGGGTTTGAAAATCAGGTTAAAAACATTATTACATTGATAATTGCTATCAGCAGAAAATTTCCTGATAAATGTCAATTGGTCTACAACAAATCATCGTTTTAGTGCTAAAACTGTACCATTGAAACAAGAAGAAATAGGACTTTTTTGCACTAAAAATATAAAATGTTGTTTATTTAAATTTTGCAGAAAATAACTTGACCAAAATATTATAAAGCTGAGTTTCTGATCTCATTTTTTACATTTTTTTGTCCCGAAAATTGTTTTGCCAGTCCAGAAAATTTGTCATCACAGAGATTCCATTAAACATGTCGCTCAACAACGATTTCTAGCTCATGTAGGATTTGTACATTTCGCTGCCGACAATCCCCTGTCCATGCATATAGAAGTGTTCACAGTTGAAAGGTAAAGTGGTGTATGTAAGGGCCATTTCCATGCAGTCCTCGGCGAAGAAATTCCGCATATCTTCGTTGAATATGTTTTCAAGGAATCTGAAATAATGTGACACAGGATATATGCAATCACTGAATATTAACTTAGAGATAAACTTATTTCATTTTAACCCTTTCCTCCATATATACACAATTTTATGCATGTGCAACCAGTTTAGATTCAGATCAGCTGGCACATCCGTGCCGTCTGATCAGGATCTGCACTGGTCGCATTTAGTTCAGAAATAATCTTATGAATCAAGAAGCGAACAGTGCAGATCTTGATCAGACCGCATGGATGTGCCGGATGATCTGGATCTACACTGTTCGCCCATGCAATAAAGCGTTAACTTGGAACCTGCATTTGGGACCACTGTAGATATTTATGTTCCGCCATGTGAATATTTTACTCCATGATATATGGCATGGCGCCATGATATATGGCATGGCTGAACAGAATATCTAAAGCGGTCCCAAATCCAGGTTCAACCTTATAAAGGAACCTTATAAACTACAATGTACATGTGAATATTCAGTGATAAAACAAAATGAAAGATTAACATGGATCTAACTAGTCATAAAATATTCTGTATTTTTAATGACAAAGGGCAAGTGCATGAATATTTATATTTAAGAGTATAAATTTTATATAGATTCATAACTAACTTACCTTATATAAGATTTTATGCAAATAAATAATTCTAGACAGTTGAAACAGAACTATATTTACCGTCGTAATGGTAATATGTGAGCAGTAGCCGAATCCCACGTGGTCAGGAAATCCTCCACAATATGATGTAAGGCTGCAGGTCTCGGCAGATGCTCCTGGCGGGGCTTGTACTTCATCTCAGTTTCTGAAAACAGTAAAAACTGAAAATGCCTTTTAACCCTTTCCTGGATATATACGCATTTTTACGCATGTGCGACCAGTGTAGATCCAGATCAGCCGGCACATCCGTGCCGTCTGATCAGGATCTGCACTGGTCACATTTTGGTCAGAAATAACCTAATGAATCAAAAGGCGAACAGTTTAGATCCTGATCAGACGGCACGGATGTGCAGGCTGATCTGGATCTAAACTGTTCGCCCTAGCAATAAAGGTGTATCTATACAGGAAAGGGTTAACCCATTTACTCCATATATATGGGTTTCATCACATGTGTGAACAGTGTAGATCCAATACAATACAATTTATTTCTCTCAGATCATGGTACATGATAGCATGAGGTAGCTTTCACATTTGTGCCACCTGATCACAATCTGCACTGTTTACTTTTAAATTTATTAGGTTATTTCTGACCAAGAGGTGACCAGTGTAGATCCTGATGAGATGGAAAGATCTACACTGTTTGCTTTTAGATTCATTAGGTTATTTCTTCCCTCCCCCTTTCAGAAACTGTAAGGCCCCCAGGGGCATTTAAAATGAATTTTACGGTAGAAGGCCACAGGTTGTATAAGCACAATTATATTGTAATAAACAGACATTTCATTACAATATCTGAAATTAAATTTGTCAGAGCCTATTGTTTAACTTGAATTATTGTAAAGATTTTCTAAAAATTTCTCATGAAAAATGAGATTTTCTGAACTCAGCTGTTACAGTTAATTGCTAATGAAGTTTAACCCTTTCCTCCATATATACGCATTTTTTACACATGTGGAACCAGTGTAGATCCAGATCAGCTGGCACAACCGTGCAGTCAGATCAGGATCTGCACTGGTCACATTTTGGTCAGAAATAACCTAAAGAATCAAAAAGCAAACAGTGCACATCCTAATCAGATGGCATCGATGTGCCAGCTGATCTGGATCTACACTGGTCGCACATGAGTAAAAAGGCATTTATATGGAGGAAAGGGTTAAAGCTGCCTATTCACAGATCAGGATGAAATATGTCAATGACACAGTTGTGGTTAATATCAATTGTACCAGTAAATATTTTTTATAAATGACTGAAAAAGAGCGAAATTTTCCAAATTTGGAAATAACCAGTACATTTTAGGATCTTTTATGAGTGAATTTTACTGAATTAGTACAGCTATAACAACTTTTCGTCACTGTACTTCTAAGAATACGTGTTCAAGGGTCGGGAGGTGATATCGGCCCAGAAGAGCAATATTGGCCAAAAGAGCTTTTGGCTTGAGGGCCTATATTGCTCGACCCTTTAACACCGGTTTGTAACCATTTTATTAAATGTGCCAGTCAGATATCAATGTCTGCCATTTTCCTGTTGTGTTATCTTAAAATTTACTGAGCACTCTATTCATTAATTATAATGACATCACGATGAATGCTTTAGCTACTACGTCATTTAGAGTTTTGTGACGTACCAGGGTAATTAAATTTTGTTTACATTTTCAAACTGTAACAAAGCAAGTTGTTGTCAGTTGATTTTTTTAAGTTTTATTTTGTTTCAAGTGATTATGTCTTCGAACGATTTGATAAAAATTTGCAAGATATGAGATTATGAAAATGTGAATTCTGGAAGTATTTTACAGCGGTATGGGTATGGGTATGTAAAGGCTGTTATTTGTGAGTGTTTCATTCTCATAACGCTGCTGCGAGCTTCAATTCAACTAATACGTATAAATAGGCATATCTTGTTTCAAGGAATAATAGGCCTAAAGGAAATATGAAGGAACATGATTCTGGTAAAACAGTGCTTTTTGTTCTTTGTTGTCCCCAGGTATGTACAATTTCTCCATGTTTCTCTTGTCATTTTTATCTCTCTTAGAATATGTCTCATGTTAGCATGCATGTGCTTTTTAGGCCACTACTTTTATTACATAGTGTTATATAGTAAATCTTTAAAAATCTTCTTCTCTGCTCTGAAACCGTAAGGCCTACAGCTTAGATATTTGGTAAGAACATCACCTAATTACATTTTCTCCACAATAGCAGCTTAATTTTTTTTAAACTTTTGACTTGATTTTACCAAACTTGCACACAACTCTTGCAACCATTGAGCAGTTGTTGACAGGTGAGCAACCCAGGGTCCTATGGACACTCTTGTTTAAATATGCTTCTTATAGCTCAAAAAACCTGAATTGGACTCGATGGATCCAATCGTCGCCATCTTGAAATGTGAAAGTTAAATCCTGTCTCAATGGTTACCACTTGCGATAATTTGTGATACGGGATTTCAGCCCGCGATATCAGGTTTTCGGCCCATGATATCAGGTTTTTGGCCCGCCCTTTATTTTGCAAAGTACCCTGGCATTTTGGTCATTATTTGTAACTTTTTATAGTAACACATGTAATAATACAAAATATCACATGCTCCATATTGACTATCTGATTTGTCACCCAAAATGAGGGTCATCTTCGTTAAGTGCTTCTCAACAGACGAAAAACAAATTTGCACAACTTTATAGTACTTTATAAGTTTATAGTACAACATTTTAGAATCATGTCTTTTTAGTACAGCAACATTTTGCTTTAAATATATTCACTCGTTCATTGACTGTGTAATAATTTTACATTACATTTATTTAGTGTACAAGTCTTCTACTGTTTTAAAATAAAGATAAATTTTGATATTTGAAAACATTTGATATGTTTGTCCTGATATGTGATCAGGCATGTTTAAGGTAGCTTATTACTTATTCTGAAATAGAGTTAAGATTTCCTAACAAACTCTCACTACAAATGGTATTTTTGGACTCAGATGTTGCTATTGAAGTTTAAATATCTTTCCACAAAGACCACATCAAATAAATGAACAGAATTATGTAAAGGATATAGTGGTGTTTTAAAAGGGGTTTGTAGTTTATTTTTATCAAAGAATCAACAGTGATTCAGCCATTTTATAAACTGGTTTGTTCTTGGTATTATAAAGTTTCTATACAATACACAAGAAATATCTCAAAAAAAGATAAATACGCATTTTTATGCATGTGCAACCAATGTAGATCCAGATCAGCTGGCACATCTATGCATTCTGATCAGGATCTGCACTGAACACAACTTGGTAAGAAATAACCTAAAATCATAAAGTGAACAATGCAAATCCTGATCAGACAGCACAGATGTTTCGGCTGATCTGGATCTACACTGTGCGCCTATGCAATAAAGGTGTATCTATGGGGGAAAGGGTTAACAGCGTAACTGGTAAATAAAGATTTTCAGTTCATTGTATAACTATTTAATCATTATAAGCAATCTCATGTGCTCAACTTAATGGTGCCATATCAAGGATTCATGCCACCGGATCTTTGAAAACATCTTTTCCCAAGACTTGTCTAACCCTTTCCTCCATAGATATACCTTTATTACATGAGTGAACAGTTTAGATCCAGATCAGCTGGCACATCTGTGCCGTCTATTCAGGATCTAAACTGTTCGCTTTTTTATTCCTTAGGTCATTTCTGACCAAAATGCGAACAGTGCATATCCTGATCAGACAGCACAGATGTGCTGGCTGATCTGGATCTACACTGGTCGCACATGCGTAAAAACAAGTATTTATGGAGGAAAGAGTAAATATTACCCTTTACTCCATAAACACCCATTTTATCGAAAAAGTCAACCAGTGTAGATCCAAATCAACCAGCACATTTGTTCTGATAAGGATCTACACTGTTCACATCTTGGTCAGAAATAACCAATAAATCAAAAAGACAACAGTGCAGATCCTGATAAAATGGCTGATCTGGATCTACACTGTTTACCCATGCCATAAAGATGAATATATGGAGGAAAAGGATAATATCTCAGTTTTAGAATGAAGGTTTGATAATACCTGTTGGGAGTTGCTCGTAGTAGTAGAGTGCCGGATGCAGGAAGTTGGACTGGTGGGCCTCGGAGGGATCCCCTGTGGCCCTATCGAGGCGGAATATGTCATTTCCGGGACCAGAGAACTCCGGACCATACTGTAGATTGATCACAATAATCCTGGATGCCTCGTGGCCGGACATTTCATGGAGCTGGTGCACCAAGTTAAGAGGAAATTCTTCAAGGTATGTGTATGTGTCGTTGCTGAAGTATATGAATAAATTTACGCTCATATGATAAAATATACATTTAGTTCTATACTTTATTCCAACATTTAATATACAGCCCGACTGGGTTAAATTAAGAGTTATCACATACTTTGAGATATCACTTGTTTGAATTTTCCAAAACAACTTTCAAGTAAATGGAGTAAATATTTAACCCTTTCCTCCATATATATGCATTTTTACGCATGTGCGACCAGTGTAGATCCAGATCAGCCACCACATCCATGGCATCTGATCCTGATCTACACTGGTCGCATTTTGGTCAAAAATAACCTAACGAATCAAAAAGCAAACAGTGAAGACTTTGATCAGACAGCACGGATGTCCCGGCTGATCTGGATCTACACTGTCCGCCCATGTCATAAAAGCATGTATATGGAGGAAAGGGTAAAAGAAATAGTCAGAATTGACAACACAATTATATACATTTCAACAAAATGCATAAAAAGTAATATCATACGGTTAGATGTCAGATTATAAGTATCTTGCATGAGTGTGAGGTGAAGATGGAAAAATCTGTCACCGAGGGTTAACTGTTTTGCGGGAACGAGGCTCTGCTGAGTTCCCGCCAAAACAGTTCACACGAGGTGACAGATTTTTCTATCTTTACCGAATGTCTCATGCAAGATACTTTTTCTTGCATACCTTTTATTATTTACAGTCGAGTCGCGATTTAACGAATCGCGATTTTACGAAATAACGGTATACTACGAATAAGGCGGCCGGTCCCGTCCGTATTCCTTCTTTATTCAATATAAAAAAGATGCGATCGAACGAAACGCGATTTAACGAAAAATGCGATTTCGCGAATATTTATGACAGTCCCTTAAGCTTATTTACAATGTAATAAAGATGCAAATTTACGAATTTCGGTCAGGCAGGTGATTTTCACACCTTCTCGAGCGATATCCGTTTTTGTATAGTTGAGCAATTTTCGACCCAAGCAGTTGTGACACGAAATGCCCTGTAAACAACCATAGTGCGTGTCTGGTTGTAACAAACAGTTTGAGTGATTACCGGTAATTGTCAAATGTTTTAAATTGTATAAAATCTGAAACATGTGTTGTACTTGTCATTCTACTTCTGCCATTTATTTTTGCATAATCTTATTACTACTTGTACGGCGAGTATTATTTCAGTAAACTGATATCGGCATTCTGAGAAATTTAGTGAAGGGCCCGGTTTTTTCAGGGGAGGATAGCTAAATCTAAATTGAATAGTAATAACATGTAATTCTACAATAAAAATAACTAATGCGAACATTTCCTTTATTTGTCTTACTGACCTTGACATATTACAACAATAACACATAACGTCATATAACGACATTGACGATTTGCGACTGTAATTAACCAAAACTATCAAAAATGCGATACTACAAAAAATGCGATTTTACGAATAATCGGCTTGGTCCGATGACTATTCGTAAAATCGCGACTGGACTGTATAACATTTCTATGCATGTATACAAACTTTTTTATTTTCCTTATGCTGAAATATTGACATTAACGCTAACCGTTTTTATAAATGACGTCAATAACTTGAATATATGACGTCACTCACGTGACTCATTCTACACGGGGGGTGTAGAATCATAATTTCCTACACGGGTGAAATCACCGGATGACCTGATCTGGTATGCAAGAAGAAGGTAGAACCCTTTAATCCATTTATATGCCTTTGATCATATGGGTAATCAGTTTAGATCCAGATCAGCTGGCACATCTGTGTCATATGATCTGGATCTACAACTGTTGGCTCTTGGTCAGAAATAATTTAATGACTCTAAAAGTGAGTATAGATCCTGATCAGACAGCATGGATGTGACAGCTAATCTTGATCTACACTGTTTGGCCATTAGATAAAGGTCATATTTATTGAGTAAAGAGATAAAACAAGAGTGCCAAACTGACACAAAATACGCCGTCAAAATGTTGATCATCAAAGTTGCGTAACGATCCGATGAAAATTATTCGACTTGGAGAGCAGATACCGCTTATTCAGTTTTTGGACAATTCAAGGGCCATAATTCAGGAGTGTCTGGGGGGATTTGGCAGGTTATAGAACTTGGTCGAGATATTATTCCCACCAACATATTCACCAAGTTTGATAAAGACCGGATGAAAACTCTTTGTCTTAGAGAGTGGAAACAGTAAATTTGGACAATTCAAGGGCCATAATTCAGGAGTGTTTGGGAGGATTTGGCTGGTTATAGAACTTGGTCGAGATAATATGCCCACCAACATATTCACCAAGTTTGATAAAGACCGGATGAAAACTCTTTGACTTAGAGAGCGGAAACCCTGTGGACGCCGCCCGCCCGCCTGCCCGCCAACCCACCCGCCCGCCTTAGGTATTCTCATAATACGTCCCGTTTTTCAAACGGCTGTATAAAAAGAGCTAGGCATAAGAACTTACCCATGTAATATTACAACATCGGACAAGACGGAGAACATCTGGTACGAGCCGGAAGCCTCGTTCAGACGAAGGATGATGTGGGTCAGCAGCTGCGAAGTGTGAGCAGTAGACGAGGGCCAGGGTACGCCATGGTACCGCCACTCTAATAATCTAAATAAAGCTTGAGCTGAAATTAAATAGAAGGTAAAGGTTTTTATATTTTGGGCATTTTTTACTTTATATTGAAAGAACTGAAAACTATTCTTTTCTTCTCACCAAAAGGTGATTTAGTTGCACATTTTAATGATCTCTTTATTCCATTCATACCTATTTTAACATGCTGTCTGATCTGGATCTACTCTGGTCACATCTTGGTCAGAAATAATCAAATGAATCAAACATTTTAGATCTTGATCAGATGTCAGGGATGTTATGGCTAATCTGGATCTACACTGTTTGCCCATTCAATGAAGGTGTACTCTTTGCCATCAGATCAGGATTTAGTGTTTGCTTTAAGATTCATTAGGTTGTTTATGACCAAGACGTGACAAGTGTAGATCCAGATCAGCCGGGACATCCATGTCGTCTGAAGACGATCTAACTGTTCGCTTTTTGATTCGTTAGGTTGTTTCTGACCAAAATGCAACCAGTGCAAACACTGATGCCGGATGTGTCGGCTGATCTGGATCTACACTGGTCGCACATGTGTAAAAATGCTTATATATGGAGGAAAGGAATAAACAGTTATTTTCTAATTTCATTAAATGTTAAACTTTGTTTGAAGTTGTTTGTTTTTGAATTCTAACTTTTTTTTTTTTGCAAAAAAAAAAACAGCTTGAACACTGATACCGTGACAATATCAGGATATATAACATTTTATTTTCATCTTATAACAGGATATTAAAAAAGAGCATTTAACTTTCTATTTACTGCTTTTCTAAAATATGTCACAGATCTCTCTTGTCATCGGATGATAAATTGAAATAACCAAGTAACTGAATTCTTACACTTGTTTCTCGAGAAAAAATTTGTTCCTTAAGAATTTGAAAATAGCAAATGTTGTCAATAACCCTTTACTCTAAATGTAACCTTTATCACATGGGCAAACAGTCTAGATTCTGATGCAGATCTGTGACATCTGATCAGGATCTGAACTGTTAACTTTTGACATTCATTCTATTATTTCTGACCAAGAGGCAACCAGCATAAATCTTGATCAGATGGCCAAGGGACACAAGTCAACAGCATAGATCCAGACCATATGTGCTCTCTGATTAGGATCTAAACTGCACTTTTGATTAATTTGGTTTAGTCTGACCAAAAAGTGAAAAGTGTAGATCCTGGTAACACAGCATGGATGTGCTGGCTGATCTGGATCTACACTGTACATATGTTTGCAATAGAAGGATCTACACTGTACATATGTTTGCAATATAATTTGTATATTATATGGGATAGCGGTTAAATCATGATATGCCAGAATCTATTCCATTTACTTACCAGTATAACTTAACAATGGATGAACTTTCAAGTATAATGTAAGTCATGGATGAACTTACCATAATAACTGGAGCCATGGATGAACTTACCAGTATAACGGAAGCCATGGATGAACTTACCATAATAACTGGAGCCATGGATGAACTTATCAGTATAACGGAAACCATGGATGGACTTACCAGTATAACGGAAACCATGGATGAACTTACCAGTATAACGGAAACCATGGATGGACTTAACAGTATGACAGAAACCATGGATGAATTTACCAGTATAATGGAAACCATGGAATGACTTACCAGTATGACAGAAACCATGGATGAACTTACCAGTATAACTGAAGGCATGGATGTACTTACAAGTATAGCGTAAGCCATAAATAAACTTACCATAAAACCCAGAGCCATAGATAAATTTACAATATCAGTATAACAGAAGCCATGGATGAAATTAGGAGTATTACGGAAGCCATGGATGAACTTACCAGTATTTCAGCATTCATGGATGAATTTACCAGTCAAACAGAAGCCATGGATGAACTTATCATACCAGTATAATGGAAGCCATGGATGAACTTACCATACCAGTATAATGGAAGCCATGGATGAACTTACCAGTTTAACAGAAACCATTGATGAACTTACCAGTATAACAAAACCATTGATGAACATACAAAAATGGAAGCCATGGATGTACTCACCAGTTTTATGGAAGTCATGGATGAACTGACTTATATAACACAAGCCATGGATGAACTTACCAGTATAACAGAAGCCATGGATGAACTTACCAGTATAATGGAAGCCATGGATGAACTTACCAGTATAACGGAAGCCATGGATGAACTTACCAGTATAATGGAAGCCATGGATGAACTTACCAGTATGACAGAAACCACGGATGAACTTACCAGTATAACGGAAGCCATGGATGAATTTACCAGTATAACGGAAGCCATGGATGAACTTACCAGTATAACGGAAGCCATGGATGAACTTACCAGTATAACGGAAGCCATGGATGAATCCTCCAGCAGATTTCCGGAAATCCAGCGAGTGTGAGGCTGTGCCGGCAACAAACATTCCCGGATGATCAACAGACTCATAGTTGTACTTTATGGCAGGGTACTTCTTAGCACGTCCTTTTGGGTGTGACAATTTCATTGAGCTAAAATAGAAAAGATTTAAAAATTTATAAGTGCTAAGCTCAGCATTTGTTACAATTTTGTAGATCTAGATCAACTAATGATTCACGTCGTTAGATCTGTATACACTCTATACTATAGAATCCCTTTAGTCTGGAAACTCCTTTGTAACAGGAAAATTTGTCTGGTCCACATCTTGTCCAGTTCAAAGGGATTTCAGGGTAATATTTTTTAACAATTTAGTGAATTAATTTTGAACATGACTTGAAAAGCCTGTCTTAAAAATTCAATATAAATATGACATCAAATTGGGACTGGACTATACATCATTCTGATTTAAAAAAGATGATCAATGTTATAATTTTTTTTACCAAGTCATATTATTTTGTAGTCTGGCTAAAATCAGGCTTCAGTGGGATTGCTAATGGTCCCTTATGGGCAGCAATTTTAATCTTCATTTTGACCAGAAAGCCGGAAATTATCATCTAACAGACTAAGACACTGTCCCAAACAAACCTCTTTTCTGGAAATCTTACATACAACCCTGTAAAATCACATTCTCACCTTAGTGCAAAAATGGTATTTATTTAATGCTTTTTCAGTGAATTATAGAACTTTCCCGGTGAAATAAAAGTGGTATTTCACTGTTTTCAAATAGTGGAATATCATTGTTATTTTCACTGACTTTTTAACATTGGTACCCAAACTTTAAGAAAACCGGCTCAAATTTGTAAATTTTGATGTCATGACATCACGTCATAAACAAGCGGTTTTGGCGCCATTTCTTGCAACTTTTCATGCAAATTTTGCACTAAAAGCATAAAATAAAACAAAAATTTGTTTTTACCGGTGAAAGATAGAAATATATTTCACTTGTGAACTCCGGAAGTATGTATTTTCACTTGTGGCTTCGCCACTTGTGAAAACACAAATTCCAGAGCTCACTTGGTGTAATATATTTCTATTTTACACTGGTAAAAACAAATATCCTCTATAAGTAAAATTAAAGTGAAAAGGAATAATAGTGTTTTTGGTGACAAGTCATATCACTGTTATACCTACCTGTTGAATATATCTGTATCGAATGTAAAACCAAGGCATCTGATAATCTTATCGTAAGGTTCTCTTAGCGCGAAGTTGTCCCCGAAATCATCCTCCTCTAGCCTATTACCATCATCATCTAAAATCTTCAGTGTAAGTTTTCCGTCCGGAGTCTTTACGATCGCCACTTCACTTATTGATGCTTCTAAGACACCGTCAAGAGATTTTAACTGGTAAGTATCCAAGAGCTCGTTGTTGACAGCCCTGAAAAATAAGGAAACATCGTTGCAGAAAGCCCGAATCTTTTACTCCATATACATGTATATCCATTTTAATGCATGTGTGTCCAGTGTAGATCCAGATCAGATGGCACATCCATGCAATCTGATCTGAATTTGTATTGGTCACATCTTGGTCTGAAATGACCTAATGAATCTAAAACCTAGTGTAGTTCTGATTCTGATCTAATGAACTATAATTTCTGATGGTAAACAGTGTGATGTATGAATTTAAAAGGCATGGCTACAGTAGAGCCTTTCACAATTTATTGGAAGATGCACGATTTTTTGACGTGTGATGACACCGAGCACACACATTTTGCAAAGAGTTGCTGTGAAAAAGCGTGCTGTTATTCAATTTGTCGTCAATGTGGCTGCTCCAACAGCCATTCTCAAAAACTGCAATATCAGAATTCTTCTAGTTATTTCTGTACTAAAGAGATTATTTATGAGTGTAAAATATAAGGATTGAATCAATATTTGATGGTTTTCATTTGGGTATGATAAACAGTTGGATTGTTTAAAGTACGCGAGAAGCCCTTCTGGATTCACACACTTTAAACAAACCAACTGTTTCCATACCAAAATGAAACCATCAAATATAGATTCAATCCTTTAAGAAGTTAGACCAGTATTAAACCAAGCCCTCGAAAAGTTAGCTCATTTTAAACAAACACATCTGGATCTTAATTGTTTAAATGAGGTCAGATACTTTAACATGTGACATCACTCACATGACTCATTCTACACGGGGGATGTTTTTTCGAAATTTCCAACATGGGTGAAAACACCGGATGACCTGATCTGGTATGCAAGAAATAATAGGAAATTGGTGCAAAACTGAACTATCGTTTCATAATTATAAATAGATCAGTATTAAACCAAGCCCTCGATAAGTAAGCTCATTTTAAACAAACAGGATCTAGTCTAGTTAATCTTAATGGCAAGCTTACAGTTTCAATAATTCCTGTATTGTTCAAAATCAGGGAATTTTATTTCACTTCATGCATATGTAACTACTTAGGAGCTAAATTTAACTCTAATGGTTACCATTAACGGCTTAAAGTGTTGACAAAAAATATACACTAATTCATAGACAGGAATGAATGGGATTTTGAAATAAAGCAGAGTTTATGGTAAAATACCTTCATAAATAGCATTTCAGATCAGCTTAGTAATAATGTTGGTAGCTAATTAAATCTGTGATTTTACAAAATATACAAATTACAATTTTAACCGAAATCCCTTCGTCAATTGAGCACAAAATAAGGTGTATGACTTCCAAGAAATGTTGAAATATGCAGCATACAGAAATTAATCAGGGCTTTTCATCAGAAAATTCGGAAGAGGCCCGGGCCTTTCCAATTGGGAAATTTACACGCAATAATAATTGTTTATTTTGGGAAAACAAAATTAATTGAAAGATGGGTTCTACTTTATGAAATTGAATAGTAATAGGTATTTTTAACTTAAATCTAATTTATTATGCACTTTATTATCCAGACTTCAATTTTCAAACACTCCTCCCAGGAGTTTTAACCATTTTTCGACATCTTACCTATCATTTTGGGAAGAGTTTCTGCTACAATTGGGAATAATTACTATATTTTTGGATTGGGAAGAGGCCTTTTATAAGCCTCTGTTATATAAGGATGAAAAGCCCTGTTAATACTTTCATCCATAATTTGAACACCTCTATAAAGTAATTTCAAACTCCTCCAACGGATAATGGAGTTAGGCGAATATAAAATTTAATGGATATGACCTTGAACTCTTGTTTGGCATTGACTATAAACAACACAACCAAGTTCCTAGCAGATATGACCTTGAACTCTGACATTAACCATAAGACCACATGACCCAGTTCCTAGCAGATATTACCTTGAACTTGTTTTTGACATTGAACATGAAACCACACAACCCAGTTTCTAGCAGATATGACCTTGAAATCTTAATTATCTGTGAAGACTTGCTATTAAAGGTGCCTAGTCAGGTAGCTGTACAAAAATTATATGTGTTTTCAAATATCAAAATATTTAACTTTAACTTCAGAAGACCTGTCATGCTATATTCCTTAACAACGAACATATGAGTGAATAATTGTTACTTAAATTCACTCACAACAGATCCTAAACATACTGATTTGTCCAAAACTTTTTCAGCTATTTACAGGCAATATATACAGTGGTACAATAAATATTAACCCTATCCTCCATAGACATTTCTTTATTTCATGGGCCAACAGTGTAGATCAAGATCAGCTGGCACATCTGTGCCCTCTGATCAGGATCTGCACTGTTCACTTTTTTATTTGTTATGTTATTTCTGACCAAAATGCGACCAGAGCAGATCCTGATCAGAGTACAGATGTGCCAGCGGATCTACGCTGGTCGCTCATGTGTATATATGGAGGAAAGGGTTAGCACTTGTATACCATTATTGCCTCAGGAATTCAGTGTAGATCTCGACTGGCCATTACATTTTGTGCTGTCCTACAGGATCTGCACTGTTTGCTCTTAGATATGTGACATTAGATTATTATTAATGAAAATGAGACCGAAATCGATCCAAATCAGGTGGCTCATCTACATGTACACTGTTTCACACACGTCAAAAAAAGTATATATGGAGTAAAGGGTTAATCACAACTGAGGCATTGAAGTATTTCACCCCAAACTGTGAATAGGCAGCTTGAAAAGATACATTTTTGTGACCAAGGACACTTTCCATGGTTTAAAATACTATTTCTACTTTCACTTTTGCGATTTTGTAGGCGACAATCTGATTGGTTCAAAGGGTTTGTGATAAAAGCGCGTTTTAGTTACTCGTGATCCTGATAGCCTAGCAGTTTTCAGGAAATGATTTTAATCAGGATTGCATTTTCATGAACGAGGACAATAACTCTTGCATTTTATAAATCATTTATTTTTTAACAAGCATTTCACTGAATTAAATACTTCATTGGAACCACTTTAAGCTCTAATGGTTGGACAAGAAGTCATTAAATCAGTGGCCAATTATATTTCAAGGGGTGAAAACAAAAAGGTCCTATCTGCTTCGCTATTTAGCTTTTCATAAAACCTTTTTGCATTCACCTCTAAAATTGTACTGTAATGGATCCAACTTGATTCCAATCGGTTCCTGTTGAGGAAAATTGAAACAATCATCAGCGAATATCTTGTATTTTAGGGTGAACGTGAAAAGCTTCTATATGCTTCTTTTTTCAATACGACATAAAACCATTTTGCTTTATCTCTATTATCTTTCTTGTGTCATGTTCCAAGAATATCCAAACTGCAGCATAAATTTGTCAGAAATCAATTCATGTCGGCAATATAATGCTCATACAGGTTTTATAATGTCTTAGATGAGCATTCTGAGATCGGCCTTGTGATCTGATAATGTCTGTAATTACCTATTGGTTGGACAAACAAGGGGAATTTTGTCATGCGGGGATTGAAAGACGTCTAACATTTCCCTAACTGCCAATTTATCTTTATTTGAGAATATTTTTTTTTTTTTACCCATTAGTTCATATCTACCCATTTTATCGTATGCACAATAATTGTAGATTCATATCAGATGGCACTGTTTGCTTTTTTATTTATTAGGTTATTTCAGACCAAAAAGCGAACAGTGCAGATCCTGAACAGACGGCACAGATGTGCAGGCTGATCTGGATCTAAAATGTTCGTCTATGCAATACAGATCTTTCTATGTAGTAAAGGGTCAACAGAGAATGCATATCTACTTAACCCTTTCCTCCATAGGCATAGACACACCTTTATTGCGTGCGCAAGCAGTTAAGATCCAGATCAGCCAGCACATGTGTGCCAGCTGATCAGGATCTAAACTGTTTGCCTTTGATTCATTAGGTTATTTCTGACCAAAATGGGACCTGTGCAGATCCTGATCAGCTGGCACGGATGTGCCGGCTGATCTGGATCTGCACTGGTGGCACATGCATAAAAATGCGTGTATAATTATGGAGGAAAGGGATAAGTATATGGTAAAACTAAAATGACCACCGGGAAATTATGACCATCCCAATAACAAGACCGTAATGTCCCTTCTAACAGTTTTGCATTAGTTTCTATCCCAAAATAAAGACTACCGCTCTATTAGGCCTAAAAAAAAAATAGGTTTGTTTCTGGTTACATCCTTGAAAAAACAATGGGTCGGTAGGTCGGCTTTCTTTTTTTTTTCTTCTCTTTTTTTTTTAAGGGGAAGGAACCAAAGTCCAAGTATATACCATCTTGTGTGTTAGTAAGTATATCAAAGATTAAAATTGTTCAATTTGTACAGTAGACTCCGGGTCATCGAATACATAAATGGTCAGCTAAAAATATTCTATTGCCCGGAGTGTTCGATTCGCCGGTAATCGTATACATCATTAAATCTGCATATATTTGTTGACAAGGGAGGTCAGGTAGATCGTGTTCTGGACAATACTTGTGATAAATATGCATCATTTATATGTTTATTAATTGATTAACAGACCCTTCTGTCATGTATTGCTACAAAATCAAAGTTTCAAATTATGTTATGTCACCGCGAAATTTACAACGTGAATGTAAAATAAGTATTAAAACAAAGACCTATATATTACCTATATAGGTCTTTTATTAAAACACTAACCAATGCGAACATATTCCATAATAAATTACATCCCAGTTTTATCTCAAGTATCATATTTCAGTATTATTGCATCATCAACCAATTTAACTCAGCTAAAAATGACAAATGTCACGTACACACTTCTTGTAGATCAAACGATTTCAAAGCAGAGCCGATAAAACAACACAGTCTTGATATGAGCCGACAATTTCTTCTGAAGTTGCATTTCATTGACGATTGGTATCAATGTTTACCTCCATACTGACTGTCAATCAAATTCAGTCTCCGTATGAAATTAACATGGAAGGCGGATCAAAGAAATGTACATTAATCTACGAGTATTTTTAAAACATTTTTGAGAAAATTTCTTTTTGTTTGTTTTTGAATTGTGCGGATTATGTGATAATTTAAAAGAGACAATGGAATTTGAACGTGGATTATTGTAAGTACATGTACCAATAACGTCTCGATAACGGATAGGCCTAGGTTCCTGTGTATTTGTAACAGATTTTTAACGCCCGATTGAATATGCTGTTTGAAAGAGGTGACAGGTTACAGTTTATTTGCCCGGAAATGTATCTATCTTTTTTAGAGGTATCTTTTAAGGTATTGAAGTGTAGAAAAGGGAAAACTCACTGCATTTTATACTTTAATTCCAATGAAACTAATAAACCAGTGTTTCAACTTAAAGTTGAATTGTTTTGCTTAACATGTAATATAAATAATTATTCTTTTAATTACAATTAGATGTGTAATGCCGTAATGTGGTTTAATGCGTGGATATTGTTGATTTGTTCATGGCTATTTTTTGTAAAAAAAAATATGTTGGATATACTTACCTTAATACCTACCACTTTTTGCAACCAATGTGCCTCACTTTCAACTCGTATTAAGTCGTTTTTAGCTGTATTCGTGATATTGTTGCAATTAACACATAATCAAATATATACATATCCCGTCAAAGATGGTAAAAGTTCTATCACTACCATCAAAGCAGGGTTCATAATTTGATCAGTGCTGTTTCTTTCACTCATTTTACGATACAGATATTAGTACATAATTGTTCACTCATAAAGCCATTATTAAACGATTCTGCATTTACGCCGTATCACGTATGCACTTCAAACAGAAATCTTAATCTATTTGCTTCCTTAATTCTACAATGAAGTCGTCGGTGGATCAAAAAGAATATTTTTACTGGCTCGCCGAACGTTGACATCCATGATTGTTTACCTCGGCGAATTCAATCATGGAATTAGCAACGTTGACCCGAAAGCACACGCAACGGGGTTTACATATCGAGGGTTGCATGCAAGACTGTCGTAACTCCTTTTTTATTTCAATGTAGTTACGACAATCTTGCGTGCAACCCTCGATATGTTACATGGACAAAAAATCACGCCGGAGAAGAAAGTGAAAGTAAATTTTCCAAAAATGAAACGGTGCTGGCTGTTATTTTGCACCGGACATTGTGTCCGAAAATAACAGAATTTTTCGTCGGTCAAAATCCCGGTCGGCTTTTCATACAATTTTTTTGGGAGGGCTGAAAAAAAGTTACGGTCGGCGCTATTTAGAGACGGTCGGTCGGGTAACCAGAAACAAACCTATTTTTTTTTTAGGCCTTAAGACTGCTATTTAACCCTTTCCTCCATGTACACTCTCTTTATTGCATGGGTGAACAATGTAGATCCAGATCAGCTTGCAAATTTGTGCTTTCTGATCAGGATCTGCACTGTTTGCTTTCTGATTTGGTTATTTCTGATCAATATTCGACCAGTGCAGATAGTGATCAGACGACACGGATCTACACTGGTCGTACATGTATAAATTTAAAATGAGTATATATGAAGGAAAGGGTTAAGACCACTTTTTAAAGTCAAAAGCCAAATTTGAAATTTAATTGAATTGCATTGTTAAAGTTAATGGCACTTGTATAAAGTTCTTTAGGGTTTTTATTTCAGTGTATGTTTTAACTACCAGTAGATAAAAGGCCTCTCATTTATGGAATGAAAGCTCCATTTCATGTCAAACATCATGTAAAACTTCCTTTGAGACTTTAAGATTTCCCTGGATAGTAATAAATCTAAGCATTCATGTTTTCCAATATATAGAATGATCTACTGCATTATCATTGTATTTCCTCACAGTTTAAATTTTTGTGTACTTAGTGCTAGGTTAACTGCACAGATCTGAATCCCATGTTAATCAGTGGAATCAAACCCCAGCAAAATTACACCATTTAATAATATGACTTAACCCTTTAGTCCATATATACGCATTTTTAGGCATGTGCGACCAGTGTAGATCCAGATCAGCCAGCACATCCGTGCCATCTGATCAGGATCTGCACTGGTTGATTTTGGACAGAAATAACCTAACAATTTAAAAAGCAAACAGTGCAGATCCTGATCAGACGGCATGGATGTGAAGGCTGATCTGGATCTAAATTGTTCGCCCATGCAATAAGGTGTGTCTATGGAGGAAAGGGTTAATAGAAATATATAATTACACAAATTTATTCCAGTGCCAATATGTCTTTTTTCGCTATTGCATGAAAATTTGTCCTTCTGTATTAATAAGATCCCTCCCTTTCTTGCAAACTTTTGAGCCAGAAACTCTAATTTTGCAAACAAATTGACCTCTAAACCCCCAGAGTGGGGTCTTGACCTACAAGGTAGGGCCATGATTTTGAGACATGATGCTCTGCCTTATGGCAGCGCTGTTTGTAAAAAAAATCATTAAGAGGAGTGGTTCTAATACAGAAATCAGTCAGAAATCAGTTATGTGAATGATAAATGGACAGACGCAAGGAGGGACCAGGCAATCACTAGAATGAAATACAACTGTCAATGATTTGAGACAAAAATGAGCAGTCAAGTTCATTTCCTACTTGTACCTCAACACAACAGTTGCTGTTCTAATTTACGACAACAAATTCTCCATTCCAGATAGGAAACGCTCAATAATTAAATGCAGCAAAATCAATCACTCTCATGATTAAAATGGCTCTTGTAACAGCCGGCAAATTAAAAGACAGTAACCCGATCCTTGACAAACACAACATTTATTTTTGGAACCAATTGATAAATAAAAAGTTGACTTAAGAACCATATAATCTCTATTAAATGCCCATGTGAGCATTACTTTGTACAAAAGTGCATCTATTACATGAATGTACAATGAATAATTACCCATCAAGTCTTTTTAAAGATTGCTTGTTACAGTATTGAAACACACAATAACCACATCACATTTTTTGTTACAGTATTGAAACACACAATAACCACATCACATTTAAATATTATGAATTCAAATTATTTCCACCTAGAAATATTTGTGTGCAATTTGGTTTGAACATATTATATAGTAAAATTTTGTGAACTAGACCCTCTCTTAATCTGGAAAAAACTGTAAGTCCCATTTTTTTACTGTCAGTCCCAAATTTAAGCTGTCAGTCCCATTTTTTTTCCTTATTTTATAATAAACAAAACATACACATACAGAAACATGGAATTTCCAGAATTCAGACTTATTTTTTAAGTGTTTTGTCAATAAAAATCTTATTTTGACACCAGTGCAAGTATCTATGTGTCACTTATTTATTCTCAGGACACAACACAATAACAAATGTCAAAACTGTAATTTCATGTATTTTTAGTAGGGATGGGAATGAGTAATCGAGTACTTGGGTATTCGATTTACGTTAGAGTACCCGAGTAGTTCATAAACTACTGGAGTACTCGATTACAGTTGATCTTACAAATCGTTGACTGGCAGTTGTTTGTGAACACCTTGCACCTGGTTTCCAATAAACAAGATGACACTAAGGGGCACACATATCCAATAATTGGTGCCCTTATGACGTTATTGTTTGATGCCGTAACACAGACAGTTTGCAATGATGAAAATTAACACCTCGATATTTTAAGTCTGACACTTCTCTTGTCAGCCTTTTATCTAATTTTGTAATCAAATAATTATATTCAAATGCGATTGTTGATTGGAAGTTTGCAAAACTGAAATAAAATCTGATTGAAGAACATACACTATTTTCACGATGTTTTCAAAAGTTGATGCTCGAAATGCATAAAATATGATTAAATATCATAAATGATATGTTTGTTTCCTGTAAATGTGTTGTTTATATCTTCTGGAGGGATTGATAATGACGGGCAGTCTAGCATGTTAATACCCGGTACAATCATTTAGAACTTAAAGAAGCTGATATTTCTTCTTAGGTTATAGAGGGTTTCGAGTACTCGAGTACTCGATCGGAAACAAGATCTGAGTACCCGAGTACTGATTTTGCTACTCGTTCCCATCCCTAATTTTTAGGAAAGTAAAGACAGCAATGCAAGATGACCGAGAGTGCAGGGGCATTTATTAGAGCATTGAGCATTTATAAGAATGGGTGGGGATTCATTGTTAGCGTGGTGGGCATTTATTAGGGGTTAGGGGCATTTATTAAGGTAAGTTGCATTTATTAGGGTAAGGGCCATTTAGAACAGGGAGAGCATTTAACAGGGTTTTATGGTATCTTAATTAATCTCACTAAAGTTTACACTGACCTTTCCAATACCAATTAAATCAGGTAAACAAAGTTCTTGAGACTAATTAAGGGAAGAAAACAACAACAGATTTTCCAATTTTCATTATCTGTCTAGCAGGAGTTTGGTTGTATTCAATTTTATAATAAAGATTTCAAAATTTTGAACTTAGTGTTTGCTAACCCTTAACTTCATTTATATGTGTTTAAATGCATTTGCAACCAGTGTAGATCCAGATCATCCAACACATCTGTGCCATCTGATCTGGATCTAGAGTTGTTGTATCTGAGAAAAAACATAATAAATCTAAAAGCATACGGTGTAGATCCCGATTACATGGGAACGATGTGCCAGCAGATTTGGATCTTCACTTATCATCTATGCAATAAAGGTATATTTTTGGAGTAAAGTATTAAGGCATAACTGCTTAGATAACTCCAACTTATGAGTCATATCTCAATCATCATTCAGTACCGTCATTGTTTGAATATAAGCCGCACTTTTTTTCCCAGAATTCGAAAGTAAAAAGTTTTGGGTGCGGCTAATACACAGGTTTGGCTGCTTATACACTTTGTTAAGCCATTTTCATCTGTTCCATCAGGTTTGGGGGGGTGGTGCGGCTTATACATGAGTGCGGCTTATATTCGAACAATGACGGTATTTGGCATGCTTTACTGTGAAAATATTATTTATTCATTAAAAAGACATCTTTCAATTTAACACTACTCCAAATATATGCCTTTTATCACATGAGCTACAAGCAGAGATCCTGATCAGAAGACATATCATTTTCATATGATCTGGATCTACACTGTTTGCTGGTCAGAAGGACCTGCAAAATCTAAACTGTTTGCCCATGGGATAAAAGTAGTACCGTCATTGTTTGAATATAAGCCGCACTTTTTTCCCAGAAATTGGCAATAAAAAATTGGGGGTGCGGCTAATACACAGGTTTGGCTGCTTATACACTTCATTAAGCCATTTTCATCTGTTCCATCAGGTTTGGGGGCGGTGCGGCTTATACATGAGTGCGGCTTATATTCGAACAATGACGGTATCTATGAAGAAATGGAGCAAACACTATTAACATCATCTTAGAATTTTTCCATGTAACTTATAGTATGATAAGTACAACTTATGTTTTAATTTTTTTTGTTTTGATAATTGAGACATATCCATATTTGTTCTGATTCCAATATCTTTCCTTATCAATGAAGTAAATTTATGTAAGACAAGCCTTTGTGGGACAAAAGGCAAGTCTAAATATCATAGTAGTAACCTATAACTAGTAACATAACTTACCTAAGATCTCCAACATAATGTGTTGCCCAAGAAAGCCGAACTCTAGATCGTGCAATCATGTGTATCAAATTTGTAGCACCATAAATGTGAGTAGCAGTTTCAAAAGCAGAGTTTCCTCTCCCTGAAATAAAATGAGTTTTATTTGTATTTCATTTTTTAGGAAATAACAGTTTGAAACACAGTGCCTAAGCTTTGCAGAACAATAAACAATGACATAGCAGTTTTTAAAACACAATGCCCAAGTTTTTTGCAGAACAATACATAATGACATGCGTGAGTTTTGCAGAAGACTAAACAAATGTTGTTGCAATTTGAAACACAATGCCTAACTGAACAATGAACAATTAAAGTGAAGTTTAAAACAAAGGGCCTAAGTTTTGCAGAACAAAACATGACATTAATGTCTGATACATAATGCCTATTAAGTTTTGCAGAACAAAACATGACATTAATGTCTAATACATAATGCCAATTAAGTTTTGCAGAACAAAACATGACATTAATGTCTAATACATAATGCCAATTAAGTTTTGCAGAACAAAACATGACATTAATGTCTAATACATAATGCCAATTTAGTTTTGCAGAACAAAACATGACATTAATGTCTAATACATAATTTTAAATAAGTTTTGCAGAACAAAACATGACATTAATTTCTAATACATAATGCCAATTAAGTTTTGCAGAACAAAACATGACATTAATGTCTAATACATAATGCCAATTAAGTTTTGCAGAACAAAACATGACATTAATGTCTAATACATAATGGCAATTAAGTTTTGCAGAACAAAACATGACATTAATGTTTTATACATAATGGCAATTAAGTTTTGCAAAACAAAACATGACATTAATGTTTAATACATAATGACAATTTAGTTTTGCAGAACAAAACATGACATAAATGTCTAATAAATAATGTTAAATAAGTTTTGCAGAACAAAACATGACATTAATGTTTTATACATAATGGCAATTAAGTTTTGAAGAACAAAACATGACATAAATGTCTAATACATAATGTTAAATAAGTTTTGCAGAACAAACATGACATTTATGTCTAAAACATAATGCCAATTTAGTTTTGCAGAACAAAACATGACATCAATGTATAATACATAATGTTAAATAAGTTCTGCAGAACAAAACATGACATTAATGTTTTAAACATAATGGCAATTAAGTTTTGCAGAACAAAACATGAAATTGATGTATGATACATAATGCCAATTAAGTTTTGCAGAACAAAATATGACATTAATGTCTAATACATAATGGCAATTACGTTTTGCAGAACAAAACATGACATCAATGTTTTATACATAATGGCATTTAAGTTTTGCAGAACAAAACATGACATCAATGTTTTATACATAATGGCAATTAAGTTTTGCAGAACAAAACATGACATTAATGTATGATACATAATGCCAATTAAGTTTTGAAGAACAAAACATGACATTAATGTCTAATACATAATGCCAATTAAGTTTTGCAGAACAAACCATGACATTAATGTCTAATACATAAATTAATGCCAAATAAGTTTTGCAGAACAAAACATGACATTCATGTCTAATACATAATGTCAATTTAGTTTTGCAGAACAAAACATGACATAAATGTCTAATACATAATGTTAAATAAGTTTTGCAGAACAAAACATGACATAATGTTTTATACATAATGGCAATTAAGTTTTGCAGAACAAAACATGACAAATGTCTAATACATAATGTTAAATAAGTTTTGCAGAACAAAACATGACATTAATGTTTTATACATAATGGCAATTAAGTTTTGCAGAACAAAACATGACATTAATGTTTTATACATAATGGCAATTAAGTTTTGCAGAACAAAACATGACATTAATGTCTAATACATAACGGCAATTAAGTTTTGCAGAACAAAACATGACATTAATTTTTGATACATGATGCCAATAAAGTTTTGCAGAACAAAACATGACATTAATGTTTAATACATAATGTCTATTAAGTTTTGCAGTAATGTTTGAAACATAATGCCTAAGTTTTGCAGAATAATTCACATATTAAAATATTGAAACACGATGCCTTAGCTTTGAAGGACAATACATGACAATAAACTTTAAACATAATGCTTATTTTGCAGATTAATTCATAACATTAAAATATGAAACAAAATGTTTAAGTTTTGTAGAACAATACATAATGATATAGCAATTTGAAGCAACTTAACATTACACTACATAAAAGTAAAAACACCATACTCAGGATCTACAATTTTTTTTTCGGTAAGAAATGAAATAATGTATCGCAAATCTGGATCGACACTGTTCGCCCATACCAAAAAGGCATATGAATGGAGTAATGTATTAAACAACAGAATGAATTCCATCATTCTACATACCAAGTATGAGAACTGTTTGTCCTTCATAATCATCAGTGTTTAAGGACATGGTCTCGTATCCCTCCACATGCTCGATCCCCGGCAGAGTGGGAATATTTGGCTTTGCGATACCTGTTGCGATTATCAGTTTTCTGAAAAGAGAGTATTCGACAGAATAATAATGAGCTACAAAGTATTTTTATTTCCACATGGGGCAATTATTGCCACAGGAAAATATGTATCTGGAGAAATTGACATAATTCCTTGGAATAACATTTTCTGTACTGTTATAATGTGTTTTATCATAAATATCGAAATAAATATCGAAATATAGAGACATTCTTTATTTGTGCAAAGTTTGATTGAATGGCATTTTGCTGTTAGACAGATTATGATAATTTTCTTTTTTATCGATGAAGGTGCAATGATGACTGCAGATGGCCTTTAAGACCTTTTAAACCTACTTTGTTTCAGTCCCAGACACTCAATGGAACAAACTACAGTTTCTGGAATGCTCTTAATGTTGGTCCTTCACGCATCATAATCTGTAGCTAATTGATGGGTCATAAAATAGAGATTATCAGATCACTTGGGGCTAATTTATTGCACATGGATTAGACAGGGAATGAAAGTCTTTGATTTTATGAGAGTGAATAGTCAAGAAGGTATTCTATGTTGAATGTACACAATATGAAACATGAAAAGAATTATCTTTTTAGGTTGAACACTGTTCAAGGTTATTATTATAATAATCCTGACAGAGAATAAAAATGGCAGTGTATTGGTTTTTTCTTCGTTTTTTAAATCGTTACAATAATGAAATATTGAATTCTGTAATACCGCATGATAACATCAGATAAAATCATCACACTGTAAGTAAGTAAGTATAATTTATTATAGTGATATTGTGTATAATATTTACAAATTATGATAATAACAAATAGTTTCAACACATGGCCGCATTGGGCTTATAAGTCACTTTAGTTTATTATACATTGGAACAGAATGCTTATAGTGATTACTGTACGGCATTTTAAATAAGTATGTGTATTATTGATATTTAAAGTCGCACAATAAGAAACAAAACTATACAAATGATATGTCTGAAAGAGAGTTGCAAACAATTAAGTACATATTACTTAAAGTTATTTCTATTTTTAAGCAAGAGATTTGTAAAAGTGCAGATAATTGATTGTACAATGTAGATTTTCTTCTAATCATACCGCTAACAATAAATTTTGACACTTGGATAAAATGGTTTTTTATCAAATAAACCAGCTTTTCTGAATCTAAAATTTAGAAAAAAAATATTAGTAGCAATTGCTTGTATAGAATATTGTCTCTGATGTCCTGATAGATGGAACACTTCAACAAGAATGAGTTTCATCTTCTACTTCACTTATATTATATATAATTTAATCATGTATGTGCACTTAATAACAAGAGCTTCGATTACTTGTTTTGCTTGTTATTAGCAGTTTCTGTACAATAAACTTCATTTAACAAAAACAAATAAAACACACAAAAATAGACACACATCTTACATTAATTTGTACTAATATAGGTTAAGCCATTTGCAAAAATATTTTTTTTAAAACATGCTTTTACATGTATTTCCTTCACAGTTATATAAAAATTTCAAACAATGAATAGCCAGTTCACATAGAGATTTCACAGTTCAACAGATGATTTTTCTGATCATTTATCACTGTTGAAGTCTTCATACTGCTTCTGTTCATCTTTTGGTTTCCTGAAAAAGAGGTAGTAATATCAATTTATCCAAACACAACTTTAAAAAGTTCTTCACAAATTGGGTGAAATTAATACCATATGATGTCCAGCATAAGAAGTTTTAATGTGGTCAAATAGATAACATGACATAATTTTGTATTATTTATTCATCGATACTTTTAAAATGAAGATATTTTTGAATGGATGACTTACATTTGAACTATGATTTTTATTATGTTTAAGAACAACAATGGTGTTCCTGCATGTTTTCTTTTTAGACAGCAGGTGTTCATTGGAAAATAAGAAGCACTCCGAAATGTCATTTATGTAGGCCTCATCACCCAGGTTAAACTCTATTTCGCGATTCTGTAATTTTTTCAAAAAACCCTCCTGTCATAAGTTTGGTAGTTGCACATCACACTTCTGAAGTAATACTTCATAAGGCATTTTACATTTTTAGCCAAACGCTCAACTGCACTTGCAGGCGGCATCCATGTCTGTGGGTTTCTAACCTGTTGTTGGTTCTTTTATGTTGGGTTAAAATTTGGCGAATTTCATCATATGAGAAAGTGAAAGGATCAATATTTTTTGGCGAATACAAGAATTTTACAAATTGTTTGTCTGTTGGTTTATGATTTAGTTTCAGAAATCCAATAAACTCATTCAAACTGATAAATAGTTGATGCTCGTGTGTTAAAATATGTAGACCAGCAAGAGCAGTTATATTGAAAGCCATCAGTGATGTTACATCTGAAAAATAAACTTATCTAAAAAATCATGCAGTCTATGATAGCTAAATAAATATGTCAATTTGTTATTATAACTTAATAACGCTGATGATAAAAAATCAAGTTAAATTTGAAGTTATAAATTCAACTTAGTTTCTGTGTGTTAAACTGCCTTCCCTAAATTTTAATTCTAAAATGCTCTTCCAGAAAGACAATTAAACCATTTCCTCCATATACGCATTTTATCGCAGGAACACACAATGTTGATCCAGATAAGTCAGCACATCCATGCTGTTTGATCAGGATCTACACTGTTCGCCTTTTTTGGGGGGGGGGTCAGAAAAAAACCTAATAAAATAAAGAGCAAACAGTGCATATCCTAATCAGCCGTCACATATGTGTCTACTGATCTGGGTCTACAGTATTAGCCGATGCCATTTAGGAGTATATATGGAGGAAAAAGTTAAAGATGATGCGTATAAATGGAATAAAAAGAGTAAGTTTTGTCATAGATTTAACACAAGTATGAAAATACTATTTGCATTGATGCGTCTTTTTTATTTTGCCTTGAAAAAGGTAAAGTAAAAATATTTTAAATTCAAAAGGTGTGTAACGGTAATATATTATTATTACTTACTTTGTATATTTAACAATAAATATATATTGAAAATGTAAAAAACTCACCCTTTCAAATTTGGCATCCACAGAATGAATCACAGAAAACACCTGTCTCTTCTAATCATGTAACTTCATTCATGTATTTATGTATTTTGCAAGTCAGAACCGAGTTACATGGAGGGATGCTAGGCCACATGGGGTCAGTTGAGATGTGCTAATGGCTATTTTATTGCTTTACATCAGCACTAGCTAATCAGCTAATGATATGCCATGATGTTAACCACTGCTCAATTTGAGCTCTTTGGTGTAGGTTGTTCCTTACACTGCAGAGGTGATCTTAATATTTCACTGTACCATTTTAGTGGTGGTAGTAAAGTTCAAACTTTCTGCTAATTAAACTACGTCATTAGCCCACCACCCCACCCACACATTCAGGATGAAAACACTATCTGCAATGAAAACAAACAACTCATCACATATGATCAAGAGGCATTTTCTGCTGTAACCTTTATTATCAGGCAATTAGCATCTTTATTCTTTATTATCTAGCAGTTGATTGTAAACATTAAAGCTGCCTATTCACAGTTCAGTTTGGAATACTTGAATGTCTCAGTTATTGGTTCATATTAATTATACCAATATAAAATGCATACAAATGGGTATCATTAAAGGAGCTTATTTCACTGAAATTTTGGACTTATATGTAGATTTTAAGATCTTTTGTGAGTGATTTTACTCAAAAGTAATACCATAACAACTTTGGCTCTAAACATATCCACTCGTATATTAACTGTGTAAGAATATTGCATCACATATACTTTGTTTACAGGTTTTGTACAGTTTGTATTACTGAGGTATCATTTAATTTCGCTGGCACAAAATTTCGCGCAATTGCCGAAAAAGACTGTTTCACGCGGATGTAAATATGCGCAAATCCAATTTTTCAAAAAAAAAAAAAAAAAAATTATTATTGATATTTTACCAACCCGTTATCAATACCTATTGTTTATTTGAACACGCAAGCTAATCATGTGTCAGTTGGCCCCCTGTCAATTATCACTTCCTTTGTTGGTCAATTATCAGACCGCTATTTATTCGGCGCCGCTAATTGACATGGGACCCGTTTGATCCATCTATCTGGACCATTCATATCATAATTGGCATGTTAAATTTCGTACCCGTTTTATGGTCTAAAGTGTCAATTAATTGCGAAACAGTTACTCAAAATAGTGTTGATAAATTAAAAATGAGATAACAACGATACTATATGGTAAAACGTGACCAGACCTAAATGCGCGGACTAAATTGTCTTCAAGTTTTGAAGTAACATTAAAAATATTCCAAAAGAAATTAGACAGTTATAACTAATTTTATTTTCTTTACTAACAAAATTATTCGATACTTCTAATTTATATCAAATTGCGATACAGGCAACTTTATATAAAGGGTAGGTCCATTAGGACATAGCAAGTTTCGGATACGTATGTGGAACTTTTTGGTTAAATTTTAGCTTAGGTTTTAAATTAGCGCACTGGCCCGGGCGTGAAATACGCGAAAATTAAGCCATCGCTAAATAAAATTATACCACAGTATAAATTTTGATTTTTGAAATCACCTCAGATTTTCATCCTGATTCGTGACCAGGCACCTTTAATGCAGTGAAGGTTGTTTGTTTGGTTTTAGAGATGGGAAAACAACATGCTTTAATGCTGATTAAAACTGGATAACATAACCATTATTGGTAAGGTTTGTATCTGCACACCCTCATAAATCAAATTGTTTTTTCAGATTTAATGTCAACAGTTTGTTTTTGTTTATAATTTATTGTCTAATTTAGGTATAACTGATCTGGAAGTATGAAATGTCAAGCAAAACTTACCAGTAATTTATTAGTATAGTGCAAGAAATTTAATTGTATTTGATTGGCCATAAATAAATGACATGCACCAAAAAAATTCCCCTTTTCTAATGTTTTCATGTATTGATCCAGATCGACTTGTTAAACAGTATGGTAAGAATTTCTTAACCCTTTACTCCATATATACACATTTTATCAGACATGTGCAACCAGTGTAGATCCTGATCCATGATATCCTACCAGGACTGTTTGCTTTTTGGTCAGAAATACCGTGGTATCATTTAATTTAGCGGGAACTAAATATGGATCATTATAATTGAACGATTGGCATTTTTGTGCAGACATAAATTCGCGCAATTGTATTGCTCCTATAGGATACTATCGTCAATTTTGGCTTAAGTTTGATTTCGCACACATCCCCTAGCGCGAAATACGCGAAAATTAAACCACCACGAAATATCACAGTAACCTAATAAATCAAAAAGTGACAGTGCAGATCCTGATCAGATGGCACATGTGTATTGGCTGATTTGGATCTACAATGTCCGCCCATGCCATATGGAGAGGGCAAAAACTCAAGAGTTACTAATGCAATTTGTAACAATTAAAGAGCTTTAATTCAAGAGTAACTTAAGCAATCTGTGGGCATAAAAGAGCAATAACTCAAGAGATACTTGAGCAATCTGTGAAAATTAAAGGGCAATAACTCAAGAGTAACTTAAGCATTCTGTGGAAATTAAAGGGCAATAACTCAAGAATTACTTAAGCAATCTGTGGAAATTAAAGGGCAATAACTCAAGAGTAACTTAAGCATTCTGTGGAAATTAAAGGGCAATAACCCAAGAGTTACTTAAGCAATTTGTGGAAATTAAAGGGCAATAACTCAAGAGTTACTTAAGCAATCTGTGGAAATTAAAGGGCAATAACTCAAGAGTTACTTAAGCATTCTGTGGAAATTAAAGGGCAATACTTCAAGAGTTACTTAAGCAATCTGTGGAAATCAAAGGGCAATAACTCAAGAGTTACAACAGTAATTTGTAACAATTAAAGGGCTATAGGTAGCATTCCCAAGCTGCCTCTTAATTTAGGCCTCCCATACACCAAGTTTGGAGTCAATTTGCCAAAACAAACTCAAGCAATTAAGTAAAAACTGAATTTCTATTTTAAGCAACAGTGACCTTGATCTTGATCACAGACACCTGGGTAGCAATCCCAAGCTGCCTCTAGATATAAGCTATCCAAATACCAAATTTGGAGTCAATAGCCCAAAGCAAACTCAAGTAATTAAGTGGAAACTGAATTTCTATTTTTAGTCACAGTGACCTTGACCTTAATCACAGACACCTGGATAGCAACCCCAAGCTGCCTTTTGATATAAGCTAACCATACATTAAGTTTGGAGTCAATAGGCCAAAGCAGACTCAAGTTATTAAGCAAAACTGAATTTCTATTTTTAGCAACAGTGATCTTGACCTTGATCACAGACACCTGGGTAGAGTCCCTAAGCTGCCTTTTGATATAAGCTACCCATACACCAAGTTTGGAGTCAATAGGCCTAAGCAAACTCAAGTAATTGAGCAAAGACTGAATTTCTATTTTTAGCAACAGTGATCTTGACCTTGATCACAGACACCTGGGTAGCAACCCCAACCTGCCTTTTGATATAAGCTACCCATACACCAAGTTTTGAGTCAATAGGCCTAAGCAAACTCAAGTAATTGAGCAAAGACTGAATTTCTATTTTTAGCAGCAGTGACCTTGACCTTGACCCTGTGGTCATGATTTGAACAACTTTATAGACATCAGTGCCAGGATGCTTCAGGACAAATTTGGTTGAAATCCATCAAGTGGTTTCAGAGGAGATGTTGTTTAAAGGAAATTGTTGACGGATGATGGATGCCGGACGACGGTTTGTTTGTTTGTTTGTTTGGGGTTTAACGCCTGGTTTCAACACCTTTCTGGTTATATCCCGGCGGTCAGTCCACCTAACCGGTGTTCCTGGGTCTCTAACCAGTACTAACCAATTTCTCCGCAAGCGACTGACTGCTTCCTCACTTGAATCAGAGGACAAATGACTCTCAGACGCAATGTCCGAGTTCAATTGTCACGGAGAAATTTTTCCAGCCTCGGCTGGGGATCGAACTCACTACCCCTGGATTGACAGTCCGATGCTCTATCCACTGAGCTAGCCGGGCGGCCCGCCGGACGACGGACAAAGACCGGTCACAATAGCTCACCATGAGCCTAAGGCTCAGGTGAGCTAACAAACGATCAACAAGCAACCACTAGTTGAAAATTAGAATTTGTCCCACATCTTATTAAGGTTGTACACTTCTTACAATATTGAGGGTTGCATGCAAGACTGTCGTAACTCCATCTTTATTTCAATGTAGTTACTACAGTCTTGTGTGCAATCCTCGAATTATTATGATATTTGTAAGACCTCTTCACAATTGCTATGGCACTTAATATCAAGTATTTCTGCTTCCTCAATGCTGTAATTATTTGTATGAGTATCTGTAATTAAGGGCTATTTTACTGTGAAAATTCACACAGAAGGACCAAATAACAGTTTTTGCTTCTGATGATGTTATTAAAAACCAATTTGCTGCAGCATCATTAAATTTTGTGAAGGTTTGAAATACACGTATTTGTGCTAGGGTAAAAGGGCAAATTTAAACCCAAGCAAAATCACACCATTTAGTAATAACATTTCTTGCATACTGGATAATTATTTCCACATGATTTAACGGGGAAAGAAAATCTTATCTTTTCCCTAGGTCTTCCAGTATCTGACGTAATTTATTCAAGTTAGTGACGTCATTTAGAAAACAAGAGCCGTCAGTGACGGGTTATGCTCCCCGACGCTGCTTTGTCACAAATATTTTTTTATTAGTACAGGAAGAACTTGTAAGAAAGCAATTGCATTTGAAAGTTTTCTTTAGAATTAAAAGAGAAAGCATTGTACAGTATTTGAAAAAATTATAAAAGGGATATCTTTTTTCAAATATGTTTGTTTGTTTGTTTGGGGTTTAATGCTCGCTTACAGGCGGACAGTTCACCTAACCATCGTTCCAGGGTTTGTTTGTTTGTTTGGGGTTTAACGCCCGTTTTATAAGTAAGAGAAATTTCAAAGGGCAATAAATCAAAAATCAATAAAGCAAGAGTTATGGTTCTTTTGCAATGCACTGCTCCTCATTGAGATCTATCTACTTATGAAGTTTCAACTTCATAACTCTTATACTTTGTGAAATAAGCCCTGGACAAAAAGTAAGTATGAGAAATTTCAAAGGGCAATAACTCAAAAATGAATAAAGCAAGAGTTATGGTTCTTGTGCACTGCACTGGTCCTCCCTGAGATCTATCTAGTTATGAAATTTCAACTTCATAACTCTTATACTTTGTGAGATATGCCCTGGACAAAAAGTAAGTATGAGAAATTTCAAAGGGCAATAACTCAAAAATGAATAAAGCAAGAGTTATGGTTCATGTGCACTGCACTGCTCCTCAATGAGATCTAACTACCTATGAAGTATAGTCTTCATACCTCTTATAGTTTTTGTGTAATTGTCCGGACAATATTATGACGGACGGACGAACGGAAAAACGAACGAACGAACGGACGAACGAACGGGACGGACGGACGGACAAAGCGGCAACTATATGCTCCCCCGAATTTCGGGGGGAGCATAATAAGGTTTACGTTAACAAAAATATTTCAACTTAAGGAATCAAAATTTAGTTTGTATACATGTACACAAATGTTATGAACAATAATAGGTATGCAAGAAAAAGTATCTTGCATGGGACTTTCGGTAAAGATAGAAAAATCTGTCACCTCGGGTGAACTGTTTTGGCGGGAACTCCGCAGAGCCTCGTTCCCGCAAAACAGTTCCCCCTCAGTGACAGAGTTTTCCATCTTCACCTCACAGCCATGGAAGATACTTATATGTATGTCTTAATAGAAATTTTAAATTGTGAAAATTTGTATGTAAGAGCAAATAATATTATATTATTTGTGACTTTTGCATGAAAATTCTTCTCTGTAAAATTAAATGATGCCACAGCAGTGAAAGCAAAATAGTAGCAGTGGATCCTATTGATGATTCTACCAATCAAGTGCCAATCGACCATATTATGCTAATACAACTGATGAAGGGAGATAATTTGTGAAAGAAGTAAAAGAAGGTCACAACAATGCAGACAATTCTTTATTTTACACTATCAAGGCCTAAACTCTCAAAAATGTAAGATATATGAAACACTCAAAAAGAAACTTCTGCTACAAATTTATTATAAAATTTTATAATCATATAGCTGGTGGGCAGGCTAAATAGGTCTAACTGCCCCCCACCTCTACCCTACCCCACCTACCCTCACTTTGACTTCAGGATAGCTTAGGGTGTTTGCTACTTGACAATCAATATTTGTCTTTGATCAATTTCCTTGAGCAGGTTCTTCTGCTTCGGCAAGCCATTTTTATTTATTTTGTCTCGTCTGTGGACAGACCATGTTTATTCAGTCAAGAGAATTAATCACAAACTTTCTGTCAGAGAAAAAAATGTCTGCCATTTTGTTGACTGTATTATGTTCAATAAAATCTCTGAACACCATGGTCTAAAACTGTGGTGCCATTCAACAAAACATGTTTGGACAGCCATGGACTAACATGGCCAGTTCATGGTTGGACTGCCATGTAATAACATGGCCATTTCATGGTTGGACTGCCATGGACTAACATGGCCAGTTCATGGTTGGACTGCCATGGACTTACATGGCCGGTTCATGGTTGGACTGCCATGGACTAACATGTCCAGTTCATGGTTGGACTGCCATGGACTAACATGGCCAGTTCATGGTTGGACTGCCATGGACTAACATGGCCTACCATGGTAGGTGACAAGGGTCTACTATGGTCAAAAATCATGGTTCCTTATGACGGAACAATCTGTAAAAATAAACTAATTTAGATTTTCATGTTTTTTATATAGTGTAACCATGGATAATCATGGACAATAGAAGTGGTTAATTATGAAATTATCATGACAGATAATAATTTGTTGAATAAAATCTAAGTACACCATGGTTTACCATTGACTAAACTGTGAGACCATTTAACCCTTTCCTCCACAGACACACCTTTATTGCATGGGTGAACAGTGTAGATCCAGATCAGCCGGCACATCCATGCCGTCTTATCAGAATCTGCACTGTTCACTTTTTGATTTGTTAGGTTATTTCTGACCAAAATGCGACCAGTGTAGATCCTGATCAGACAGCACAAATGTGCTGGCTGATCTGGATCTATACTGTTTGCACAGGCGTAAAAATGCGTATATATGGAGGAAAGGATTAATATTGTAGTTGAGAACAGTTCATGGTTACCATCAGTTTTATCTGGAAGGTCCCTCAGTATTTATTATTAGTAGGGATAGCAACAAGCTCAAGTTACCGAGTACTCGATTGATCATCCGAGTATTGAATACTAAATCTACTACTCAAGAACATGGATATAGTATTTTAAACCATGGAAAGTGTTGACAGCATGCATAAGACATATTTTATTGAAGATATACGTGTTTATGTAGTATTTCAATTATTTCTAATGAAATGACATCTTCAGATCATTTTGCAAGCGTTATAAATCATGCCTCCTGTGTTGACAATTTCTATAAATAGTAATCGGGGAAAACCGCTATAGCTTATGTACCGTGTCTGCTGGCCTGATCATCAAATCTAATATTTTGTTAGATCTGTCTTTAGTGAGATCGGTTACACGTGTACTTGAGGATTAATCTTGACTTTTTTACTGGTGAATGACGCAAACCAATTTATGAATATTAATGAAATAAAAAAAGTAACGCCGCAGTGATGCCCAGTATCACATTCTAAAATTGAATAAAAAATAAAACATAATTTTCTTTTTCATTTATCTTAATTTATCTTGAGTATGTGGTACATAAATAAAATAACTTGAAGATGACACTAGATGGGTGTTCAGTTGAACAGTTGTGTCGCCCTCTGGTGCTATGTTGGAATAAAAATGCAAGTAAAAAAAGGGGCATAACTCCATCAAAGAATTTGGCATCATCATGAGCATGTTGTCATAAGCAATATAATTTGAAAGTTTGATGTAAAAATATTAAGAAATGACAAAGTTATAGCCAACGTTAAGTTTTCGTGTAAAAATCCAAGTACAAAAAGGAGCACAACTCCATCAAATGTGAACTTGACCTTGAGAATTTGGCATCATCTCGAGCATGTTGTCATAAGCACAGGAGTTTGACATTCTTGTTAATAATAAAAAAATAGATTAGTCCGAGTTCTCGAGTACAAATTTTACTACTCGTTGCCATCCCTATTTATTAGTCTTAGACATGATGCAAATTCCTTCCAATGTCCGTCTTAATTCTTTCCTCCATATAAATGTCTTTGGCCTTGAAGAACACTGTAGAATGATCAAGATCTTCCATCTGATCAGGACCTTCACAGTTCACTTATTGATAAATTATTTCTGACCAAAAAGTGAACAGTGCAGATCTTGATGAGATGGATCTGATCTTGATCTACACGTGTATAAAATGAATATTAATATATGGAGTGAAGGTTTAAGTTCATTTAGACTTATTAGGCACATACTTTATGTAACGATGTTGCATATTTACTTGCACAATTAGTCCCAACCATGCTTAATTGTCTGTCTGAGTACCTGTGTAATCATTATTTTGCAATCATTGTTACAGATGAGGATAGAATCGGATATTTTCTGCCATGAAGTATTGTTCAATGAGCTGCACAATCACCAATTGTTGTTAATGATGCCAATAAATGAAAATACAGGGAAATCCAGTTGTGAAGTCCACCTTAAGGACTGAACAAAAGTACTGTGAATTCAATAATAATTATGGTGTACAAAATTTTACGGATTTCATGGACAGTCTGACATGATTGACGAACAAATTAAAAACCCTATTGAAATATATGCTAATGGACTAAAGTCTTGTCAGGTCTACAAAAACAACAATATCTTTATTGTTTTTATCGCACACTCATAAATCTAATAATGATGGAAAGAGGACTTTTATATGTGTTCAGTCTCATGACAATCTTAATTCTGAAACTGATTTTAAATACAGGCGATATAAAGGACGCAAAATTTCGAGGTTGTTACTTCACATGTTTAAAAGATATTATGGGAAAGCATACTGGGGAAGACTTTTGTCAATAAGTATAGAATTGTTCATACACATATTTTTCTATGAAAAACCACAAATTGATGAATCCACAAAAATGCCTCTTAAGGCCAGAGAAAATAAATTATTAGATTCTCATCCGGATTTGGGGAAAAAAGGGGGCGAGTGGACACTTTTTAATTTTTATTTTTTTATTAACGAAATACCTGAGAACAGAAGTAAAAACTAACTTAAAATTTTGAGACAATGGCATTTATAGTTAACAGAACCTTTGGTGTAGGATATTAGTCCATCTTTTCAATTTCTTCCAAAAAATCAGGATAACAACTTACCAAAGCATAAAAGTAGCAGGTTGGTGCCTATTCTTGCTTCAGTCTTTAATAGTGACACTATCACCTTCGGTAAGCTTTGAAATGATGAACATTTTATATATCCGGGATGGTCTAAAACCTGTTATGTCCGGAACAGAATATGTTCCGATTTTTTTGCCAATACATTTTTTTGGGGCGGGTGGTTTTGGACAGGGGCGGGCGGGGATGAGAATCTAAAATATTTTTTTCTATTGCCTAATGGAAAACCATGAAATTTTATTCCCATGAAATTAATACATTTATACAAAGCTTAATAGTAGGTGATCTTTTTTTTACAGTGGAAAATACTGCAAAGCTGTTAGGCGAGGCATCAAAATTTGAATTATCTCAATTTCAGTGTGGTCTTAACCCTTTCCTCTAGATATACTCTTTCACGCTGTGGGTGAACAGTGTAGAGCCAGATCAGATGGCAGAATCACTGTTTGCCTTTTGATTCATTACATAATTTCTGACCAATAAGCAAGCAGTACCGATCTAGATAAGATGTGCTAGTTAATCTAGAAGTTCACTTGTCACACTGGCTTTAAAACATGTAAATCGAGTAAAGGGTAAACTGTCATATCAAGTTATCGCATTTCGAGTAATCACAGTTGAACTGTATTTAAGTAAAATCTAAGCAACCAAGATAGAACCATTTTTGTGACATTCACCACTCCTGGATATTTTGATATCTTTCGCCCCTGGTTTATGATGATTTTATGATGCCAACATAATAATATGATTGAGGAAATTCGCTGGCAGTATACGTCTCAATATTGTCTTTTACAGACGTTAATGCTACGGTTCCTTCGAAAGAGAATAAATATTTTCTGACTTCTGCTTTATTTGGAAAATACTGCTTCTTTTCTGTCATTTTTATTGTAGTTAATTCTAACTTTTCTGTATTTTTGAGCAGGCAGTATACGGCCTGTTAATCACTGTTCATGACCTTAGTCACACACTACCAGCCTAGACCCAAATCAGCTTGCATGACCACACTGTTCAGTATTTTCTGACGTCTGCTTTATTTGGAAATGAAGCTTTGTCTGTCATTTTTATTGTAGTAATTCTAACAATTCTGTATTTAAGAGCAAGAAGTATACTTCCTGAAAATGTTCAAGTCTATATTTATGATCATTTAGTATACCGCCTGTTAATCATGGTTCATGACCATAGTCACACGCTACCAGCATAGACCCAAATCAGCTTGAATGACCACACTGTTCAGTATTTTCTGACGTCTGCTTTATTTGGAAATGAAGCTTTGTCTGTCATTTTTATTGTAGGTAATTCTAACAATTCTGTATTTGCGCCAGAGGTATACTTCCTGTTAATGACCACAGTCACATGGTACGAGCACAGACCCAAATCAGCTTGCATGACCACACTGTTCACTATTTTGTAATTACTTTCCTTCAAATCCTGGACTGAATGATTCAAAATCTAAGAAATTACCATAAATACAGTACTTAAAATCATGAAAAAGACGATTTTGCTGATTCCACTATGATCCAAATTCCAAGAAATTACCATAAATACAGTACTAAAAAATAATGAAATAGACACTTTAGCAGATTTTACTATGGTTTGATCACGACCCACTTATCAGCTTCAACCACTAAGATTCCAATTCAATTCGAGATCAATTGCGTTAACAACGCCATTAAAGCAATCTTGGCATAAACCCGAAATCAGATTTTTTCCTGTCTGTGTTTTGTATTCCTTTTGAGGTATTTACGTGAGATACAGACTTGTGACATTCAGTTTGGGAGTCAGTGGTTTTTAAGTGTCTGTTAGAGTGATTTGCATTTTTTATTGATATATTTGCAAAAATAATGAAAAAAGTACTTGCAAATATGAAACTGATACCATTAAAATTAAAGAAATTATTTAATGTTACTTAGGTGTTGAGATTTCAAAGTGATTCAGTATACTTAGCTTATGTTCAGAAGATCCGCACAAAATGTATCATCATGATAGTTTTACAAAGACACAGGTTTTATTTTTTTTTTTTTTGTTAACTTATAGTAAGAATAAGCTATAAAAAATGGATCACACTGACCTGCTACTGAATATGGTATTATTACTAACTATGTAATACTATGTAATTAATAAGATTGGTTCATCATATCATAAAACGTCTCTATAAGGACACTTGAATTGATGAATATCCTGTTGCTATTCGGAACAGTGATCGAGATTATTGTCAGCTAAGTGCTTACAATAGACGATTTGGAAAATACTGATTTATCAAAATGCAACCTTAAAATTACTGCATTATGATATTATAATCATTAATGTCAGCATCAATTATGTCTGTTTTATATAAATCATATCTCCGCTGTATGATGGCCCATATGATGAATTACAATTTCGGTATTTCATTCATGGTGCTCTGTATGGTTGCATGACGAAAACCATTGTTGATGGATGTAATTTTTTCAAATAGGATTTTATCAGTAAACGTAATTTCGTAATTTAACAATTCCCCCAATTATTAAGTAAAAATGGACAAGGATATGGTTCAATCAATACACAAATGCTTTAACACAAACATGACAAATACTGTTGATTAACGCAAAAATCATCCATCATTCAAAACAACATCTACATTATTGGACTTCATAATTGGTGATCGAGTGCTAGCCAATTGAATATAATAGAACAGAACAGCAGTTTTATTGGGTATAACTTAACCCTTTTCAACATATATATGCATTTTGTCCTGTGTTTGACTACCATCATTGTCTGAATATAAGCCGCACTTTTTTCCAGAATTTGGCAGTAAAACATTGTGGGTGCGGCTAATACACAGGTTTGGCTGCTTATACATTGCGTTAAGACATTTTCATCTGTTCCATCAGGTTTAGGGGGGTGCGGCTTATATATGAGTGCGGCTTATATTCGAACAATGACGGTAGTGTAGATCAAGATTAGCCGGCATCTGTGCTGTGTGATCTGGATCTACAGTGGGCGCTTCTTGGTCAGAAGTAACCTAATGAATCTTAAAGCGAACAGTGTACATCCTGATCAGATCAGATGGCCTGAATGTGCTCCCAAACCAAAATGCATCTTTGCGACAAGCTTGCAGCAAGCTTGCAACAAGCTTGTGGCTAGCTTGTTTCGTTAAAGTAAGCTTACATAGAAGATTGCACTAGCTTGCGCAAGCTTGCAAGCATTTTTCTTTATAAGATGCAAGCTTGCACTAGCTCGCTTTAAGGTTGTGCAAGCTTGCGAATTAAGGTTGCGCAAGCTTGCTGCGCGGTTCCAATTCTAAGCTTGCGCGAGCTTAATATGCAAGCTTGTCTTAAGCTTGCGGCAAGCTTGTCGCAGGGTTAAAATTAAGCTTGCGATTTTGGTTTGGGACTGGCTGATCTGAATGTACACTGATCATCCAGGAGATAACAGCCAAATCCCATGGAGATAAAAATAATTTTTTTTTGTTTGTTTATGCTGCCTTTTATAATTATTGAAACTGACGGAATATGAACGAAGAAAGTTTAAATCAAAGTTAGCTCAAAATTCCAAATAGAAATTAATCATTTATAGCATTAGTAAGTAAGTTAGTAAGTATTTATTTATTTCAGTGACATGTGCAATATACCAAATTATATACAAATGTCAAATATTAAACAAAACATAAATTAAGGCACTTGGCCCAATGAGACTATAAGTCACCTATATTTTGGATAATTATTTTTTTATATTATTTTATTTTTTTATATTATAATATTTAATTGGCCACATGTTTCTTTCTCATGTAGTTATAAGCCATTCTAGTTTTCAAGATGTAATTAATCATGATAACCGCTGCTCAAGTGACGAGTTTCTCGCACTTAATTGTGAATGAAATCTGTTGACAGTTCCGTCATGCCTCTTAAAGAGTAATAATAGTACTGAAGAGATATGCAAGACTCTTCAAACAGATCTGCAGACAGTGAATTGATTCGCTTGTCTAAAAATTACCGCTTGTTAGTAATCTGAATATTGTAATTTCAGATTTCTCGTCTTGGGTAATTTCGGAGAACATCTCGGTAATTTGTTGCCATTTTGGTTTAATTTGGCTTAAAACCGCGTCACAGCATGTTGCCTCTTATTAGTGCACTCATTCCCTCACTTTTATTTCATGTGATCTTTGCCCAAGATTATAAAATCTAGAATCTCGCTTTTACGAGTAATCTACAGTCCTTAACACTTTACAAGGACAATCATACAAACCTGTTTTAGGTGTTTTGACATGCATATAATACATGTATCATAATAAGTATAATATTATGCATATGTACACTATGCAAAAGTTTTAAAATCATGTCGGTGTCATAGGGTTGAATAAATATATTAAAATCTCAAAGTGAATTTATTTGTTTGTTTTTTCCCAAATTACTTACTTTCATTTGACATTTCAGCCAGACCTGAACTCTTACCCGGGATCCCTCACTGACAGAGCAAGTGCTCTCCTGACTGAGCTATCCCGGCCACTTACACATCTTCTCACCAGATAGTCACAGTGACTTAAAACTGGTACTGCGATATCTGTATACAGTAAAACTTCGGTAACTCGAACATCGAAAACTCGAGCACTCGGGAAAACTCGAAGTAGTTTTGCTGGTCCCGGCAATTTTCTTATATATTCTATATAAAAATACCATGGAAAACTCGAACTTCGAAAACTCGAATTCTCGAGGACAGGTGTCGGTCCCTTGAAGCATATTTCTTCTTTGTTTGTATTGGAAAACTCGAGTAATAAACGACAGATAAAGTGTTCGCACCTCGCGGGAGTAATTGGCAAACGGTGACGCGTAGTTTTTCACACGTTGTGACGGGTTATAAGTGGCAGTTTATTGTCAATCGCCAGCATCTATTGTGTTTTAATTGATCTGATTAAAGCTTTAGCTCAAATAAAAGAATATGAAACGAGGTTATTTATTGTTTTTATGTTGACGGGACCTAGTAAATTTTACATGCGTATAAAAATAACGACGCACCGTTTGAAAAGTTTACTAGTTCTCGGACAATGTCAACACGAAAGGTTTTAAAAAGCAGATTTCTTGAAAAAAAAAACATCAAAAATCTTTTCAAACAGGTCTAACGGTTTAAAGAAAATACTGTGTGAAATGAATCTTTTATTAACTTAACTGATATTCAGATGACATACTAAACAACAAGGTAACATACATGTGTTTATACGACTTGACTTAAAAATCAGACCTCAAAAGTTAAGCTTCGAAAACTCGAGCGCCATGGAAAACTCGAACATTTTCATATTCCCCTTTAGTATTCGAGTTTTCGAAGTTTTACTGTACTTATAATGTTTCAACAATAGGAAATACTGACCCGCATTTATATGGTACTTCATTCTGATCAGACATTGTGTATATGATGCCATCGGGAGCAGTTTCACAAGGTTCCTTCTTGATGTTGCGGATTTCTGTATTGAACTGCACGTTGAGACCGAGTTTTTGTTGATAGTCTCGCAGATAATCAAGCAGCAGGTCAGCGTTAGGGAACATTATTTTAGAATATCTGAAAATCAAAAGCATTAACCATTTTAACTCCATGGGTTATGGCTGTTATCCATTGGCGAACAGTGTAGCTCTAGAACAACAAGGATATATTGCCGGTCTGGGTGTCATATTACCCGAGCCGCAGGCGAGGGATAATATGACACCCAGACCGGCAATATATCCTCACATACCCTTTGAAGGAACCAAATAATTGTAAGTTTTATTACACTGCAAAGACTTTTTCAGATAAAAATAACTAGAAAATATCAATTTTTCATTTATTTCGCTTATTTAATGCCGAACGGCTTAATTCCCCTTTGAGAACCTCAATAATTACATGTCTGACGTCATTAATTTACCTGCATGAAGTCACTTGTATAGAAAATGAATGGATTATCGATTTGATATTTATTTACAAAATTTGAGAATAATCTGATTGTTTTCAACGTTAAAAACATAACACAAATATTTTCTGTAACATTTTTAGTAATCCCTAAGCATACCGCTTTATAATTTTCAAGATCGGCTTCAAACTATGCATTTTTCCGGAAATTCAAAACAAAATGGCGGACGACAACAAAAGGTGGGAGGCCAGAGGGGGAAATTAAGGCACATGCGTTCATATCTACGGCCGAGCCGTAAATACGGATATACATCAACGTCAAATTATCCAATCAAATTTAAGCAAATTTCTTTGCAGTATAATAAATGATATCATTATGAAGTAAAGGGTTTATGTTGGACCAGGTAAATTTTATGTTGGACCAGGTAAATAAGTATTACAATAAACATGTAATTAAATGGCTTCGTGCAAAAATCTTTCATAAATCGATCGATTTTCAATTCAACAGCATATCTAAAATCCTCTTAACCTATCTGCAAGTGTACAGAAGCACTAAGTAATCTTTCCTTTCCTTATTTGGATGCAGAAAATCCTGCTTTTCTCCCAAGGTAAGCCCCGATGACAAATATCTACTATAACTCAGTATTACACCAGATTTATCTCGACACAAACACAGCTAGCACAATACGAGAACTGTCACACACAAGAAACCCTGCAGATTTGATAAACAATAAGGATAAAAACATTTCACATTAAACTGGAAATGATGCATTTCAAAAAGTTATTAATTTAAAAGCAATTTCATCTCCATTTTCAGGAAGTAATACTTTTACGGATGTCATTGATACACCTCAGACTCATGTAACGTTCATGTCTTGATGTTTGTTTTTAATTCGCAAAATGAAGCATCTCAATTTCATGTTTCATTTTTAAAATGAAATCCTGAGTTGTCACCCTTTAAAATATATATATATATATATATATATATATATATATATATATATATATATATATATATATACACACGACTTTTATCTCAGCGACCAGTGCAGACCCAGATCAGCCAGCACATCTGGATCTAAATTGGTTGCACATACATTAAATGGTTATGTATGGAGTAATTAAAGGGTTAAACAATAAATAGCAATCTGTACCCATTACTAGCAGCTTACTACATTAACCCTCTCCTCCATAGATACATAATTTCGTGGGCGAACAATTTAGATCCACAGATCAGCCGCCACATCCGAGCCATCTGATCAGGATCTAAACTGTTCGCTTATTTATTCATGACCAAAATCCTTTTTTATTTCTGACCAAAATTCGACCAGTGCAGATCCTGATCACACCGCACAGATGTGCCGGCTGATCTGGATCTACACTGGTCGTACATGCGTAAAAATGCGTAAATATGGGGAAAAGGGTTAATGTAACTAACAATTACTTTATTGTAACCCGTTTATTTTTAATCTTGCAATTATTTCCTATCCATCAATCAATTCTTATCTTCTACAGAATACCGCTTAGGCCAGAGAAAATAAATTATTAGATTCTCATCCGGATTTTGGGAAAAAAAGGGGGCGGGTGGACACTTTTTATTTCTTATTAACGAAATACCTTATGAAGGTATTTTGGGATGGTCTTAAACCCATTCTGCACGGAACAGAATATGTTTCGATTTTTTTACCAATAAATTTTTTTGGGGCGGGTGGTTTTGGACAGGGGCAGGCGGGGATGAGAATCTAAAATATTTTTTTCTTTTCCCTTATGGCCAGACTGTTAACTTTATCAATATGATGCGCCATATCAAAATGTGCCCTTACCCCTTTAATCGATATAATAAGGGTTGATCATATGTGCAGCCAGTGTAGATCCAGATCACACCGAGAACTATTAAAATTTAAATACAGTCAACAACATGACAGCAAAAACCATATAAGATTAACAGCAATCCCTTGCCTGATCCCATAGCATCCAGGAATAAAAAACAGAAAGCAATTAAATTAATCATAGAAACACATCATGACAAAAAAACGTGATTAACTATTCCTGTGGGACATGTTTCTAATCTTCACCATTTGTAATATTAGATGCGCTTTCTTCTCCAGGAATAATTCTTATGACAATGTAAAATTTGATATAACAAAAACAAGGCAGTCTGAAGGACCAAAGTTTCATGAAATTCTTTCTAGGGGTTAAGAAGTTATGGAGCAGACACAAAATGCATGGTCGAAACCTTCAAACACAACACTGGTGACCTTGACCTTGAGCTTGCCATGTTGTGACATGGGTTCTGCACATGTATCTTCATGGGGTGAACATTTGACCAAAGTTTCATGAAATTCCTTCCAGGGGTTCAGAAGTTATGGACTGTATATGGAATCTGCCTGCATGCAAACACTGACGGAAGGAGGGATGGACGAACGAATTCCATGACTAAATTTACCTACCACTACACAGCGGGGGATAACAAAGATTTTATAAATTGTGGGGTAAAAGTGAAATTTTATATAACTAAACAAGCAGTTAGAACCTTTTCACTCTAACTCCACAAAATGGTCTTAACCCTTTCCTCCATATACACACCTTTATTGCATGGGCGACCAGTGTAGATCCAGGTCAGCTGGCACATCTGTGCCATCTGATGAGGATCTGCACTGTTCGCTATTTGATTTATTAGATTATTTCTGACCAAAATGCCGCCAGTGCATATCCTAATCAGACGGCATGGATGTGCCAGCTGATCTGGATCTACACTGGTTGCAAATCCGTAAAAATGGCTATATGTGGAGGAAAGGGATAAGGCAAAATATTATCAGTAATCTACTGTTTATGAGCAGGCATGAAAGATATGCAAACAGTATAGATCCAGATAAGCAGCATATCTGTGCCATCTAATCTGGATCTAATCTAGTTGCTTTCTTGTCAGAAATAGCCAAATGAAAACAAAAGCAAACAGTGCAGTGCAGATCCTTATAAGACAACAAGGATGTGCAAGAGTAAAGGTTAAACAAAAATTGAAGACCTAGATCTTTCCAAAACACAAAGGTGCCAGCTGATCTGCATCTACATTGTTCATTTTTCAATTTATTAAGTTATTTTTTGATCAAGATCTCACCATATTTATGCCAGCTGAACAAGATCTACATTTTCCACACATGTGTTAAAACACAATACATAAACAAGAGTTCCAAACTGACACAAAATACGCCCGTCTAAATGCTGATCATCAAAGTAGCGTAACAATCCGTTGAAAATTATTTGACTTGGAGAGCAGATACCGCTAATTCAGTTTTTGGACAATTCAAGGGCCATAATTCAGGAGTGCCTGGGGGGATTTGACAGGTTATAGAACTTGGTCGAGATATTATGCCCACCGACATATTCAGCAAGTTTGATAAAGACCGGATGAAAACTCTTTGACTTAGAGAGCGGAAACCCTGTGGACGCCGCCCGCCGCATTTGTTCCCATAATACGTCCCGTTTTTCAAACGGGCGTATAAAAATGATTAAAGATCAATCTTTACGTAAAATCGGATCAATATATAAATATCACATCCCATTGGGGGAAACAGTACGAAATGTTAACCCGAGAGAAGTAATGTCAACCGAGGCGTCAGCCGAGGTTGACATTACCTTCTCAAGGGTTAACATTTCGTACTGTTTCCCCCAATGGGATGTGATATTTATTTTATTACACCAAACATTTGTTTTTTTTAGAGATCTTGACTATGACCAAATTTCGTTTGGGAACAAAATCAAGCGCCGGAAGTCCAAAATCAATAATGCTCAATAAGCGGCTACAAATAATGATCAAAATGTGTTTATCTCCCTTGGTCAATTACGCATGCGTAGAAGTTAATTTGTAATCGGATTTCCAAGATATTTATTTTTAGATCCACGCGAGGGTGACATGATGCTGTCGCATATGTGACAGTAGCGATTATCTCCCTGTGAAGTCACATTACGCTATATAGTAAACTAATCACGTGAGGTGTAATAATAATATTTAACGTACTTTGTAAATTTCAGATCTTCATTATCGCTCAGCAGTGAATTCCAGTCGTGACGGAGGTTGAACTCCTTGTTTGTCTTTCCTGTCCAGCGCTTGTTAATGCTGATCAGCTTTCGATGACGGGGATATTGAACAAAAAAACTTCCTGCAATAAAAATTCATAGATGATAACTTATGTAATTATATTTAAGGATAGATTTAAAAAAAGAAGTCCTGGGCTGCAAAGAGAAAAAACACAATCTAAGATTGCTTTATTTGTTTATCTTTTGCTATTTAGGTAAATATATTATATTTTGGGGCAGGTTTGTCCCATATTTTGCATCAGGAAACAAGTATGAAATTAAACCCTAGTGAATTATTACTGCCCAATAATCTTACCCCATGTGAATGAGAAAATATTACTTGTGTTATTCCTCCTCCGATATCCATGCCATCCGATCAGGATCTGCACAGTTCCTTTTTGATTTATTAGGTTATTTCTTATCAAAAAGCAAACAGTGTAGAAATATAATATTTTATGAATATAATGTAAAATTATATTATTTAAACAGAGCTACTTAAAAACTCCATGCTTCCATTGACTTTAAGTGACAGATGATTGATGCAATGATGGTAAAGACCTAGAATATGGTACCTAAAGGTCAGAGACTACTAAATTATTTCCCACAGACTTACATCGTTAAGGCCAAGCCCATTTGTTGTTTTATTACAATCATGATTTGGAACATCATCAGACACCCACGACCGATCCATTCCATTACTCTCCATTCATCGCCCGTGGGATATTTAGTTCACTTTTCGCCATTTTAGGCAATGCTATTTCATTGGTCGCTTCATGATCCGATGAAGATTTTAGTCCAATCATAATGCTCATTCTTTAATCGTTTCGACAGACTTGTCAAAATGGCGACGTCCAGCGAGGATTCGTATCATAAGGCTTGTGAAAAGTTTAATATTGACAGATTTGTTGATTTTCAAGAAAATTGCATTGATAGTTTATTAAATGGAAAAGATGTATTTTTATCTACAAAAAACCAGCGGTGGAAAGAGCTTAGTCTACCAGGCTTTTCAATTATTTGGAAGAAAAATGCCAGGTGGTGATCGTAACACGGTTGCTGTCAATAATGAAAGAACAGTGTGAATGTAGTAAAACGGAATATAGTTGACCGTGGGTATCCAACGATGGATTTGGAAGAGACATATACCGTAAAATTCCTTTTAACCCATATTCCTCCATAAAAATGGGCAAACAGTGTAGATCCAGATTATTCTGCACATCTAAGCCATCTGATCAGGATCTGCACTGTTCACTTTTTTATTTGTTTATTTCTAACCACAAAGTGAACAGTGCAGATTCTGATCAGACGGCACAGATGTGTGAGGGGATCTGAATCTACGCTGGTTGCACATGTGGTAATATTATATAGTTATTTGGTTTCTTGACAGGGAATGTGAGGATATATTGCCGGTCTGGGTGTCATATTACCCGAGCCGCAGGCGAGGGATAATATGACACCCAGACGGGCAATATATTCTCACATACCCTTTCAAGGAACCAAATAATTGTTTTATTATACTGCAAAGACTTTTTCAGACAAAAATAATAAGAAAATATCGATTTTTATTTATTTCGCTTATTTAATGCCGCACGGCCTAATTCCCCTCTGAGAACCTCAATATTTACATGTCTGACTTCATTAATTTACCTGCATGACGTCACTTCTATAGAAATTGAATGGATTATCGATTTGATATTTATTTACAAAATTTGAGAATAATCTGATCGTTTTCAACGTTAAAAACATAACACAAATATTTTCTGTAACAATTTTAGTAATCCCTAAGCATACCGCTTTATAATTTACAAAATCAGCTTCAAATTACGCATTTTTATGGAAATTCAAAACAAAATGGCGGACGACAATAAAAGGTGGGAGGCCAGAGAGGGATATTAAGGCATGTGCGTTCATATCTACGGCCAATCCGTAAATACGAATATACATCAACGGCAAATTATCCAATCAAATTCAAGCAAATTTCTTTGCAGTATAATAAAAGTATCATTCACGTGTGTTGGGTAAAGATCGTGTGATCCAGCACGAGTGAAATATGCACAAGGGCGGTAACGAGGCTCTGCCGAGTTACCGCCTAAGTGCATATTTCACGAGGGCTGGATCATGCGATCTTAACCCAACGTAAGTGAATGATACTTTTTCTTGCATACCGTATTTATTTTGCGCATTTTGTGGTATTTTCCTGTACATTTTTCTTCGCACTACTTTTTTTTTATAGTAGCGGAGTGATACACGATACATTCCATCGTTCATTCATAAATGCATAAGATGTCGTGACGTCATATAAGGCGCGTGATTCATTCTACTTGGGGGGTGTAGAATCAAAATTTCCTACACGAGTGAAAACACCGGATGATCTGATCTGGTATGCAAGAAAAGACCTATATATGAAGTAAAGGGTTAATTAAATGAACCAGGGACATTACATTTTCTGAAAAGGGGCACTAATATTATTTACATTAAATGTATTTATATTCTAATTATATAAGATTCTGAAGGATATTGGATAATACCGATTTTGCCCTAAAACTACCATGGGGGCATTTATTAGGGGAGGGGAGTTTAGGAGTAATTTTACGATATCTGAAACAGTTATCCAGACAAATTCTGTGAAAACAGTCAAACCAATTTGTTTGCATCAATGTTTTTTTTTTTGCCAGCAGCCACTAAAATTTAAATCTTGCCAACAATATGAGACTAAATAGGTCACAAGTAAATGAAACAATACATAATTTTGATCATACCCAAGGTTTCAGACTATAAAATAATTGTTTTTAAATTACTAGCTGTATAGTTTAACCCTTTCCTTCATATCCATAGACACACCTTTATTGCGTGGGGGAACAGTGTAGATACAGATCAGCCAGCACATCTAAACTGTTCGCTATTTGATTTATTAGGTTATTTCTGACCATTGCAGATCATGATCAGTCGGCATGGTTGTACATGCGTAAAAATGTGTATATATTATGGAGGAAAGGGTTAAGAAATAAGCTTTTGGTGAATTATCATCTGCTAACCAACCCACCCACACATATAGATTTTTTTTTAATTTATCACAAACACTTTACACCAAAACATTAATAAACCCTGAAAATAATGCACCAGCAGTTTTAACGATTGAGCCTAAGGCTAAGTTATTGTACCACTTATATTAGATTTCATCAATTAATATTGTAAGCTACAATCTTGTATGATCTCAATTTCCAACAAGGATACAAAAACCATTAACATTCACATCTACAAAATCATCCAAGGATACAATTATTAATCTTAAAACTTTTCGTGTACAGATGTCTCATGTATCACAGTTATTTTGATATAATTTTATATCGCACCAATTCAATTTTTTGTGAATTTCATTGATATATGAATAACCTTAAACCCCAGTGAACTTGAACTTGTAAACACGGTGTTTCTAAATAATTAATATCCCTTTCCTTCATATATATGCCTTTATGGCATGGGGAAACAGTGATCTAGATCAGCCAACACATTCTGTGTCATCTGATCAGGATCTGCAATGTTCACTTTTTGATTTATTAGGTTTTTCTGACCAAACAGTGCAGATCCTGATGAGATGGCATGGATGGAAGGGATAATACAAATATACAAAGAAATGCCTGCATGAAACCTTTCAACTGGTGAACATGTATTTGCCTGAAAAATAAAAGATACCAAACTAAGTGAAAACCAAACGACTGTAATAAAACTGTTGCTCCTCGGGGCGAAGAACACTGTAACATTATATTCTTGCCGTATCAAGTTTCTCTGGCAATATTGCTTTAAATTTTTTATGTTGTGCAATGCTGTTAAGAGAAACAAATACATGTTAAACGAAATGTATGTTACAATGTAACATGTTGTTATATGAACTGAATCGTCATAGTGTTAGTCCTTTCATTTGTAACACCAGTCAGTTACACCTTAACTGCATGTACAACAGTGTAGATCCAGATCAGCTGGCACACTAATTTCCCTGAGACAACTTTTCTTGTTCAAAGCCCTTACATTCTCTTACCTGAGACATTCGATTTTTCAAAGATCACATAATCACGGCCAGCCTTCTGCAGAAAGTAGCCCATCTGAAGACCGCCCGGTCCGGCACCCACAATGCAATAGTCTGTATACGCAGCATTAGAGGCCACGGTTGACAGTATCACAGCCACAGCTTGGTAGAGCAGAAACAAGGCACTTGGAATTCGGAAGTCCATCCTGGACATATCTATGTCCACCTGAAAAAAGTTATATTAACACTTTACTAAATATATACAAAAGTGAAATATGCATATCAGGAATCGCCACACCCACAGAACACAGCATTCCCACACAGCGTAAAAAGAAGAGAACAATACAGAGCATGTTGTTAAAAGTAGGTCAATTCAAATAAGACGCCACAAACAATTAACAACATAGAGAAACCTTGGGGTTACCGCCTTGGAACGGTCAGTGGCAAAACAAATTGCCACTGGGGGTTTAAATACACATTCATGCCATCTGATCAGGATCTACGCTGTTTGCTTTTGGAATTGTGAAAAAACAAAGTGTGCAGAAAATGTTTGGCACAAAAAATGTTTACACATGAACTTTTTACTCCATATATAGCAGACAGGGGCGTAGCCAGCTTTTTTCAAGTTGTAGGCCCATATAATTGGTTCCAAGGAGCAGGTGCCTCTTGAAAAGGGGGTCTGTGGAGCGATGCTCCCACCCCCAGAAGCGGGAAACAAGTGGAGATTAAAAATAGCAAAATGCGCGTCCCAAAGTATTTTCAATGAAAATTAACAAAATAATAAATTATCATTTTCCCCAGAAGGCAACTTTACGTCAAAGGACACTTGATTCGACCAAATGGCTGGACCACTCTTCCACCCTCCTGTTTTCATTGTATTTTTGGGACTTTTAAAAATGTCATTTTTTGTCCAACTTGTAGGCCCAGGCCTACATGGCCTTATAGTAGCTACGCCACTGGCAGAGAATGTGTTTTATCCTCTGTGGGACGATGGGTTGGGTCCAGATAAGCCAGTGCATCCATGCCATCTTCAGATCTGGATCTACATCATTTGCCTCTTGGCCAGGAATAACCTACCGTCATTGTTCGAATATAAGCCGCACTTATGTATAAGCCGCACCACCCCCAAACCTGATGAAACAGATAAAAATGACTTAACAAAATGTATAAGCAGCCAAACCTCTGTGTATTAGCCGCACCCCCAACTTTTTACCGACGAATTCAGGGAAAAAAAGTGCGGCTTATATTCAGAAAATGACGGTACTGCATTAAAAGCAAACAGTGCACATCCTCATCCAAGGGCATGGATGTTGTGGCTATTCTGGATCTACAGTTAAACCCTCATTATAGACACTCAGTACCGTCATTGTTCGAATATAAGCTGCACTCATGTATAAGCCGCACCGCCCCCAAACATGATAGAACAGATGAAAATGGCTTTAACAAAGTGTTTAAGCAGCCTAACCTGTGTACTAGCCGCACCCCCAACTTTTTACCTCCAAATTCTGGGGAAAAAGTGCGGCTTATATTCAAACAATTACGGTATTATGGGTAATTAATTAAAGAACACATGTGTTCTCTTCTTCTTGATTTAAACCCACAATTAAGGACAACCCGCTATTAAGGAAACTTTCCCTCAGTCCCTTAGGTGTCCGTTATAGAGGGGTTTCACTGTACATTGTCCATAAATAACAGCCATATCCCATGAAGAAAAGGGTCAAGATTTATTACTATTTGTTCAGCTAACGAAATATTTGCTACATGCAGTGTGATCTATTTATTGTCACTTTTTTCTGTAATTTCATGAAATATCAAAATATCACACTCCAGTAAGATTCAAACTGTTAAGTTACAAAAATCATTTATTATGTTTCCAAATTAGAAACATGCAGTGTGATTTATTTTGTTCTCGATTTTTCTGTAGTTTCAAAAAAGTTTGATTTGGTACTTCTGATGAATGTATGGAAACTGTATGTAATAAGCTCTTCACTCGATAGCCCTTTCCTCCATAGACACACCTTTATTGAGTGGGAAAACATTCTAGATCCAGATTAGCCAGCACATCTGTGCCCTCTGATCAGGATTTGCACTGTTAGCTTTTTGATTCATTAGGTTATTTCTGACCAAATGCAAGGAAAGGGAAAGATTATGTTTTTTTCGTGGACAAACAGTTTAAATCCTGATCAGTTGGCACATCTGAGCCATCTGATCAGGATTTAGTCTGTTCACTTTTAGATTTAGGTTATTTCTGACTTGAGTTGAACACTGTAGATCCAGATCAGATGTCCGAGATGTGCTGGCTGATCTGGATCTAAACTTTTCACCCATGTGATTAACCCTTTCCTGTATAGATACACCTTTATTGCTAGGGCGAACAGTTTAGATCCAGATCAGCCGGCACATCCGTGCCGTCTGATCAGGATCTAAACTGTTCGCTTTTTGAATCATTAGGTTATTTCTGACCAAAATGCGACCAGTGCAGATCCTGATCAGACGGCACGGATGTGCCGGCTGATCTGGATCTACACTGGTCGCACATGCGTAAAAATGCGTATATATCCAGGAATGGGTTAAAGATGTATTTATGACGTAAAGCCCTTGCTTCATCTTTTTATTCGTCTCAGCAGCACAACAAAGTATTGCTCAGAGCCAAACTTGATGTTTTGGTTGATTACTTTTGGCACATTTTAAACAAATGACATTTACAATTAACATAAGTTTGTTGACAAAAGCATTAATGGTCTCTGAGATGTATCGGAATTTTGTAAAATGTTCTTGACATGAAACAAATTATCTTGTTACTGATTCAAGCAAATAACAAATAAATCAACAGTATATGAATGATCCATTGTTTATTTTTAAGTGATAAGAAACAGGGGAATACAAAATACACCATGAATTTAAATATACCACAATAGAAAAAACTATTGCTGGAATTTAATTCTCTGCAAATATGTTATTTTCGCCTTGCACATTATTAAGTGATATTTCTTACTCTTAGATGCTTAGAATATTCAAGATTTGTGACTCTAGAAAATTAGCCATTAGTGGTACTTTCTGAATTAATTCTAACAACAAAACAGAAGCTAAGTCATTGAATCTACGGCTTTGTCATTCGAAGCTCTTAAATTATCTCTTAGTTCTACTAATGAAAGATGACAATAAGTTGCTACTCCCTATCAATTGTAAAAAGGGCCTTATTAGCAAACATCAAAAGGACAAAGTGTGTTTTCTCCGAGGAATTACCATAAAATAATAATAAAGTTTTGAGGAACTACAACAAAACAATAATAAAGTTTCAAAGAACTACTACAAAACCATAATAAAGGTTCAAATCACAATATTAAATTTCATTACAAAATATTCATGATTAAATAAAAAGTCAACCATCATAAAAAGATGTTTGTTAAGCGTTACAACTAATGAATTGTGTGTTTTCTCAATACGATTAAAATCATCTGGAAACCACTTTGTTATCAGGATCTGACAACGATTCACTAAAAATTGTCTTTATCAACAAAATCCTTCCCAACACATTTGATTGTAACCTACAAAAATGTAGAAGTACACAATGATCACAATAATTTGAACATCATTTTGTGATATTTATATTTCAACTTCTTTCTCTACATAAAGTCTTATTCATCTAACCAATCATAATTTCTGATGGTAGGCAGTGTGACATAATACGTAAAGAGATGTGGCTACAGTAGAACTGCTCACAATTTATTGGATGATACACAATATTTTGACGTTTGACGTCAACAAGCACGCACATTTTGCCACAGGTTGCTGCGAAAAAGCGTGCTGTCATTTACTTTCGTCAAAGTGGCCGTTATATTCTTCTCATTATTTCTGTATTAATGAGAGTATTTTATTGTGCGTAAATATTAGAACTGATTTGATATTTGATGGTTTTTATATGGGTATAAAAAACAGTAATGGTTGTTAAAAATAAGCATGAAGCCACTTTTAACAACCCAAATGGAATAATTTGTCTTCGAACTAAAATTTATATTAAAATGTACGAATATTTGAATGTTTGAATATTCCGTTCCATCTTTAGCTTATAATAAACCACAGAGTTAGAATCCTGCATAAATAATATTTCACTGAAAATATGTGTGTTTCATGTAGAACTGCATTGATTTCCACTGTTATGACATCTTACGATCATTTTGCATGCCATCGGCAAGAAAACATTATCCATTTTACCCACTCGCTTTGTCTATAATTTTAGTTTCATTTTGTATCTTTAGGAACACACACATTATTTGCAGGATCTAAAGGCGCCAAAACAGGAAATTCCTTTCTGATATTTATCCAAGAAGCTAGAAATATGAGGCTGAAACTTGTATTAGGAGTACAAGAATATGTACTTAAAGCTGCTTTGTCTTGTATCAGAAATTTTAAGTGTTTTCAAATACCAAATTTTATTATACTGCATAGAAATTTCCTTGAATTTGATTGGATAATTTGCCGCTGATGTATATCCGTATTTACGGATCGGCCGTAGATATGAACTGCACGTGCCTTAATTTCCCCGTCTGGCCTCCCACCTTTTGTTATCGTCCGCCATTTTGTTTAGAATTTCCGTAAAAATGCATAATTTGAAGCCGATCTTGTTAATTATAAAGCGGTATGCTTAGGGATTACTAAAATTGTTACAGAAAATATTTTTGTTATGTTTTTAACGATCAGATTATTCTCAAATTTTGTAAATAAAAATCAAATGGATAGTCCATTCAATTTCTATAGAAGTGACGTCATTCAGGTAAATTAATGACGTCAGACATGTAATTATTGAGGTTCTCAGAGGGGAATTAAGCCGTTCGGCATTAAATAAGCTAAAATAATTTTGTCCAAAAAAGTCTTTGCAGTATAATAAAAAAATTATTTGGTTCCTTGAAAGGGTATGTGAGGATATATTGCCGGTCTGGGTGTCATATTATCCCTCGCCTGCGGCTCGGGTAATATGACACCCAGACCGGCAATATATCCTCACATTCCCTGTCAAGAAACCAAATAACTATATAATATATAACTTAAACTGTAGAAGACTTGCAACTGAGATACATGTGATGTAGTATTCTTACCAAGTCAACATAAAAGTATTTAAAGTCAAAGTTGTTATCTCTATACTTACACAGTAAAATGAACTCATAACATGTCCTAACATGTATTGATTAGTTCAAAATTTCAGCAAAATTTGCTCCTCTTAGGTTGTTTATATGCACTACATTGTAATACAGTGAATAACAAGAGAGATTGTAAAACATGTGTCCCCAAACGACATTTTGATAGTAAACTGCTGTTATTTTAATGAAGGTCACTGTGACCTTGACCTTTGACCTACTAACCTCAAAATCATTAGAGTTTGTCTACTTGTAATGATTAACCTCCCCTACCAAATCTGAGGACTATAGGTCAATTCATTGTCTAGTTATTTAAATCTGACAAGGTTGCATACAGAAAGATGGAGCTACGGAAAGATGGACTGACCAACATGTACAAAGCAATATACCCCTGTTTCTTCCAAGGGGGCATAATAATACAGTGAAACCCCTCTATAACGGACACTAAGGGACTGAGGGAAAGTGTCCTTAATAAAGGGTTGTCCTTAATTGTGGGTTTAAATCAAGAAGAAGAGAAAATGTCTGCTCTTTAAAAAATCGCCCATAATGCCAGGGTGCCCGTAATATCGAATGTCCGTAATGAGGGGTTTTACTGTAACTTCTTAGACATTGAAGTATCCCACGCTGAACGCTGCTTTAATAGATGAAATTGTAGGAGGACTTTGAACAATCAATCAACTTTGAAGGAGAAGATTTAGTCATTTTAGAATTTTAGATTAAAAACAAAAAATGGAAGAAATTCAAAATCTTATTTATCAAATAGAAAATAGAAGAAATACAAAACCTTTTAGATCTACATCAAATAAAACAAAATTAATGGAAGAAATTCATTTATACCTAATACATGTATATCAAATAAAAAATGGAAGAAATTGATCACCTAATATATCAAATAAAAAATTGAAGAAATTCAAAACCTAATAAAATTTATATCAATAACATATTTTCATTTTAGATTAAAAACAAAAAAATGGATGTAATATGATACAAAACGTCAAGTAGAAAAAATAATATATACTCAGCAAATATAAAGGCATCACTTTCATTTATATTAACTACAATTTTGCAAAATTAGAAAACAAAATATTCAAAGTTCTTTCCCTGAACTAATTGGCATTTCTGTAATCATTGTAAAAAAATAATGTTGAAAATCTACAGTCACAACTTAGTTATCTTTCCCTTTTTTATAATTAGGGTTTTTAGAAGAAGTCAGTGATTCTAAAAATATTTAAATTTATTAAGAAAGAAATTTTATTTTATGCTTTTCAGTGAAATATAGAATTTTCCCGGTGAAATAAAAGTGGTATTTCACTGTTTTCAAACAGTGGAATATCATTTTTATTTTCACTGTTTTTTGACGTTGGTACCCAAACGCACACAACAGTCCGAATGAGAACGTTTAGAAATCGGACTCAAGTTTAGTCATATGACGTCATGACGTCACGTCGAAGACAAACATTTTTGGCGCCATTTCATGCAATGTTTCTGTCTATTTCACACAAATTATGCACTAAAAGCATAAAATAAAAAGAAAATTTGTTTTTACCAGTGTAAGATAGAAATATATTCACTCGTGAACTCCGGAATTATGTATTTTCACTCGTGGCTTCGCCACTCGTGAAAATACCAATTCCGGAGCTCACTCGGTGAAATATATTTCTATCTTACACTGGTAAAAACAAATATCCTCTATAACTTTTTTTATTCATCCTATGGTCAATAAAATCACAAAACATTCATTTATAAAAGAACTAATCCTTGATAAACAGCAACAGAAATTCCAACCATTTCTTATTACCTCCCTTTAAATAAAAAATATAGTGTTATGAAATCCTTCATTATTTGTTATTTGAAGACCAGTTGCTCATCTCTTGGTGCAGAAGACTGCATTCTTGAGCAATTTAACTTAAAAACAACTGATATTAAATAACAAAACACCATTTAAAGTGAAACGCTTAAAAAATGAAAATTATTTAAATTGAAGTTAATTTCTAAAACAAATATCTTTTATCTCATATCAGCAATCAAAATACCATCTTTTAATAAAGCAAATGGATTGAAAAAAACAACAAAAAAAGAAGTAATTCACAACAAGACATCAAAGTTTCAGGGCTATATGAGTTATTGCTCCAATTACAATTTAATGGTGAAAATTTATCTACATAATCAAAAAACGTCTTACCATATTTTAGTATCGTATAGCAAATCCCAAAACAATTTTAGATCATTTCTTCTCCTCTAATAGCAAGAAAGAGCAATTCTGAGTAACAGCAGTGGTCCTTGTTCAACCTAACAACTTTATATGTAACGGTATGTCCTGATAATATTTATCTAAAATAATATCCTCTCGTTTTTTCCATTCATTTTTTTCTGGTCATAAACAACAAAAACAGGAGTGTCTTTTTCTAATGGAAATTGTAGAATAATCTTTAGAACGTGTACTGAAAGTTCTAATTGAACGGAATTAATTCCTCAAGTGTTTCTTTGTATCAATCAATCGTATTGGAACCTTCCCGCACAAATTACTGGTCGGCATTTTGAAATGAGGCATCAGCTAGATCAATTATAATCGGAGAACGGATGCAATAGCAGTAGGTGGACATGTTTGTTTAATCCTCGAGAAAATAACGACTATCAACAAAAGAAATACAATAAGGACAAAAATAAAAATTTCTCATAGTTCGTTAAAGATAACTAGACAGTCATGTGACAAAAAAGAAATATAAACCTTTACTCCATTTATGATCATTTTAAAACATGTGTGACCAGTGTAGAAACAGTTCATCCTGCATATCAATGCCATCTGATAAGGATCTGCACTGTTGGCTTTTTTGTCAGAGAAATAACTTAATTAAACAAAAAGGGAACAGTGTAGATCCTGATCAGATGGCACAAATATGCCAGCTAAACTGGATCTAAACTGTTCACACACTCCATAAAGGCGAATAATATTATATTCAGAGGACATGGTTAAAATATTGTTTACATTAGAACAGTTTAACAAATAATATACAAATAAATAAATGACAAATTTTGTCATATTCCTTTCATGAAATGTACTTACTGGAAAAATACTTCACCCACCCATGTATGCAATAGGCTTACAATTGTTTATTTGATTATGAACTGTGTGAACTTTATCAGTAAGTTTTACTTGTGAGAAACTCGCGCTTGTAGCTTTTTACCACACGGACCTGGTTTTAGCCAAAAACACCTCTGAATAATGATGTTAAAAATTTTGATCTACTACTATATTATAGAAAGGGTGCCTAACTGCCTTTAATCCAATGGATATCTGGTAAGATGACTGGATTTTAGTGTTCTGTACCATTCTGCGCCAAACCTAAGAAAGCTAAGCTGGACAAGATGTCGTATTAGTATACACAATATACAGACAGGTCTGAAAATTTTTCTGTATAATATGAGCAGTAAAACCAGTCCACTTAACAGATATCCATTCGAAAAATGGCTTCTCCACACCCATTATACATTTATAATACATAGTAGTAGATTTTCAGTATCACTATCTAGGTGTTTTTATGCTAAAACCAGGTCCCTATGCTTTTTACTGGTTTTGAAGTTATTTGTTTCACAGTCAACAAAAGCTTGAAATAAGACATTTGTAATTTTCATTGACCATCATTGGGATGTGGGGGATTAGGCATAGGGAAAGCAAGACGAGTTAACTGTAAAACAGTTTTTATTGTATTCATTGGTGTTGCAATTGAGTCCCAACTGCTGAACAGATAATGAGTTTACAAGTAAATGCAAATTTAAACAATAAAAATTAATTTTCACACTTTGCCATGATGCCATCTGATCTGAATAAATACACTCAACAAAATTTCTAATTGGTCATCAATTGTATTTGTTTACAATGTATGCTTGTTTCGTTTCTTCCCTACGTCAAGAGAGGTTGTGGAAAGAACTGCTTTGTCTTGAAATCAATTCTCTAATGTCTTTTTAATCTTTATTGATTGTTTTCTTAAATGAATCCAATACCATTTACTTACGCCGCAGGGTCAAAATTAGAACAGTCTTTAACTGAAAGGGAGGTAATTTTAAAATTGGATACTTTGAAGGGGATTTTTTTAAACAAATGTGCTGTTGATTAATAAGTGATCATGTTTTTCCTACTAATGAGGGGTCCTATTTAAACAAAACAAGAAATTTATAGCAAATTTCTGTTTGTTTGACCTTTTTTTGCAAGAAATGCATTTTAGCAAAATTAAGAATAACTCTCACCAAACCGTTCCAAAGTCAATTATTACAAGATTAAAGTTTAAGTTGAAGACTGTTGTTGGCATATAATCATAAATAAAGAGTAAATTCAATGTTTTTCTAATAATAAAATACGAACAAAAAGTGACCAATTAGAACTTTTTTGAGTGTAGACACTGGTCACTTCTTGATTAGAAATAACCTCATGAATCTAAAGCAAACAGTGCAGATCCTGATCGGAAGGTATTGATGTGTTGGCTGATATGGATGTACAATGTTTGCCCATGACAGACAGAAAATGGGGAATTCTAGCCACAAGATTTTGATTTCTGAGGAGGAGATTTTCAAAGTTTTTACTTTTGTTTTATTTTAATGAATTCAGAAGTGGACTACACAAGGAACATTCCTGTGAAGTTTGGTTGAAATGAGTAAAGTGGTTAAAGGGAGATGTGCAGGGTCGAGCAGGTGAACTCGGTAAAATCGTAAACAGATCGATCTATGTAACACTTACGTGTACTTTCACTAAACTCTACATTTCAAACCCTCCAGGAGGAAGTTTTCGGTTAATTTTACCATTTTACCGGACCTGAAAACAATCCGCTGAAGAAATCCCTATACAAAAATACATTCTATATTTAGCGATCATGGGAATGTCACGCTTACTATTCATGGTGGCCCAGGCATTTTGAAACAAATGGCGACGTCGATAGTCCGCAAGGTACACCGAATATGTATTTTGGTTGAAGTGATTAGTGACAATCCCAAAAACCACCACGGCTTTACGCGGGAAATACAAAAATAGCTAACCTATGCGCGTCGCAAAGGATAGGAAACACCATTTATATACATCAATCCTGCACATCTCCCTTTAAGTTGTTATTTAATTTGAAGGAAAATGATGATATTGGACAGATGATGATGAAGATAATGATGATAATTATGATGATGTAGGTGATGATGATGACCATGATGATGGTGATGAAAAATGATGATGATGATGTTGACAAAGATTATGATGATATTGAAAAACAGCCATCCATCACCCTTGAGCACTTGACGCTCAGGTGAGCTAAAAACATACATCAATGTTAAATTTTTTTTTAAGAATTCAAAATTAATGTGTCTGTTGCATGCTGGCTGAACATAAAATGACGATTCTCCACCATATTCAAAGCTTCAAAAACCAAGAAAAAACATTAACTGCGAACAAAACAAAGGCTTTACAAATCAAGAACAAAACAGCCTCCCATTCATTATTATTCAGAAAAAGATCAGCTTTTATTACAAAAGATATTGCCTGACCCATAATGAGGTAGTTACATAAATTGGCAATTTTGTCCATTTTGATCATCAGAGACTATTTCTAAAGGCAGATATAATGAACCCTAAGGGAACTCAGCATATGATAGAAATAATTGCACGCCTATACAGATAATTATCTCTGGAAAAAAGACCAAAAATCGTGTTACATAATTGTACGTTTCATATGTCAAACAGTCAAAGGCCCAGGATAATATTGAAATTATTGAACGGGAAACCATATTGATTTAACAAATTTCCAAGGAACTGATTGGTAACAATAAAATTAACCCTTTACTCCAAAGATACTTACTGCATGTGCAAACTGTGCACATCTAGATCAGCTGGCACATCTGTGCCATCTGATCAGAATCTACACTGTTTGCCCACGCAACAAACGTGTATCTATGGAGGAAAGGGTCAAAAGTATTACGTCCTCACCTGCGAATAGACACCTTTAAAGGGAGATGTGCAGGGTCGAGCAGGTGTACTGGGTAAAATCGTAAACAGATCGACCTATGTAACACTTACATGTACTTTTCACTAAACTTTACATTTCAAACCCTCCAGGAGGAAGTTTTTGGTTAATTTTACCATTTTACCGGACCTGAAAAACAATCCGCTGAAGAAATCCCTATACAAAAATACATTCTATGTTTAGCAATCATGGGAATGTCATGCTTACTATTCGTGGTGGCCCAGGCATTTTGAAACAAATGGCGATGTCGATAGTTGGCAAGGTACACCGAATGCTTATTTTGGTTGAAGTGATCACGTGACAATCTCAAAAACCACTGGGGCTTTAAGCGGGAAATACAAAAATAGCTAACCTATGCGCGTCGCATAGGATAGGAAACACCACTTATATATCTTTTTTTATAAAATATTGGTTTGAAATATTTCGGGTGTAAATCAATATTTGAGCTTCAAATAATGATATTCAACTGATTAATAACCCTTTTCGCAAATCTGTTCCATTCATCAATCCTGCACATCTCCCTTTAACAATATGACTAAAATTTAAAAAAAAAACAACTTATTACCAGATTTTATCTCAATATTTCCAGCAATATTCTTATTTTGATCTGTTTCTTTAGTCCACAATGTAATATTTTGATCTTTTTTTTCAGTCCACAATGCAAGAAAAACAAATTATAAGGATATGAAATATTTCAAACTGAGGCAACAAGGAAGTAGTTGATCTAAACGTAGATTATGGTTCAACAGATTACCAGTCAACAAGTGGTTTACGAGCTGAACAAAATATATCCTGGTTGTATACTAATATCTGATATTATATAAATATCACATCCCATTGGGGGAGACAGTACAAAATGTTAACCCGAGAGAAGTAATGTCAACCGAGGCGTTAGCCGAGGTTGACATTACCTTCTCAAGGGTTAACATTTCGTACTGTCTCCCCCAATGGGATGTGATATTTATTTTATTACACCGAACATCCGAACATTTGTTTTTTTTAAAGATCTTGACTATGACCAAATTATTTGCTTATCTCCCTTGGTCAATTACGCATGCGTAGAAGTTAATTTGTAATCGGATTTCCAAGATATTTATTTTTAGATCCACACGAGGGTGACAGTATACTGTCGCATATGTGACAGTAGAAATTATCTCCCTCTGACGTCACAGTACGCTACATAGTAAACAAATCACGTGAGGTGTAATAAAAAAAAATGGTAGTGAAAATTTGATGATATCATGAACAATTCTAATTAATTTAACCCTTTCTTCCATATATAAGCCTTTTTACGCATGTGCCATCAGTGTAGATCCAGATCAGCCGGCACATCTTTGCCATCTGATCAGGATCTGCACTGGTCGCATTTTGGTCAAAATTAATAAAAAAGCAACCCATTTAGATCATAATCAGATGGCACAGATGTGCCGGCTGATCTGGATCTAAACTGTTCGCCCACACAATAAAGGTTTGTCTTTGGAGAAAAGGGTTAACTTTTTATTTCATGGAGATGCCTTTTATTACATAGGCAACCAGTTAAGATCCACTGTTTCCTTCTTGGTCTGAGAAAAAAACTTTTTTATGCAAACATTGTAACACTGTTTCTTTCACATGCAGTGACAACGCTTGAACTCCTTCCCCATGAAATTCAATGCAGTAGCCTTTTCTGAATGCATATTCTCATAATCAGTGTTTCTAAAATTTCAAAATCCCAATTGGACATTGGCGCCAAAATTGACTATTCCCCGGCTTCAGGTTCGCACAAACAGCGACTTCAGGTCCGCACGAACTGCCACTTCTGGTCCCCGCGGTCAGCTTTTTAATTCGGTCATCAAACACATAGTTCGTTAATTACCCGCCTTTGACTATCCACAGTTCGATTGCAAATTAAATGAACTCGTCCGTTGTTAAAATGAGACCGACCATTTCCTGTTTCATCTATGCCGCAGGCTATTCACGCGACGTGTAGTGACTTTAGTCATGGTAGCAGAGTTGTGCAGTCAGTAATTGACAGGTTTATAGCAGGTTAAGCATGAACAATTGTCCATGAAGGTAATTTCCTTAACAAGTTATGGGTCACTAAGGAAAAACTTATACTGACTTTGAAATTTTCATGATCGATTTTTTTTTTAACCAATTTTGAAATTTCAATCGGACATTTTTACCGAAAATCAGTCAATGACCAGCCTGCTGATAATTTTAGAAACCCTGCTCATAATCATTGTTTCCCAAACTTCCCAAAATTACTCGCAAAGCATACAGTGTAGATCCTAAACAGTGTGCACAGATGTATAGGTTGATTTGGATTAACACTGTTTGCCCATGGTATAAAAGCCATATTCCATTAGATCGCCTCTTTTTTATAATAAATAAAGAAGAAGGAATACTGACGGGACCGGCCGCTTTGTTCATAGTATACCATTATTTCATAAAATCGCAATTCGTAGCATCTCGAATGGACCGTAGCATGATTCAATTTTTATGGGGATTTTGGCCAGAAAGTTGGAATTTATCATAATAATATCCAAAGAATGCCCCTTAACAAAACCCCTTTCTTGAAATCTTGCATCTGACCCTTGCCAGCTGCACTTATGATTTTCTCGCTGTATACCGCCAGAGACATAATATCCATTGTAACATCGAAATCTTCCTTTTTATCATAAATGCTATGTTATTTCTCAGTGTACCATTTAGAAGGATAAAATTCCCACTTCATGTTAGCGCTAATTGTGCAGAAAAACAGATTTGAGTAAAGGCGATTAAAGTAAATGCCCGCTTTCTTTGAATTTGCCTATTTTATATCTATAATCAATAATGCTAGCGATCTACTAGTCATGCATGCTAAGATTATAAAATATCAAAGACTTTATTCCGCAGTTTATCTTGTTCGAGAGTAATCCTTGTCAATTACTGATTCCAATGCCACACAATTTGCCTAAATAGACGACACGCTTAATGCGAGATGTTTTTGCGAAGTCATTTGGGATATGTTTTAGTAACTATCTAAGGAAATTGACATGATCACGTCTAATTGTTGTCTTTAGGGAAGTTTGATGTTTTGTCAATAATTCTATTTGACTCCCCACCACTGCTAATAGAAATGTTTGCTGCACGCGAAAAGAAGCACTAAATGACGTCTTCGTAGGCCTTGGAGTTTTAGCCAAATATTATTTGATCTATAAACAGATGTCCCTTGTGTAAAGGTCTGGTGTTCTTAAATGAGAAATGAAGGTTTGTGATAAATGGTTCTGCTAGAAACAAGCCTAGGAAAAGCATGGAATACACAAGTATTTATAATGAAAGTTTTGTAGCATAATGGAATTATGGGAAGCAATTATGATCTCTTTGATAGAAATAACAATGACGTAAGGACATTTTGTGTTGTCCTTTTGAAGAAATAGTGATTTCTTATGATTTCTTGGACTGTCTGTTTGTCAGTCTGTCACAAAAACTTAATGTTGGCTATGACTTTTGAAACCCCAATTATTTATATTGACGGGTGAACTCTTATATTTGCTAATTCCGAATAAAAAAATGGTCATTATAATTTGGATTGATACTTAGAAAACCCCCTTTTATTATATATTTTTTATACAGAACTAAAATGAAAACTTACAAATTTTTAAATTTACAAATGTTGTTTCATGATGCTATATTTTATCTTTCATTTTATTTATGTTATTTGCACATTTTCAGGACATTTGATAAAGAGGGAAGATGTTGTATAATTTTTTCACAGAGTCAATTTTTCTTTTTCTTTTTTTTTAAATCGATAGATACTAAACTTGACCAAGATAAACATATTAGTGATCAAATTCCTACAGATATTTGCATTCACTGCCATCATTAATATAATATCAGTTTCCCATGTTATTATGTCAAGTTTCTATTTTGGCTCAGTATAGTCTAATTTTCCCAGTGAAATAAAAGTCACAGTGCATGACATTGTATTCCACTGTTTTCAGACTGTGGAATAATATTTTTATTTTCACTGTTTTTTCATGTTGGTAACTATATGCACATTATATTACGAATGAGAACATTAAGAAAATGGGTTCAACTTTGGGTATTTGACACCTTAACCTGATGTTATATACAAACATTTTTTAGCACCATTTCATGCAATTTGTCTGTCGGAATTGTGCAAATTATGCTTTAAAAATATACAATTAATAGAAACTTTGCTTTTATCTGTGAAAGATAGAAATACATTTGTATATTTTGGTATTGAACATTTGCATTTTGTTTTTCTGACTCATGGGTCAGCCACTTGTGAAAAAGGAAAATTTCAGAGCTCGGTGAAATACATGTATAATTATTTCTGTGACAAACTTCAGGCATAAACTTTTGTCTTCTTTATTTTTACTCCCCATATTAGCATAGGACAAAAGGAAACAATGAAAATCTGTTGGTATATGCAACATATCACAAGCTTGACATTTGAAAATTAACCATTCATCCATATATAGGTCCACCTTTATGCTGTTGGGCAAACAATGTAGATCCAGATCAGCTGGCACATCTGTGACATCAGATTATTCGGCTTACTTGCATTCAAGAGCAAATAAGATCAGAATAGAAGAAACAGATTCTGAATACTAAGAGCATAAAGACTGTTAGGAGCCCATCAATAGGAACAAGATAACTGGAGTGCAATCGAAGTGGAACTGAATCACAGTTGGAAAGGAGTGGTTATAGATGACATTGGGATAGGAATGGGACAGGAGTGGAATTGACCAAATTATCCATTTCATGATTTCAGAAGTGTATTATGCAAGAGCCGATGCAGATGTCTCTTAGCATAAGCAAATAACTAGGAAATAGACAAGGCTAAAAACAAATCAGATTTTTAAACCTGACTGCAAAATTCTTGATGTATTCCAAATATTCTGGGGTTGCTAAATGTATAACCATTAAAGAGAAGGTGAAGTTCATTAAAGTTTTATATAAGAAGATGTTGTAACAGATTAAGATCTGCATGCAGTTCAATTACTATGTTTTCGGCCGCGATTTTTATAATTATTTTATCATGACCCTAAGATTTCGTCCAAGAAAAAAAAAATTATTTTAAGCTGCCCGAAAACATAGGGTTTTTACGGTATATAAACAAGTACTGTGGTATCATTTAATGTCACGGGGATGAATTTTTTAGAACAAGCCACTGCAAAATGATATATTTGCACTGCCATAAATTCGCGCAAATGTATTTTTCCATTTAGGCATATTATCATGGTGGAATTTCGCTGGGGTTTAGATTAACGCACCCTATCCTGAAATATACAAAATTTAAGCCTGCAGGAAATATGATACCACAGTAATTTTTTGCCCCTTTTTTATTAATTAAATTCATTAAATATAATTTTCTAATAATAAATGTTTATTAATTTAATGTATTTTTCTTTACAAGGGAATTAATTTAAGGAAATTTAGAACAGGAAAAAAACATAGCTAGACCTAAAAATTCCCTAAAATTCTATTGACATCAAAGCAAAAAACATCACTTTTAAAAATTTTCAATTATGAATCTTGAGAGAAAATAACATTTTTATTCATTTCTCACATATTTATTATGTATATTAACATCTTTATATCATACAGCTTTTAATATCTTATATATTGGGTCTGGTGCGTTTGTAATCGATTCTTATTAGTATCATAAATGTTCTTACCCCCCATGTCACTTTAGTTTATCATATTCTTAATTTCTTCCATCCTTGCTTTACTTACTAATGTTAAATAAAAACAGTGCAGCTTACCTTTAATTTGTTGTTGTGTAAGAAAAATAATCCACAATTTTGTTAAATTCACAGTTCAATAATTATGGTGTGTATGAAAGAAAACAAGTCCAAGTTGATAAAGTATGGGTAAAAGGTTTAATGACTGAATGGTCCATTTCACTTCATACATGGACTATTATCTTAATTTTACCCTTCTCCTTCTGAAAATAAATTTCATCCTACCATTCTTAATCTAGTCTTTCTCCAAATCAGCCTGCACATCCATGCAGTCAGATCCAGTTTCTCACTTTAACCCTTTCCTCCATATATATGCATTTTTACGCATGTGCGCCCAGTGTTGATCCAGATCAGCCGGCACATCCGTGACGTCTGATCAGGATCTGCATTCGTAGCATTTTGGTAAGAAATAACCTAACGAATTATATTAATTTATTTTAATATAAATTTATTAGAAATCTTTGGAATACCTGTTTGAATTTTAAATGAATTTGTATTACAGTTCTAGATTTATGTTCATTTTTTTCTTGGAAAGATAGCAAAATTTCAAGCAATACAATGAAAGTAAATTTTTTAATTATCTTTTAAGATGGTTAAAGACTGTTGCTTGAAAAAGAAAAAAAGTCTTGCATTAATTTACAACAATAATTTGTATTAATTGTTTTATACGCCCTGTCAATAGTAAGTTACCAATTTTGTAATAGTTCGTACAATACATTGTTTTAATTGTAATACCCAAGCATACAATGTGGGCAATAGGATATTCTTGGAAGTTTTGGTTTGGTATCAATTTATAATACAGAAACCAGATATTTAAAATAATGGTTAGATTACAATTAAAAAATAAACAAATCTGGATCAAAATTGTTACCCATTTTGATTAAAGCAAAATATACGGATTTAAGGGTTAACAGTTTTTACTTTATAAAGATTCATCTCAAAATAAGACAATAATTTATAATTACTATTTAAACTTTAGTATAGAGACAATCAGTTCATATTGTCTTTTCATTCAAACGTTTTGTAACTATTTAGATATACAAAGTTTTCCTCACCTTAAAGTTCTTAACAGTTATTTATCTTATATAAAGATTTCAGCAAAATATCTTTATAATATTAGTTAAAAATGAGTGCTTACCTTAAAATGGTCAACAGGTATTTATCTTATTTAAAAATTCAGCCAAATATCCCTAGTATAATATTAGATATAAACAGATTTTCTTACCTTAATCTTGTTAACAGTTATTTATCTTTTATAAAGATTTCAGCCAAATAACTAATAATATTAGTTATAAAGTTTTTTCTTACCTTAATTTGGTCAACAGTTATTTATCTTATATAAAGATTTAAGCCAACTTCTTTATAATATTAGTTACAAAAAGTTTTTCTTACCTTAAAATGGTCAACAGTTATTTATCTTATATAAAATATGGGACAGGATATCTTCACAGTTGAATTGATTTCAGAATCAAAACTATAAATACCACACAAAGTTCAATTGTAAATTCACAATTCAGTGATCACAGGGAAAGATTCATTCATCCTTCTACAGCGGCTGCAATTTAAAGGACTTTCTAGATAGAAATCAACCAATCAATTGCTTCGGAAATGGCAACAGAAATATTGATAATCAAAACAGTAGTATCTCTCAGATAAATGCTTTCTCTCTAATAATTGTACCCTCCCCCATCTTTTACCCTTTAAAGCTATAAATTTATGTATTGGACACACTGCCCAATCAATGTTTAGTTCAGACAAGTCCATTTAATTTTCATTGGGTTATTTCACAGAAAAAGGAATTTTTTAACTGAAAGTTAAACGTTTCCTTCATATACATGTATTATATACCAGTACTTTTTATCGCATGTTCAAACAGTTTAGATCCAGATTAGCTGCTGGATCCTTCTGATCTGGATCTATACTGGTCTCCACTTTGTCAGAAATAACATACTGAATCTTAAAGCGTGAAGATCCTGATCAGAAGGCATAGATGTGCCAGCTGATCTGGATCTACACTGTTTGCCTATGGAATATCAGCCATATCGGTTAACTGACCAGAAAACAGTGAAGACTGTCCAGACTAAGTGGATGCCTATGCAGATCTGAGTCCACACTGGAGGCAAACGTGAAAAATGCAGTCTGGGCTGATTTTCAATGCCAGGTAAAGGGTAATTAACCCTTTCCTCCATAAATATGCATTTTTACGCATGTGCGACCAGTGTATATCCAGATCAGGGGGCACATCTGTGCTGTCTGATCAGGATCTGCACTGTTCACTTTCCGATCAGAAACAACCTAATAAATCAAAAGGCGTACAGTGTAGATCCTTATCAGATGACACGGATGTGCCGGCTGATCTGGATCTACACTGTTCACCTATGCAATAAAGGTGTGTCTATGGAGGAAAGGGTTAAGGGTTACTAAGGGGAAAACAGTGTGATATTGCCTGTACATGTATAAGGAAATGAAAATGTTAATAAAACTTTTGGGGGAAAACTTCCTGAATTTAAACCTTTACCATATGTGACAGTCATACAGTCTTGATCCAGATCAGATGCCACATCTGTTGAAAATAATCTGGATCTAGAGTGGTCAATTACTGGTAAAAAAATAACCTAAAAATTAAAAGCACAGATGTGCCCCCCTGATCTGGATCTACACTGTTTATCATTTCAATAAAACATATAATGGAGAAAAGGGTTTTAAACAGCAGGACTGGAATAAATACAGTGCTATTCTCTAGTGTTTTTTACGCACAATTAAACAGAAAATTACAAATTCATTTCAGACCTAATTCTGCATTTGTAAAGTGTACAATAGTATTACATTATATTTTTTTATCTTTAAGAAAAAAACTATACTTACATTGATTGGTAACAATAATCAGCACTGTTCTAAAATAACTTTAAACTTGATATGCTATGTAAAATACAACTGCCAAAATCTGTTCAGCAATAAATCTCTACCCACAAAAAAATCTTTACAAGACCGTTTGAAACTTTACTATCTAGTCAAATCTAGTTCAAAACAGTTGACACATATCAGTTTTTCTGATTTTGCTAATTTCAAAACAAAAGAAATGAATGACCTAAATGCTTTGAAAAAAAATCATCATTCATTACAGAAAGGTATAAAGCTGGCTATTCACAGTTCAGGGTGGAATACATCAATGCCTCAGTTGTGGTTAATAATATTAATAATTGTACATTATATAATGCCCACAAATAACTGAAAAGGAGCAAATTTCTCCAAAATTTTGGACTAATTAGTATATTTAAGAACTTTTGTGAGTGATTTTTACTGTTTTGGTAAAGCTATAACACCTTTGGCTTTTAAATTAAATATATAATTCATTTATTGACCAAAGAATTCTACATCACATTTACTTTGTTTTTTACAGTTTTTTTTTTAAATGTTGGTTCTATTTTCATTGTGATACGTGACAAGGCACCTATAAGGAACTATTAAATCTAGTCTTCAAGGGCACTCCAACGATTTACCCTAGTAAATGATACACTATTACCTTGCTGATAAACAATTAAATGTTAGCTAAGGGAGACAATAGCAAAATAACTAATACATAGGTTGGCATCAGAGTTATTTCCCATTGTTAGCCCTAACATCATTGCACTGTATACATGTTTTATATGTTTGTCTTCATATTACCCTAAGGGATATTGAATACCCTGCACTCAATTCATTTAATTAACTAATTGCTAAAATGCATAGATATGGAGTAAAAAGTTTAGGAAAAAATGACCCTTCAGCTAATATCGTATGGTTCAAAATTAAGCCTTTTGGAAACTTCAAGAGTAAAAGTATCCCTGGTAAAATGGAACCCCAATACACACTATACCGGTATACTAACATGCATACATATACATACAGAAACTGTCAACATCATACATTTCAACCTGTGCTAACAACAACATGTAAACAAAGACCTACTTTGGACAAAGACCACATTTTTTATTTCTCCCACTCAAAAACAAATACCAACTTCCTTCAAACACCAGTTTTAGGGTTTACCCTGAATGGTCTTTAAAGACAGGTTTGACTGTATGAATTAACTGTTTACTCCATTTATAAGTACATCATTAATGCATGGGCAGACAGGGTAGATCCAGATCAGCAGGCACAGCTGTGTCATTGGATTAGGATCTAATTGAATCTACTCTGTTCGCTTTTAGATTCATTAGGTTATTTCTGACCAAAATGAGTCCACTGCATATCAGATTAGATGGCATTGATGTCTAACAATGTGTTTATATGGAGTAAAGGGTTAAGGGCTCGCCACACTCCTCCCAACTTTGTTCATCGATAAAAAGAAAATTATCAAAATCTCAATAATGGCAAAATGCCGTTCAATGAAACTTTGCACAAATATATGTTATTAATGTATCTTTATTTTCCATATGGTAAGACACGTTAGAACAGTAAAGAAAAATAGCAAGATCTAAAAATTCCCTTAATTTCTATTTACGTAAATTCAAAAAAACTAAACAACACAAAACATCATTTTAAATTCCCACATAAGTATTATGATACTGACAACACTGTCTTGTGTTCTCGTGACTAACATATGTAGACTTTTCGAGATATTAGTAAAAGTGTGTTTGACCTTCAATTTGCTTGTCGCTTCCTGGTTGCGTAAACGGATGACAATCACTGATTTCTCTTTTAGTAGTTGAAAGTTTTTTGCAAACTACACAACATTTTCTTGTCATTATCATTGCACTCATGTGGGAATTAATAATTATGTTTTGTATCGCTTAGTTTTTTTGAATTTATGTAAATAGAATTTTAAGGCATTTGTAGATCTAGCTTTTTTTCTTTACTTTTCTAACGTGTCTTACTGTATGCAAAATAAAGATACATTAGTAACATTCATTTGTGCAAAGTTTCATTGAACAGCATTTTGCCATTAGATTTTGATAATTTTCGTTTCATCAATAAAGAAGGTTGGGAGGAGTATGGCGAGCCCTTAAGCCCAAAAACACACAGACCATTTAGTGCAATTATGCACATTCTGTCTTCAAAACAATACTCACAGGCCTTGAAAAATCCAATTGCCCACCTGTTTTTGCTAGTTAACCATTTCCTCATTATATTTTTTAGCGTTATGCTACCGCATAGAAGACACTAACAAAATGTGTGTGACGGCCAGGAGCCCTCGTCGTGGTCGTTCGAACGAGCTACTAAGACTGCCGCACTGGAGAGCTTTGCTCGCCCAGTATTTATATAGAACCCTATCTGTTTACCTAGCTACCGTTAATAACAAGTTAACAATAATGTCGCTAGGGTTATATAACTATTGTAATAATAAATAGTCTGCAACCACAGCGATACACCGGCTGACCCTATCCGCAGGCTGTGTGTCCAGTGCAAACTTGCACTGACACACTGACCTTCTTACAGGTTCACCGAGTACGAACTGATATCGCTGTAGTTGCTTATTATATTACAATATCTCCATTGTTTATATAAAAAAAATCGGAAAAAAAAAGTATGTTACCGACGATGTTAGGCTCCTTGGCGTTATTTATTTATTTATATATTTGGCATAAATTATACGCAAGAGATAAAACATTTTAAATAAGAAAAGCAAAACAAACAATAGTAATAAAGTTGAATTTCACACACAATATGCAACATTTAATATGGAAAATTTTTTTTATTTTGTTAGTGTCTTCTATGCGGTAGCATAACGCTACATATTTGACTTCACTTTTGGGTGAACAGTGTAAATCCACATTAGTTGGCACCATACATGGGGCGAATTATTTTTAAAAGTAATGCATTAAATTAACATTATTAGTCAAGTTTGTTCATTAAATTAAATTAGCATTACTATATCTTGAGAAAGTAATGCATTAAATTAGCATTATATCCAAGAGTAATGCATTAAATATAGCATTATTGTATTCACAACTGAACTGAAAATAAAAAAGTCAACAATCAGTATAATATTATGTGCAAAAGGGATCGTCTTCCAAAAACAACAACCCGAAGTTTAATATACAAAGTATCAATCTGAAAGTGTGAAGACCTAAAGTGACACCTGAACTATTCTCAGTACATATAGATTAGTACAGCTTTAGCTTTTTAACACACTTTTGTTATCTTTGATTCATTGCTGTTTTTCACATATTTAGTGTGTAGTATTGACAAAGGACTAAACTTTCAACTTATTAAATTATTATGTCACCTGCATCTGCATTACATAGAGATTTCCTGAAATCTGACATGGCACTGAATCAGTAAGTAAAATTATAAATACAGGGTTAAAAACATAACTTCTTGTGAGTGAATGTAAGAGTTTTGTACAAGTCTGAAAGTTTGAATTGATTTCAATGCTATCTTATTTCAGAACAACATTCTTTGGTATTTTGCACTGTACTTCAAATGTCTACCAGTAACATTTTCAGGAATATTTAAGTGTTAGACAATTGGTGAGAAATAGCTTGTCCAAATGAATTTGTACAGTGAAATGATTCAAATTTGTTACAGAGCTTTATAGATTTCTGGCTATTCATTTGTTTTAAATTGAGTATTTTCTAAGACAACTCAGCTTAAGAACTTGTGGCTTAAGTTAATCATAAAAAAATGTTCAAACTTTACAACATTCTGATGAAAAGGCTTGACTCTTAAGTCTGTAACTTGTTTTACTAATAGTGAACATATATCAAACTACTTAACTGTTATAATCATGTTTTTCTCTTGCTATAAATAAGATATGTTATAGACTAATAACAAATTAAATATTTAGAACATCTTTGCATTAAAAAGTTACTATTAATATATATATATGTAAATGAATCAACAAAATAAATTAAACAAAAACCAATTAATGCTCAATAATGCTAAGCATTACAGCATTTTGGCATTGGTAATGCATTACATTAGCATTAAAATAATGCTAAATCTGTTGCATTAATTATTACCTTTCATTACTGACAAAAAGTAATGCACTATTAATGCATTAGCATTGAGGCTCCAACGTTTACAAATTTTTGTAAACGTTTACATGGACCATGAAAAAACAAAACGATGCTGTGTAAACGTTGTTTATATCATACAAACCTAGAAGAAAATTAATGGGACAAGTTTCACTGAACTTTTTAAGTTGTAAATAACAACCAACATACACTCACACAAAATCACAATAACCAGGGATTTTGACTGAGGCAGATTTTTGCATTTTTTGCAAGCAAATTTGATTTTTTTCTACTTTTGACCCCACCTCATTCTGAGCTTGGTGTCATAATGATGCAGGAGAATTTTAAAAAGGGGTCAACTTTTTCAAGAATAAAGAAAACTTGTGTGTATATTCTATTTTAAAGATGAAGTAAACCCTTCTTTAACCATTAACCACTGAAAATAAATTAAAATGAAGTTAAAGCAAGTTTATAAGTAGTAAAGTTCACTAAATACAATATAATACTAGTGACGATCCGATAATGACCCCATGAACATTCTCAACAGGGATCAGATTAAACTTGGTTTTCAAAAGCTATTGAAATCCCCGGACATCACGGAAACCCATAACAAAACGAGAGTATTTTTTATACCTCAACAATGTAAATTTCATATTAAAGTACAATTGTGTACTTAGTGGTTTAAGTCTATCGTTCCCAATTTTCAGTAAATATTTTGCCGCCTTTACAATCACTTGACCGTTTGTATAATCGAAACGTTGCACGTGTAAACGTTGGAGCCTTGACAGTGTTTTTTTTTCACTTTTGGGGGAAGGGGGTCGCAGCCCTTTGGAGGGGGAAAATTGCAACGTGAATTAAGGAAAGGGGGAATATTTGGGAGATGCTTGCAGCCTGTCCAACACAACAAATCAAAGTATTCACTGATCTTTTGCTTTGTTAACACTGTAACAATGAAGTAAATCTAGCCCCACACTTCCCAGAGTTGAATTTTCTTGCATCAGAAAAAAATTAAGATTTATCATCTTCACTATCACGCTATTACACATTAGCAGACTAAATTTAACGGTCCATAATAGACTCCAGCAAAGGGGGAATTTCTCCAAATATTTGGCATAAAAAACACTGCTTGATCATTAGCATTAAAATTTAATTCGCCCCATGTCTGGTTGACACATCCATGCTGTCTGATCAGGATCTATGCTGTTTGATTTACTAGATTATTTCTTACAAATAAAAGCAAACAGTAAAGATCCTGATCTGATGGCAGAGATGAGCTAGCTGATCTGCACTGGTTACACATGAAATGAAACCAGTACATATGGAGTACAGGGTGAAAAAAATTGAACTAAACAGTAAATAAAATTACAACTAAGATTTATACCAAATAATATTCAGTCAACAGAAAAACATCATGCAGTTAAAAAACAATTTTTTCATCCCAATTGTCCAGTTTTTTAAGAGCTAAGCTCTCACCTTTTCAAGGTAAAAAGTTCACAGGTATGAAAACTAAGGACATTGAAACTTATGATAGTTAAATAAACCAACACTTGTCACTTTCGTTTTTACAATCAACTTAGACGGTATTCAGTCGTATGTATTTACTATTATTGTATACATTTTATTATCATTATATTATTTATTTCCAAATTACTTCTTACCCTGTGCAAAAAAGATGACATCACCTCGAAATCCCTAAGATCAAACACACTTTATCTTAATAATAAAGAGAATTATAAAAAGAAACCATTTAATTGTAATCATAAAGAATGATACATGTATAACATGAATGTTGATTTTGGGAGGGAAACATTACACTGTCTTGATGACATGACAACTGTTTATCGAATCGAAAATCCTGACATTATTTGCGCGGGAAACTAGATTGTGCATGTACTATTTATGTTTTCATGTGCGCAAGTAGTTGAATTTTTCACGGTTCATAAATCAATTTCTAAAAATATAGATCTGAGAATCATTTTTAGGGAAGGTCTAAAATGCAGAATATTGCGCAGAAGGCAGATTGCAGTCTGCAAATTAGGAGTCTAAAATGCAATGGAATTACATAAAACAACTGAGCACAATTTAGGCTACCCAGAGTCCCTACCGACAAAATCAAAAGTCATACCGCTTTCAGTGTTATCCGATTTTGTTAAGTTTATTTACCTTTTAATTTAATAAGTTCATGGGATGATGGCTTTATCAGATTAACTCATAATTTCGGACTTTTTCTGGACCCGGAACTTGAATCCGTTTGTTATTGTTGTTGTTATTGTTTGATGAGGTATAAAACCCTTATAAGCCGTAAAATAACGGACAAAAGGAGGTAGCCTAAAGTAAATCAAATTCCCATAGGGCTCAAACTTTAATTCTCAATATTCGACGTCGATTTAACATGATTTTTATCATGTTTATAGCAAGTTAACCATTAATAGATGTGAATATCTACGTTTCGCACACAGACAATTTGAGGTTAACTTTCTTCTAGGAAAATTACTGTAATCTGACCTGGTAGTAATTTTAAATAAGACCACATTTTAAACGCAGTATCGAAGATAAACTGCTATGGACTCTTATCTCGCATCTCAAGTCCCTAAGGTGTTACCGATAAAAGGTGGAGCGCGCGTTCCGGTGACAGACGATAACAATTAAAATAGATGAAAAGGGAACTTTGAAAGCCATCAAACACGACAAATATGAAAATATTTGCAGGCTAGGTTTGATTGAGCCTGTTCACGGACAGTAATGGACATTACTGCCCACGCCGCCTAGCCCCGGGTTAAGCGCAACTCAATATTTACACCAATAAACATTACAATTTTGATCCATCCCAAAAGATTGTGTACACATTGCGGTGGTCATGGAACCTTCAATGAGGTATTTTCAGATTAATTCCATTCCATGTTCATTGGCGTATGGTCCTCAGATAACAGAATGGGTTTGCCCTAAACGAGAAAACAATGGGCGGAACTAAACATAATAGAATTACGACAGGGGATCTTAGAATATAAATCCTGCATATCACAGACAACGCCAAAGGCAAAATATAAAAAGCAGGAAGTATATCCTTTGGGGTGATAGAACAAAATCCAAATCTGTATTTGCTGGGAAATTGAAACCACCCATATCAAAACTGGCCGAAATATTTAAACAAAACTTATTTCAGAAGTACTATTACCCTTATATAGTACATAAGTATCTTGTTCAACGACCTGCAAAGAACGTGACTGATAACAACACTGATTGAGAATACGGGGAGACTTTTAACAGCCGCCAAACGACACAAACAACGCTACTGTGATTTTGAAATAGTTGAATAAAGGTATTTTTAGCAGGATTTTTACGATTTAGCAAACATTTCTTAAAGCAGTAAAACAATTATTTCATGTAGTTACTTGATAATTTTCTTGAATGAGACATTTAAATAATTAAAATAGTGACCTAGTTGCTTTGTTGCTTAAAAGGTAAATGTTGCATGCAAACATGAGATCACTTTTTTCAGTTGCTAGACATCAGTATCTGTGGTTTGTAAATAGCTAGCCAAGGTTGTCCATTTCACCTGAGGTTAGTAATCTTTGTTATACCGAAAACGATTATAGCTTCAAAACCTCAAACAACTTTTGGTGGTATGTATGTTTTATTTCTGCTGTCACGTCTGCGAATTGTCAATGGCTATTAGACCATGAGCTCGCTTCAGTCAACAAGACAATCGAAAAGGTCAACAGCGGAATCAAGAGAGCTGCATTAGGAACCGTCGGACTCAGCTACATCAATCACTATCAGTTCTGGGATAACGGTGTGCCAAGAAGAAATATGCTTTCAAAAGATGGTTTGGATCTCATTGTGCTTAGAACCAAGACTGTTGTACTAAATATAAAAATAAAAATGCCTTCATAATTATAAGGAAATTCAACAGTATGTGGTAAGAACGGAGGAGGCCACCATCAAGAGATTGTCAGTGCCATCATGTTTACTAGGACCTAATACCAATTCAAAATGGAACCAGCGGGAGAACACCGTTTCCATCATATCCACCTGTGCCAGTGGAACCAATCCAGAACGTAACCAGCGAGAGAACATCTGTTCCATCATGTCTACACATGCTAGTGGAACCAACCCAGAACATAATTAGCGAGAGAACATCTGTTTCATCATGTCCATCCGTTCCAGTGGAACCAATCCAGAGCCATAACTAAAAGAGAATACCTGTTCCATCGTGTCCACCAGTGTTAAAAAGTAGTGTTGGAATGTTCAGGCGACAGAAGAAAAATAGAAAGAAGAGAAAAGACATTGAGTTATGTTCAGAAAGTGTGGGTTTGATTCAGTCTGACTTTTACATTGAATATTTTCACATTAAATGTAAAGAAAAAATGACCGATAACAAAGTTGTCACCAAAAAGAGAGAAAAGAGGGAAAAAAGGACAAAAATCAACTCATTCAATACCATATGTAACATGAGACGAAAATCAATTTAGGTGACAAAAGATCTGTGTGAGATTGATTTAGACAGATGCAGCTAACATTTTAAAAAATCTGAATGAGGAAAAAGTGACAAGTGAAAGAAACCCAAATGATTCCAACGAACAAAGCCATTAGTATTAAAAGTGTTAAAATAATGAAATTAAAGACACTCCATTTACATGTAAGAAACAAATTAATTCAAAAATCAATGTCACAATTTTACATGTAGAAGGATCTGTAGTTTAAAGGATGACTAACGGACTGAAAATATTAAACACAATTTATGTATTTCAAAACAAATAAGTCATGATAAAGTGTACAGTCTTCATTTATGTTTTTTATTTTGGAGGTTTTCTGTGAATTTATGTCTCTTCGAGATATGCATGTCATAGTAGGTTAAAACGGATGACATAATATCATTATATTGTGACAAAACCTTTCAGTTAGGAGATTTTTATGTGTCTACAGTTATTTTTAGACGTATAATGTTAGAAGGGCAACCTATAAATCCCTTACTTTTTTGATATATGACAGGAAATTCCAGAAGGTGCATAAAGCCTTATTTGAAAAATAAAAAAATAAAAGAAAAAGTGCCAATGTTAAAAGATAAAAGAAAAGCAATTAAAACAACAAAGAATGCATTTAAAATGTTTTCCATCTTAACCACTTGTAATGTGCTAATATTTTAGGAGATGTTAAAGAATTTTACGAAAAAAGGGGCAGCAGCATTAGCAACTCATTAATTGATATAAAATATTTAATAACTTTATAATGACACTGAATCTGTAAGTATAATTATTAAAAAAATGGTTAAAACATAACTTCATGTAAGAATTCAAGACTTTTTTCACTGCCTCGGGAAGAGTCTCATGCCCTATAATTTTGGCAAAAATAGCGTGAATCGTTTTTTTTAAAGGTGAATGAAAAAACCTGACGTAAAGTCACTTTTTTGGGGTAAAACTGCATGATTTTAAAGAAATTTTTTGAGAGAAAGGCGCCCATAAACAGCCCTACTATAGAAGGAAAAGGCCCTGGAGTATTTTGCAAGTCTGAAGGTTTGAGTTGATTTCGATGCTATCTTATTTCAGTAATACATTTTTTAACTTTCTATAAGCGACATTTTCAGGAATATTTAAGTCACAAATTGTGAGATATTCAACTTGTTTCAGTGAATGTGTACAATGAAATGATTGAAATGTGCTGTTTTAATTGAACATTATATATTTAGAGCATCTTTGCATTAAAAATTACTATTAAAATACATATAATTTTTAATAAAATGAATCAACAATATCCAAAAGTAAATAAAATCCAATTAATGCTCAATAATGCTAAGCATTACACCATTTTGGTATAGGAAATGCATTAAATTAGCATTACAATAATGCTAAATCTGTTGCAATAATCATAACCTTTCATTACTGATAAAGTAATGCATTATTAATGCATTAGCATTAAAATTTAGTTCGCCCCATGTCTGATTTGCAACTTTATGAACTGTGTTTGTAACGTTTGCATAGTTGACCTGTTTTAGATGTTGTTTTGTCTCAAATAATATAAAACGTCGTTATCAATTAGCAAAATCCTTGACAACCTTTTTCGGTCTGGAGCCAACGAACGAGTTTGTTAAGTACGTGTCGTGTTGAATGTAAACTCTTACACAATTGTTATCTATAGATAGCTTGTCTACTTAAGTAAGGACATGCGCTGTGAAACAGTCAAGCATGCATGTAAACAACGTTGTCAAATCTGGAACTACCGCAATTGTCTTTAGCTCGCTTCTCTGTTACTGTTCTTCGCTGTCTTGTGCATTTTTTGAAAACTTCTGTAAACTTCAAGTTTCTTAACAGCTTTTTGAAATTTCACTTTACCGGAAATCAACGGCGATACAGCGTCTCTTCTCGTGTTATGTTTAGCACCTTCAAATACTACAACCTTTTTACTCATATTTGCCTGCAACTTTCCCACACCTATCACTCCGTTGTCCGGAAAAACGAATCTACACGGAATTTCCGAGTTTTCTCCAATGTCTACCGGACTCATTGTTAAAACTGTTTGGTGTCTTCTTAGAGACGTGAACTTCCGGATGTTCATTATTTTATTGAACGTTTGTCCCGCCATTTTGGTACGGTGTCCACGGTGACCAAGTAAGTCTGGTGTTTTCTTTCCCTGTCGAAGGTTTTTATCAAGGTTATGAAATCCAGAAGTTTGCGGATTTTTACAGTCGAACTGCAGTTCAAGCTTCAGAATATGTGGTATACTGTTGTGTGGCAGATTCGGAATTGTTCGGTGTTTATCCTGGGAATGATAAGAATCCATTTCTTTCATTTGAGTTGTCGTTTTAGCCGAATCGGAACCATCAGTTTTACTTGGAAGTTTCTTGCTTATATCATTCATGGGTTGTGATAAATCTGGAAGATAAAAATCCGAACTGTTTGCATGTATTTTTTTGCTACTGCCACCTCTTTTGATGGTGTCAATATCAACAAATATACCCTCCATACTTAACCGACGCAGACGACCGGAAGTAAGACGCTCGTGTCTGGCAACAATATCGTCGAAACGTTTTATAAACACTGAATGTCTCCGTTGTCTTTCAAGTTCACAGTGCTCAAGTTGCTTTGATATTTCCTCAAGTTTGTGCCGAAAGGTAACTGGTGTTCCTTCAAACATTATTTATTAATATAAACTGTTTTGGAACGAAAGCGATTTTATATATTAAATTTGTTCTTACACAACGGGAGTACAGCCTTTTTTTTAAATAAATAAATAAATAAATGTTCCATGTTGCCGCTGGTGTTAAATCTTAATATAGGCTTTCACGAATTATTGTATACCTTTATAATAAAACGCTCAACGTGTTTGATTATTTGAATACAGTTAATTCGCTTGTTTAAAGAGAAAAAAGCTGCGAAAAACAAACAGTGGAGAGATTGTGTGACGTTATTGGCTTTCGCAATTCTAATAAAAAGTTCAGTAAGTGTTTGTTTAAATAATCGAAATTTCAGCAATTAGACGAGTAACCAAGAATTAGTCCGCTAACGTTGACAAAAAGACGGAAGTGGACGCGCGAAAATGTGGGATAAACGGACTAGTATTTAATAGATCGGTTGATCAATATATTACCCGGAAAAGAAATGCGAGAGAGTGCTCCATTCTTTCACGGACATAACCCCGGAAAATAAAGTCATTGATCGAAAGATATAAAAAGCGATTTCTTTGATAAGCGGTGCTTTGAATAAGCTATTAACACGTAATGGCCATTTTGTTTGATAATAATGATACATGTACATACGCGCGACCGACTGTGATTTGGTTGTGATTTCCCAGTGACAGATTATTAATAGAAAGGAAAGAAAAATAAATATGGGTAATTCTAAAAGCAACACTCTATCCAAGTAGTAAAGTAAAAAAACGGATAAAGAGTAAATTAATTTTTGTTACATGCATGACTAGTTTCAAAGATAAGAATCAAGTAAAAAAAAACGCAACAGAAATAGCCATACTCAGAAGAAACAGCCTCGATCCCTACATAACCAAACAGTAGAGAGGAAAAGAAAGAAAAAGATCAATTTAACAAAAACGCATCACAAACAATTAACGAAAAAGAGTCATAGGGGTTAGTGCCTTGGAACGGTATGTTGTAAAACAGTTTGCTCTTATGGGGTTGAAACCAGGTTCTAATGATCATCAATATCATACTTACGCCCAACATATATAACATATATGAACATAACAAGTAGAATTTGGCTTCGGGAACACCTGCCACTGTCGTTCAAACAAATAGTTACATTTGTAAGCAAAGCGATCACTTGTAGATGGGTTGATCCCCAAGCATGCACAAACAAGTTCCAAATTGCACCAACTCCTTTTATTTTGTTTGTTTATTATGGGAGAGGGTGGACGGCGGGGATAGGGGCGAGAGTTGGCATATACTTGAAAATATAGGCGCTGTCGCCAGGTTGCAACTAAGTTTGTTTAGGTTGTTATGTCTCTTGTTTCCGCATGTTTTATCTCTCAGCTTTATTTTATTTGTTTGCGGCTTTGAATGAGTCTTTGGTTGCTTCATGCATGGTGTATGTGTATTTCACTGTTTGTCGTCTATATACCATGTTTTGACATACTATTGACAAACTATTGAGAACTATTATCTTCTGTAAAAAGGCCAGTTTGCCACTAACTGTTTCAAGGAGGTAAACCCATGGTTTTTCGTTTTCGTTAATTGTTTATGGTGTATAATTTGAAATTGATCATTTTACAAACCATGCTCTCTTTTCTCTCAACATTGTGGCTATGGGGAGGCTTTGTCTTCTGGAATAGCCATTCCTGATAGTCATATTTCATCTTTCTATTAGCGAATGAAAGCTGATCGCAATTTGATAAAGGTGATACAGTTGTACAATTTCAATATACGCACTTTTCTGGAACCAATATCTTAAATGCTTGCGAATTACGCAACTTACGAATTCATTTTTGCTTGACAATGCTATAACCTTCTTATGTTGTAGATGTTTATGTGCTTTTGATGGGTGGGATTAAGCTACACAACTTGTACATATGAAAACCTGCCGGGGCGAGTGTGAGGTAAGTGCATCCTAGAACCGGGTTTAAACCCCCAGTGGCAAATTGTTTCCAAGGCGGTAACCGCTCGGGTTCTCTTTTTCGTTAGTTGTTTGTGGTGTATTTATTAAAATTGATCATTTATTACCCATGCTCTCTTTTCTTTTCTATTTGTTGGCTTCGTGGGGAGGGTGTGTCTTCTGGATGTGGCCATTCCTGATATGCATATTTCACTGTTTATTTCCAATAGTAGGTGTCCTACTAAAATCATAATTCCGCTAGACTTTTTTTAACAAGAGTTTGTTTAAAGTTGCATATAATTTAAATGTCTAGCTTATATTTTGGCGTCTGAATTGATGGGGTCTTAACACATAAATGCTCTGATGCACAAAAGAACTTAGAACTTGAAACTTCGAAAGTCTCCCCGTACATAAAGTCAGTACTGTTATTAGTTAATTATCGATTACCGTTGTCATGAAGTAAGATTACGTTTATCAGGGTTATCCGATCAACCTTTTTGGTGATTGTCCCGGTTAGCTCGATAGGTAGCCTAATTGGAATTGTATGGCTAGGCGCTGTCGCCGGACGGGTTTGTTTCCCAGTAGAGGCAATATCATTTGAATCCGGCTGGTGAGTATATTTGCATTGAATAACAAACTAGTGTCATTTTTCTACTTATTAAATGTTTCGATGCAATGAAAACCTCCAAAGTTTTTAAGAGCGCAGTTCCCTAAAATCATTAGATCAGTTACGCAACTGTTAGCTGTTCATTCTAACAACCTGCTGAAATTTCCTCCCTTTGACATGATTTGAGAGTGACTTACTTACAAAATGGTAATGTTTTTTTTCATCTGGAATATAAGCCAACCGAGGTTTAAGCAAACCACTATTAAGCAAAGCAGAATGGAACTTTTCAAGACCTGGAATTTTATCTGCAGAATTACAATGGCAAAGTAAAAAACAGCAATCGAATACATTGATAATTTTATGAGGTTTACATCCTTTTTTACTAGGGCTGTTCGAAAAGTAATGCTTATGTCATTCCAGGACACATCCTCATGAGTGTAAACACGTAATATGAATGTCTGCTGTCAGCGTAACCTTTTGTCTAACAAACCTAAAATTTTCATTTACCCATCTAAAAAATGAGGATTTTATATAATTTTAAATAGCGTACTAGAGTATACTAGACTAGTTTTCGACCAAAGCAAATGTCAGTGTCATGTTGCATTTAATAAAACGTAAACAACATTCATTATACATTATAAATAAATCATAAATAAGGACATTTATACTTGTCCATTTTGATTATAGACCTAATTTGATCTGCTATTCTGGCTATGAACAACACAGTCCTTAGCAGGGGAGGTAAGTTAACATAATTAGAAATGGCAGAGGTTCGTTACAACGCTTGTGGGTTAATATAGATACAGGATTTTAAAAAATGCCAAGTGGTGTTCAAGATAACTACTCAGGCAGTAAATCCATGTATACATTGTGAAATTCCAATAATAATATAAATCTTAACTCTTAATCTTAAATGTTAAGTGTTTCCCTTTTGTACTTGCTAAGACACCATTATTCAAGTTTTAAATTTTAATTGTTAAATTGTAATAATGTAAAATAATTTTTTTCTTAACAGGAATTTACAATTTCTACTAAATATAAATTCAGAAATAAGAACTTGTTTTAGTTTTTGCCTGGAAAATTCGCAGTGACGTTTATATACCCTAGAAAGATTCTGACACGCTATATTCGTTTACTCAAAACTGGTCGAAATTTGATAGTAAATACAGGAATAATTGATACATCTAAGAATTTAAAATATTTGAAAATCGATATGCTCTGCAATACAACTGCATTTGCATTACTTTTCGAACACCGTTTGTAATTTTAGTGAACTGTTTGGCAGCTCATTTACGCTAGCGTGTAAACCTCGCTTGTGAATGTTTTGACAAAATTAGCCAGAAGTTGTGTGCGTTGAAATATTTTGCCCTCCCCACGTGACCTTCTGTTGCTTCTAGTCAATAAAAATATACTATTATGAAAAAGTGAAATATGAATATCAGGAATGACCACATCACGAAGAAACAGCCTCCCCACAAAGCCACCAGGTAAAGAAGAAAAAAGGGCATGGGTAATAAAACAACCGATTTCAAAATAAACACGACAACAATTGCCGAGATAGAAAACCCGAGGGGTTACCGCCTTAGAACCAATACAATTTGTCAGTTTGGGTTTAAACCAGGTTCTAGAAGTGTATCAGGTCTCGCTAGTTCAACTTGTAGGAACTTTGCATCTAAATTATTTGAAAATTATGTTATGAATATAAACATGTTCATTAATGAGCGTATTTGATCTCATTCTAAGTCAATACCTTGCTGAGTTTGCCTGAACTCAAAAAGTCTACCATTAAAATGTCATGAAATGCTCTTATTATAAATGATGTTTATCGAACATGTAAATCCTCTTTAATGCTTCTACGGGCTCACGATATATTTAGAATCCTTATAATACGTTTGTAAGTAACGAATCATCTAAAGAGCCGTACTTATAAAACATCCTACTTTTGGAATTTATCATCTTCATTAACAAATCCATTTGTGACAACAAGAAAGATATCTCCTGTTTCATTATTTTTAGTTATGCACCTTTAAACAGACTTTAATATGACACTAAATATTGCCTATAACTTTAAAAATACTGGTCCCATTAACCTAATACTCTTTTCAAATGACTTTAATAATTATGAAACTAAATGTTGCCTATTACTTTGAAAGTACTTATCTTATTCGCTAAATAGAACTTTAAACCTGGAATAGGTCAGTAATATTCAAATCACATGAAATTTAAATGCTGTTGAATACATCAGTGCTTACACTTACGATATCTAAAAGTTTTATATTTAACTCTCAGTCTATTAAAAGTTCAATAATGGACCATCAAAATTGTTTGAAATAATAAAAATATGCAAAAAATCCCAATTTTGTCCATTTTCAGAGCAGATTTTAGAGGATTTCAATATGGGCACACTTCTCGACCATAACCAAATTTCGACCATGAATGGAGCATGTATTAATACAATAAAAATGTATAAATTATTTTGATCGTGGCCTGTGCCCCATATGAAAATCACCAAAATATGTTGGAAATTTAACAGAAAAATGTGTTTTTACAAAATTTTCAAATTCAAAACACATTTGACATACATGATTCATCATTTCAGTTCTTGAGTTTATCTTTATTTCTTATCTCTCAAAGAAAACAATCATTATAGATTATAAATAGCACACTTTCCATGATATAAATGCAAATTGAAAATTTAACATAATTTTAGGCCATTTTTGAGCCTTTGTGAATCTAGTCCTTTTAAGAAGAACTATTAACATAAATAAATTTTCGTGCTCAACGACCTTCAAAAGACGTAACTGATAACAGCACTGATCGAATGTAACGTTAGAGAGTTAAACGAAACAGTATTATAAAAATAAGTTTCTTTGTTTCATATTCCAGAACACAGCCATGACTCTTTGAAAGATTATTACGGTAAATAATGGTAAAGTGAATGCGTTAATTAGTGCAACCGTGTATTGCACTAGTGACAAATCGCACCGATCTAACGTGTGTCATGGACATACGATGCTATTAGTGATTGTCGCCTACGATCGCCGTAATTGTCTATTCGATTACTGCTGACATCTCTATCTTAGCTGATAATGTAGAAATACGTTATGTAATAAACAGAAATTGCCGATTTTATTGCCCGGAAGGAACCTAAGCATGACTATCCTATGACATAATGAAGTTATATCGTAGGGTTAAAGGAAGAACGTTCTAACTGCTTGTTGGTTTAATATCACTAAGAACCTTTTTTTAATCGCCCAACGCTATCTCAATGATAAGCAAGGTCGAGCAGTTTTTAGTAATTAAGCGACAAATTAAATATCGAAATTAGGGTATCAGTTGATTTAAAGGCAGTGAACGTGTCGATGTTTTTTTATGAGTTTGTTGTTAGACTGTTGTTGTTTTTTTCGCTTGAATTAAGTCTACATTTGGATTTCTGTTTTGCTGTTTGTTCAGTCTGACTCAAATGCATAAACCACAAAAAGGCGAAGACCAAACTAATGCAATCAAGAATTAGGCTAATTTTCATTACCATGTGTAATAAGATTGTATACACACTGGTAATATGACCCCCCTTGCAAGATCTAAAACATTTTCAAGCTGAAATATGCTAAATCAAAATCTTACATTGCCAATGCACATTGCTTTGTGGTTTATATAGGTTCATTGTCATTCGCGTCATCGCCATATATTTGTTTCTGCTTGAAATAGACTTAATGAACATAAGGCCCTTAACTCTGAATTGTTAATGATTATAAGCCCATACTGACTGGAAATTGAACATGTTCTGCTATAGTTTTTCAGATTTCTGTATCATACACATAAAACACAAAAAGGTGAAGGCAAAACTGACACGCAATAGGTAAATTTGTAAATTTTCACTCATTATCATGCTTGAAAAAATCATATACACATTTGTAATATCTACCCTTGTCAGACCTTAGAACATTGACAAGCTGGATATTGCTTAAACACAATTTAATATTGCCAATAAATACTTTGCGTGTAATAAATAGTTTAAATTTAACATGGGTCAACGTTACATGTTTGTGCATCGCGAAAATTCTTGTAAAGAATGTAAATAAACGAAGCTGACATGCAATCTTATTTTATCAGAAAGTTGAATGGTCTCTTTTATTTTGAATCATAGAGATTGGCGTAATGAAGATAATTGGTCACTCCTGTGCAGCCATTCACCTATTATTTGTAGTGCGGTTGTCCTTTATAAACAACCGTCGCGTGACTGGCTAGTTTTCAATACATTAATTTGTCACTGATGACAAGGATATATTTCAATAAGATTATGATAGGCAATACCGATACTATTATAAGCAAGGTATTATGTGCTCTATATCCGATTGACCTTGACCCAACAAAAGAAATACTTCTTGGAAGATGCTTGTGGACATGGCACTGGGCGGTATTTTCTGTCATGGTGAAAAAATGAAAGATTTTATATAAACTGCTGCTTAAAGGCCCTGTCACACTATAGCGCGTTTTCACTGCGTTGCCACGGCGTTGTTAAATTTTCCAGAACGCCGTGAGATCGGAAGAAAAATATGATATTTTTAGAGAAGATGGAAATGTCACGGCGTCCTTACTGCGACCGAGGCGTTGCTTCGGAGACCCACATGGCGCTCTATAGCGTTCCTAGGGAGTTCTTGTCTGCGATTGTCGGCACTCTTACGGCGCTTCCACTGCGTACACTGCGCTTTCACGGCGCTCTCACGGCGTTTACAGTGCGTGCACTGTGCTTTCGCGACGCTCTTACGGCGCTTTCATTGCTTGCACTGGGCTTTTACCTCAGCAGATGCCTACAACCGTCTAAGAGAACATGTCTGTATGGGGTTCGCGGAATTCCGCCTGGGTACAGGGGCAGATGACTGAACTGCAACCGATGACGACGATGATCCGTAAACTTTCTCCAGCTACCGTATTTACCAGATCCCTAGTAGTGCTGGTACCCAGTCTGCCATAAAAGCATTAACCTTTTCAAAAATTATTAGCGACCCAATCGGCAAGCCGTACATCATTCATGGTAAAATGAATTTTTGTTTGCATATCTTGTACATTTTTACCCATTTTGCTCTTGTTTGCCATGCAAACGCCAATAGACTCGGTAGAAGCGCATTGGGAGCGCAATGATCGCCGTGACAACGCGGTAGAAGCGCATTGAGAGCGCGATGATCGCCGTGACAGCTCCTTACAGTCGCCATTAAGCGCGGTAGCGTCGCAGTGGCATCTTAGACAACGCAGTGCATTTTCCGTGCATGCGCCACCGATTACCACAGCGTTCGCACTGCGACCTCTGTGCGCGCCTGCGGAGCTCGTGTTGCGTTGTAGGAGACATTACTGCGCTGTACGGGGACCGTAAGGCTGCGCTCTTTCCAGAACGCCGAGCGACGGCGTTTGTTTGGTTTTTTTTGCATACTCAAAGTGAGCGCCGTCGGTCGGCGTTCTATGCGACCACACTGCGTCTACTGGCGATGCCACTGCGTTGCTGCGACAATGCTTGCGATCGTTCTGCGCTCACCTCGGCGTCTTTGGACGCAGTGGGATCGCCGTGAGAACGCGACCCTAGTGTGACAGGGGTTTACTGGTAGTTGTATTCAACGCATTATTATGTGCAATGTTTAAATATCTTGCACTTTGCTTCTAGAAAGAATGTTTCTGACTGTACTCTATTTGAAATTCTCTCTTATATTTTCGAATTTTCGAACACCTGTTCTTTTTCAAGAAAAATAGAACACTGACAGCTAGATTATGCTTGAACATAATATCTGATGTTGACGATTTTCTGAATGTGTTTTTCAGTTGTTTTCAAAATGTAAATAGCTACAAAGCTCAAGAGCATCTTACATAAATCGAATAAATCGAATTCGCTGAGAATCGAACTCTACCGGTGACAGCGTCAGGTCACAAATTTCCGAACACTCTACACACTAGCGATCAAGCTAGCCGGGGCAACCCAAAATAGGTCGCACGGATAACACAGATATAGTGATCGTCATCATGTAACACCGAAAACAAATTCTATACTGATAATAGTACTGACTAATAAAGTATTAGAGTGCCCTTGACGTTTGTTTATCGTATTCTGACTGATACCATCGTCAGGGGTTCTTCCTATGATAAAAAAACTATTCCGTTTGGACAAATTTCTGTCCAAATCAGCGCATTTCATACACTTTTTAAAATGACAAATGACTATCGTAAAAGGTGATATAAATTATCTTTTGTGAACTTGATTATTAACAATTTAGCCATTTATTAAAACAAACAAAATTGTTCATTTGTTGGATGTGGACATTTAATGAATTTTCGCAAGTCTCGGGAATTACTAACGGAGACGATGCGAGGCATATTCCATGTGCTTTTATACTCGGATCGGAACTGCCCATGAGGAAATAATTTAAATGTCCCTTATTTTCTTTTTTGTTAGTATTATTTTGTAATTAACTGTAGTTGAAACTGGCTATATATTCCGAAAGTTCCATTCTATTCATTAAAAAGTGGAATATGCATATCAGGAATTGCCATATTCAAAAGACACAGTCACCCCACACAGCCAAGAAGAAGAGAGGAAGAGTGCATGGTTTATAAAATGACCAATATCCAAACAGATAGCACAAACAATTAACAAAATGAGAATCTGAGGGTTTCTGCCTTGGAACAGTAATTGGCTAAACAATTTGCTACTGAGGGTTTATATAAGGTTCCAGGAGTCACTAACCTCACACTTGCCCAAATAGGTTCTCATAGATCCATCGCCTTCACGTCACGAAATGACAAAAGACATATCGCCGTTGGAGAATCAATGCACTGAGTTTGCTGAAAGCTATAATTTTAACATTGAGATTGTTTTTTCTACTTAATTATGCTTTTTTGTTGAACCTTACACATAAACAAAAGCAAAAATCAACGAATATGTGTTTTAAATGCCACAATAATTGAGAGAGAATGAAACCGGGCCAGCTCATAACGTTCTGGATCCATAACAGACATAGTGCGAATACAATTGTAATGTAAATGCATTATTAAATAATTCATTAGTTTTTCAAGTAATGCAAGGAAATGATAAATGCAACAGATCTGGTTTATTGCTTATTTAATTTATTAACTTTGCCAAAATGCTGCTAATGCATAGCAATTTATTTAGCATTATATGGACTTTGTTCACTAAAATTGATTAATTTGATATGACAATGCACACTGCTAGTTACTATTTAATAATAATATGCTAAAAATATGTTTTAGTATATTACATATTTAATTTATAACAAGAGAAAAACATGACCGTTAACTAGTTTGATATGTGTTTCCCATTAGCAAAAACAACGTACAGCCTACAGATTAAAGTTTTAATCTTTTGATTATTATCTTATCAGAGTTAGCTTGTTGGAAAGAATGTTGTGAAGGCAGGTGCTCTAAAGCTGAGTTATGTTAAATAGCTATATTTACAACAAATCAATAGCCAATATTCTATAAATCTCAATCAGTATATACATTTCAATCATTTCATGAACATATTTATTGGGGAACATGTATTTCACTTAATTACTTTAAAAAAATGTAACTAATAGATATTCGATTTCCGGTGCAAAATGAAAACAGTGTTGTTCGGAAAAAGAGAGCATCAAAACCAACTCTCACACTAACATGAAGGTAAGTTATGTTTTTGTTACCATTTCTTATAATTTCTCATTTTCTGACATAATAAATTTTATAGCGGCTATGAAAGATTTCAGTAATAAATCAAACATCGCAAACTGGGCGTTGTGAGCATAGTGTGAAAACTTGTATTGATCTTTATTTACTTAGACTAGCCTTGTCACCTGACGAAACATAAACAGTTGTTACTTACTAAAAGTGCTTTGTAAATACAGAAGTATAACATAATCAAAGTAATGCTTGTTATCTTGTACATTATTACACCGTTTGCTTCACAAGGCTTTAAGCTTCTTATGTTTTATGTGATGTTTGTCTGATTTTGCATGTATTGTCGAGTGGATGGGTGGATTTACTGTGTTGGACTTTTTTCACCATGACAGCTTGTACTTGTTTGTTCATATGAGAATCTTTTGGGGGCAAATGTGAGGTAGGCGCACCCTAGAAAATTGTTTTAACCCCCCCCCCCCTCCAGTGGAAAATAGTTTTTGCTCCTGATAGTTCCAAGGCGCTAACCACAAGGCTTCTCTTAATCGTTAATTGTTTGGGATGTCTAATTTGAACTTGATTCTCTTATAAACTCATGGTCTCTTTTCCTTACTACTTTTGGCTGCGTGGGGAGGCTGTTTTTTCTGGTTGTGGCAATTTCAGATATGCATATTTCAGTTTTTCAGACGGATATCATGTAATGGTGGTCATGCCACTCAAACTTTTATGGCGTTGAGAATATATTTAAAATTTTTTAGCATTACTCCAAATAAATGTTGCAACTTTTAATATTTAGCCGTAGAAGAGCAGGGACATTAATTTGTTCAGCCATTAAATAATATTTACCAGAATAGATTTACTAAGCACTCAAGTGAACGCTTAGCCTGCAATCAGTAATTTAAATTACAAAATTATGACATGGTTAACCGACATTCGTCAAGTTCAGGTTAACACTGCATTATTTCATTTTTAATGGCGCAGACTTGAGCTGTGTCATTAAACTCTCCGCACAGTCTTGAACTGCTGGGAAAACACTCAGACATTAGGGCTACTTTTTGTTTTATCTGACGCTAGTTTCATGCTTCATGTGCATCGTTTTGTCTTTGACAATCAACTTGAAGAGGTTGACGAGTTAAGGATTCTATCTTATAACGTGGATTAAATCAGTGCAAAGTCAGAGTTTCACAGAAAACAAGCAGATATTTGAAAATTTTCCACTGACTTTCAAGGAAAAGTATAGGCAATTAAAACGATATTTTATCTGTATGATAGACTTGGGTTTGCGAATATTAATTATAAAATTTTTGTAAGCGAAACACTAAAACGAAACAGATTGCATACTTTTGGATGAAGTTTAACGTAATTATTTTTTTTTTCAAGACAGACTGCAAATTCATTTTGTCAGATTTACAAAATTTTGAGATCTTAACTCCTTGTTAACTTTTGCAATTTCACTGATAGTTGAGAATGACGTTTAAATCAATTTAATATATAGGCGTTTAAATCAATTTAATATATAGGCGTTTAAATCAATTTAATATATAGGCGTTTAAATCAATTTAATATATAGGCGTTTAAATCAATTTAATATATAGGCGTTTAAATCAATTTAATATATAGGCGTTCAAATCAATTTAATTCAAAGTCTGAACGAAATAATATTCCCACAAACAGCAATTTAGACACTTTATATAGCTAATCGTACGTCAGGAGTTTTTTTTATCTCATAATATTTCCGAGGCGGTATCCCCAAAGGTAATCATCGATGTATTTTTTCTACTTACTGTTTTAACCCATCTTTTGATATGTTTACATGTGTCTGTCAACTTATTTGATTTTGTTTTAAATGACTAAAATGAACATGTTTTATATTTCATGAATGAATGTATGTTGTTGTTGTTTTTATTTTTGTTTTATTTGTTTGTTTTTATAGAAGGCCTTATTGTAAATTAGACATTATATTTTGTAAATTAAATGTACTAAAAAGGTAACCTTCTTTAAATAAAGATATTATTATTATTATTATTATTGTTGTTGTTATTATCTTTTTCGTTAATTGTTTTGGCGTCTTATTTGAATTGACATACTTATAACAAACATGCTCTATCTCTTCCTCTCTTGTTTTTCGCTGCATGGGGAGGCTGTGCTTTGTGAGTTTGGAGATTCCTGATATGCATATTTCAATCTTTTATATAATGTTGTTATATTACACATCATGCACATTAGAATATCTTTTCTTTTATTTGTTTTTTTTTTCATTCGGACGTAAACAAGTCGAATATATACATATAAGATTCATATATATTTGAAACGCGTCTTAGACTTGCCTGATTAAAACATGTGAAAAAGGAACTTTGAAATTAACCAAACACGATAAATATGAAAATATTGCCGGCTCGGTTTGACTGAGCCTGTTCATGGACGTAAATGGAAATTCATATTACTGTTCCCGACGCTTAGGAAAATTTCAGGACAAAAATAACAACTACTGTTCTAACTTTCTAAACGTATGTAAATTAAACATATATTAATAACATTGGTGTGTGCAATGTTTGATGGCAAAGCAATGGCGAAATGCGCAATACATTAAATCTGCGTGTAATTTGAATACAATGTGGTTTTGTTTGTTATTTCTTTATTTCCACGTAATACGAACATGGATTTTACGGCGTATCCCCAGATAGAAGAATGGGTTGGTCCTAAACGAGAAAACAATAGGAGGAGCTAAGCAGAATAAAAGTTCAATTTGACTAACGAACAAAGTTTCCTTTAAGGATTTTCAAAGTTAACGATAGGTATTGAGAAGAGATTAAATACGACAAAAATAATTTGTCACAGAACAAGCTTGAATTTCATAGAAATGCAAATTAAAACAAAAACAAAAATCCAATTTTATTCAGATTAAAGAGATCTAAGCAGGCACAAATGCTATAGTTCGTCCCTCGTTTTGATCGGTTTGACTTTCTTTCGTAAGTAACCAGAAACAAACTTTCATGGACATCAAAGCCATTAAAAATAGGGTGCAAAATACCAGTCATACAGACAAGACAAAACAGGCACACATTAAGTAAAATCACCAAAATCACTGTAATTCAGCGACCGTTGGGCAAAACTTACATTTTCGGGGTGGTGGACAAACATTGAAAATGTCTTAGGATATATACGTTTGCATGCTGAGTTCAGTTAAATAAATTCTCTTATTACGAATGACATGCTAAACATTTGCATCAGAACTCTGAAATAAATCAACATTATACCAATAGATGCCCATGACTGTACAAAGTATATAAAAGAGTGAAAAATGCATATCTATTTCATCAAAATGCTATTCACGTTCTTGTACTTATTGTCTACTTTCGCTTTCAATGTCATAATTATAATGTATAATTGTGTGTACAAGTTGTGAAGAACTTAATAAATATATAATTACATGTGCTAAATGCGGATTTGAAATGGTCAGAGACAGTCGTGTACTCGGTTAAAATATCGGAACAAATTTGTTTGTTGAAAATCGAAGCGAAAACGTTTAGAAAAATTCGTTGTTTCCAGAATTTTTGTTATTGTTTTGAAATTTTACTTTATTCTCATGTAACTGTTACTATTACAAAAAAGATGTTGTACATTAATTTAGTTCTTACTTGATATATGTATAGAACTTTTCGATATATTTACATGAATTTTCTTTTGTTTAAGTGTGTGCTTTGCAATAAACCAGTTTTTACTTAGCATGCAAATATAAAACCTTCAATTTAATATGACACACAAAGAGTATTTTCCTTAAATAATGTTTGCAAGTGAAATGTTTTTAACGCATTAACTTTATATCTTCCAAAATAATTTCAACAATATTTCAGTATTTACTTTAAAAAATATTTAGATAGAACTCTTTTGAGAAATGCAAAATTAAAAATATTACTACTCGCATCTACGAGAAAGGAAAAATATAAGAAACCAATAGTCTACATAAAAAAATAAGTTTAAAATGTACATGAGTAGATAATTTATTCTTCAGTGTTGAAATATATATAAAATTATAAACAACATTCACTTACTCGTTAGAAAGAATTCACATTAATTAAATGAAAATTTTCATAAAATGTTTTTGTTGTGTTTTTTTTTCGGTTGGAAAGTCATCCGATAACCATTCAAGATGTAATTTAGGATTTCTGCAAATGCTTTCTCTCTTTGAACACAATTGATGTCTCATCGTTTTAAAGTAATAAAGAAATGATGTCTTAGAAATCTCTTGTAATTGACAGCGAGGTAAAATTGCTGAATGAGAACGCAATATTTTCATATTTGTTGCTTTCAAAGTTCCCCTTTCATCTATTTCTAGAATTGAGAAATATTTGATGTTTTAAAACGAAATATAATTACTAAATTAGTATGTACCTTTGGAAATGATATCACGTATACAAGTACATCCTAGCAAATGGCCGTTGTTTTAAATTGTCCCTTTCACATCCACATTTCGCGTAATTGATAATGGAGTGGTCAAATGATTATAAAATTATATATCAGACATATTTGTAAAAAATTTTTATGATATATATTTCTTAAAATTAAGTAGAGTTATTTATCATTATTCACCAGCAAATTATACTAGAATCTCCATATATATTACATTCCCAAGTTTCGGTTATTATCAGTAATTGTAGAAAACTTATTTACATTTGGCCTGCATTTATCAGCTTTAATACCCTTATTTGATCAGATTGCCTTGTGTATTATACTTGTAATACTTTTATTTTTATTTCAAGGACTCAGATCTTTGTTGCCTTTGGTCATAAAAAAATACATCATGAAATAAAACAAGAACATAAATTTACAAGCGTGATGTAGATATTTCAGATGATATAAAAATCACAGAAAAATAACAAAAACACAATTAACATAATTAAGAAACAGCAAGATAACTGAGGGTATAAAATGGAATACAAAAGCATCCGTATTGTATTGACAAAATTTCATTTATATTGTTACATTTTAGGTCATTATTGAAATGAACTTAATTATATTTAGCCATGAAGTAAGGCCGAAATACTTCTTACGAAAGTTAGTAATCAAAGAGTTGTCCTCAAATATTAATCGAATCTGAATACCATTTCCCTCTCTGCTGTTTAAGATATACTGAGTATATCTTAAACAGCAGAGAAGGAAATGGTATTCAGATTCGATTAATATTTGAGGACAAACCTGGCGTAATTTTTGATTACTATCAATATTACTTAGTCAATATCTTCCAGTTTCCATCTCTGAAGAGTTTAAACATATTCTTCAGCTAATGACGAAAAGAAGGAAGAAGGATACGTAAACTATAATAATTGTTAAAAATTAAAACGTTATGTAAGCGGCGTTGACACGCGGCTTGACGCAATGTTATCAGGGTGGCTATACCACATGACTTTTTGGATGTGTTCACACACAAAATCACCCGCTTCGTGTAGGCTTTTGCTTATTTCTTAGTAATTTCTGGACCTATTTCGATCTGATGCAGAGCACCGTACTTCTGCTAAAATGCATTTTCATCGACATTTAAACCCCATTATCAATCGACATTCAAAGACAAATTCACACTTTCAAACACGGTGCTCTTTATATGATCGAATTCGGTCCAAAAAATACTGAGAAATAAGCAAAATGCTACCTTAAGCGAGTGATTTTGTGTGTGCACGACATTCAAAAAGTCACGTGGTATAGCCAACCTGGTTATGAATTTATTTTGCCGAATTAAAGGCTGGACATTAATTAAATACATAGATAAACATAATAAAAGCAGCCACAGCACCCACTATGCATTTTAACATTATACAAGCGATAGCAAACACAATGAAGAAATTTCTTACAAGAAGGGAGGGTGGGTGGGAAATAACTCCAGAATACCGCTCGACGCGACAAAAAATTTAGCAATGAAGGCAAAATGAAATCAAGCGGGAAGAGGGCGGCAGAGTTAAATGTCTTGTGATTACTATTTTTCTGAGAACATAAGTGTATTATGATATTTATATGTTAGTTATCTGATACAAAATTACAAATAAGCTGTGCTGAAAATCACACTCTCTAAATTCACGTCTTCGTATTATAGAACATCATTATTCTGTCTGATTGTGATATTGATAGGGTTGTTATCGGAGAAAAGTCAGAATCTTGTTGTAAAAGAACTGCTTGATTTGAAACTTAAAATCTACAACTTTCTGCTAAATTTCTAATCGCCTTTTACATGTTTTAAGCTTTTTTCAGGCCATGAAGGGTCACTGCTGGCTTATTCAGGCTTTTCTGTTATTTCCGCTAAGTCTATTTACGATTTTAGGATATTTAGGATAACACTATACAGATGTTTTATTACAATTTTAATTGTGGACCGAAACTGGAATAGGAAGTTATAGGAAAACTCATCTACATCCATTCTAGTCTCAGTTGCTTTCTTTAAAAAGAAATCTGACGCTGCTGTACAGCATAACAATCACACTAACGGTCCTACATCTAAAATTAAAAAATCTTGATATTGTTGGTGAGTGATTATTTACTTTATGTGCTATGTTAAAAGCTAAGTCAAGTATAGTAAACTAGGTCAGAGGTAGGATGATCGCCTTCACGCAGGCGGCCTGGGTTCGATTTCCGGCCCATGCACACTCTTGTTTTCTATCTTTTTATTTTGTAAACTTGTATCATTTCTTGTGCAAATGAACCTATATGTGTCTAAATCTACTTTTGACATTGGAAATAAAAAGCATACTAATTTATATCTTGAAAATATAACTTAATAGATGAAAACTTTATCAAAATATATATGTGATGTATAAACAGTGGACCATCTAAACCTTAATATGCTTTGTCATGTTCATCATTATTGTAACAATAAAGTAAAACGTCACAATTAAGCCCATTCGTAGGACTGGCAAAAGTGGTATGATTTGGAGGGGTAGTCTCAGTATTGACGTTCAAAACACTAGTTAAGATTAGTTCTTTAAAATCATGCTCTGATTAATGTGTGGGAGGGGTAATCTAATTGTATTGTGGTGTTTTAAGCGGGTTTCTCCTGAATTTTACCACAGGCATGACTTTCTAATGCAAAAAGGTAAGTTCTCTATGGCCGTGCTTGCGCGGGTCCTAATATAGTAAGTAAAATAAAGATACATGAATAACATTTATTTTGGCAAAAGTTTTATTGAACATTTTTTTGCTGTTAGAGAATTTTTTAACTTTTTTTTCTTTTTTAACCACGAGGGTGAAATGACGAAAGGTGCAATGCCTTAAATGACCAATTTTCAAAAAAGACCTCCAAAACAAATTCGGAAATGACATATGGCTGAGTATTTATTTCTACATTTTGTTCAGTCATCAAGTGAGAGCCGCCATCTGGACTATTTCATTCAAGCCGAATATCCTGATAATCTACAGTCTATTAAAATGCACGCGAAACCAATTCTAGAAGAACGTGTCTAAGTAGATCTCATTCTGTGAAGTGAGCTATCTCCAGACGACATCTGTCTCAATGTCGCACAGCGATAAGGAAATTCTCTTGTGAAATAGAAAAGACACTACTTTTTTTCCATTCCATTTCCATTTGAAACCTTGATTTATTTTTTTATTTGTTCAAGCTTTAGGTTGATTAATCTCAAGCTCTGTACAAACAATTCGTTATTTCTGCATCAATATCTGTCTGTGAACGTAGAAGGGTCACTACTGGCATCAGTTCTCCGGAGAGTGGAGTTGACCTCATTGAGGGACTGACCTGAAACCATTACTGTCTCCGCATGCACAATACGATCAGACCGATCCAAATGATAATGCCTCTACCTTGGAGCAAACCCGCACGACAACAGCGCCTAGCCCTGTAATTCCGACAACGCAACAATCTGAGCAAACCGGTAAACCCCCAAAAATGTTGATCGGATAGCTCTGATATACGTTATCATCACTGCATGACATTGGTAACGGGTTATTTTACTGATAACAGTTCTAACGGTAACCACTCTAGTTCTAATTGTCATTAGTTGTTTGTGGTGCCTTTTTTGAAATCGATCATTTTATAACAAAAGTTCTCTTTTCCTCTCTTTCTTGGCTGTTTGAGGAGGCTGTGTTTCATGGATGTGTCTATTCCTAATATGCATATTTTACTTTTTCAGATAGTTCCAATGGGTTGACAAGAGTTTTCATGAAGACTGAATATTTAAATGTTTGTTTACGAAATCATGTATTTCATAATATTAATAAAGAAATTTTAAAGAGAAGAAACAAAACAAATGCCTAGAGCATTAAATAGCTATGAAATAATGTAATCATAATTTATTCCTTGCATTAGCTTCCATTAGCATTTTAGCTTTTAAATTCCAGAAACATATCACGTGCCGTGGGCTTTTAGTATACTGAAAAGAACTCTTTGGTAAAACTCCTACAGAACAAAAACAAGAAAGAGAAAGCTGCGGAGCGAGATGATATTCAAGTAAATGTGGAATTTAATTTTTGAAATATGAAATTAACAAGAGCGCAATTTGTGCAGTATGGTGGCCATAAAAAGTATCCCCGTACATAATGTCTGTACTGTTATCAGTAAAATAACGCGTTACCGATGTCGTGCAGTGATTATAACGTATATCAGAGCTATCCGAACAACCTATTTGGGGGTTGTCCCGGTTAGCTCAATTAGTTGCGTCGTCGAGATTTCAGGGCACGGCGCTGTCGCCGTGGGGGTTCGCTCTCAGGTAGAGTTATATGACATGGTAGAAGAAGTTAAATGCTTTTCATATCAATGCAATTTATGAACATTCGATTAGAGGTATTCCTGTAAGGACAACCTCGTGAAAATCTAACGTAAGTCAATTGTATGAACTGAGGAGAGTCTCTTCCTTAGTTATATTTTCTCCCGGTTATTCGTAAAAACGATCTGTAAATTTAAAAACAAAGGGTACCTACATGATATTTTACAGCGCTCTGCAGGCCTGGTGATTAACCCTTCTACAGTTGATCATAATGCTTACCTCTTTGTTTGCACGACGGTGGCAGGGGTTTAAGAGTTTATTAAGGTTTATGGGGAAATCTTTTCTTAAAAGAACCTAGAAGCTCGATTTGTTTCTTTTATCCCTGTCATCGTGTTCTTGCTGATTTTACTCCAGGAGCTTTGGTCTCGGTAAGATCATTGAGTACCCGCCCTTTGGCTTTGCAATGCTATTAGCTTCTTATGTTTTATATGTTTGTGTGCTTTTGCATGCAACATTGTTTAGCTGATAAGTTGGTTGGAGTTTTTCACCAAGACAACTTGTACTTGTTTTGTGTTATGAGAACCTGTTGGGGCAAGCGTGAGGTTGGTGCACCCTAGAACCTGGTTTAAACCCCTAGTGGCAATTAGATTTGTCACTGACCGTTCCAAGGCGGTAACCCCTGGGGTTCTCATTTTTGTTTATTGTTAGTGGTGTCTTTTTTTAAAACTGATCATTTATTAACCATGCTCTCTCCCTCTCTATTCCTCTTGAGTGTGTGGGCGGGCTGTTTTGTTCTGAATGTGGCGATCCCTGATATGCATATTTCACCTTTTTTGCAACAATATTCAAAATGTACTTGAAAAAGTTTGCATGGAATACTTGTTTATAGAGTGTTTTTGCTATAAAGTTTTATAACCTTAATGCGTATCAAAGCAGTAGTAAGTCCTCTTGCAATTAGTTTGATATATTTTTAAAACAATAACTCTTCCATTGTTTCAGATTGTAATCCATTTGCTTTCAGAAGAAGCAGTACGTAGATAAACTAAAGGGATTTTATTTTGTTTACAACAGTGCCCAAGGTTATAAAACTGAGCTTGGAAACCAGTCTCAAATCTCAAGCATCTGATTGGCTGAAATGGCGACTGGTCGCCATTTCAGCCAATCAGATGCTTGAGATTTGAGACTGGTTTCCAATCTCAGCTTTATAACCTTCAGCCCAGCTGCAGACCCTCCGCATATAAAATACGAAGCTTATTATTACTTCTCTTATGTGTTCAAAAAGCCGCCGGTATTGGAGTAATAAGTAAATGTCAAATGTAAATATATAAGGATTTCGTAAAGAACATTATAGTTTCGTTGAAGGAAACGACGTGATTTTGATAATCAGATTGAAACCTTGCATTGACGCAGTTGCAGACAATTAAATCTGCCAATACATCAAAATAATTTAAAAAGACAATATAAATTTTAATAATCCAAGTTGTCATTTGGTGCCATTTGGTGTTGCTGTTTGCAACATCATTGTCAACAGCAAAAGTTTATTTTCTTGGCAGCGTGGACAGTAATATGCATTTCAGTTATTGCTCATAAACAAGCTCAGTCGAACAGAGCCTGCATTATTTTGATATTTGTCGTAGGCGGTATCTTTCAAAGTTTCCATATTTTTTTTTACATTATTCTTATTACCTAATTTTGTTAATGGCACACTTTTAAAAACAATCTGAACAATACTTTTAAATACCACAAAGGTTAAATGTTTACCCCATATGCACACCACCGTTTGGGATAGATTAGTATAATAATATGCATTTCCATCACTGCCCATGAACAGGCTCAGTCAAACTGAGCCTGCAATATTTAAATATTTGTCGTGGTCGGCGGCTTTCAGAGTGCTTACCCATCTATTTTTATTATGCCTCCGAAGGGAGGCATATATTAAGCAATCGCACTGTCCGTCCATCCGTCCGTCCGTCTGAAATATCTGTTATGGTCAAATCTTGTCTTCATCTTCAAAATCGCTTAAGGGATTTTAATGAAACTTCACAGGAGTGTTTTTTGTCAAGCCTTGTTGTGCATATTTTTAGGAGTTTCTGCTCGGATTATTTTTTGCCGAGTTATGGGCCCTTAGTCATTTTTACTATAACTTCTATATTATAATAAAAATCTTGTCCACAGTACATCTCCAATGGGGATTTCATTAAAACTTCACAGGAGCGTTTGTCACCAAGCCTTGTTGTGCATTTCGTCAGGAGTTTCCGCTCGGATACTTTTTGAAAGAGTTTTGGGCCCTAAATGGTAAATCTATATTTCTTGAGGGATTATCTTCAAACTTCAAATATATGTTCTTAATCATCCCCACATAATTCATTATCACATCACATCATATATTTTAATGTCCATAACTCAAACAATATTATTTCCAGGATCATCTCCTCTTTAAAATTAGAATTTTGATTCAGAATAATTATATTATATTTATTTATGTATATTTATTTATAGTTTTATTATAATTTGTTATTCCTTATTTATCTCCCAATTATATGCTTTAACTTGTAATTTTTCACTTAGAATTATGCTCCATTTCTTATCTGATTTCTTTTCCACAGTCTTGTTCAATTATATATGTATACATATACCAGTTTTATTGCAAATCAACTTTTCGGGGGCACATGTCAATTTCTAGTGACAGCTCTTGTTGTACTGATGGTTTCATTCACCACTTTTTTCGGAATCTTTATACCTATTCAGTTGATCATGTGCATAATATATTATACAACTTTGATTAGAGCATCAAAATGTACAAGATGCCTTGGTAATTTGACTTAAGTACACCCGTTTACCAGACAGTTTTGATGCATAATTATGTACTTTAAAACGAACATAGCTGAAGGTCCTTTCTGGCATATTGGACATTTTATCATAAATAAGAAAACGCATATCAAGAACTTTTTGTAAACACATGTCTATCGGTTATTTTCTCTATGAAAAAATTATCATTTTGCTGAGATACCGCATTTCCTATATGTCTGTGTTTTCTTAATGCATTAGCAATGAAGTAAGTGTTACTCACATTTCAAAAGTTGCAGGCCTTTTTTTTATTAATGTTTCACTTTTTATTAGCAAAACAGTGTGGCTTTAGTAAGCTTTACATGCTACGAAAACATTAACCGTTAGTGTCTAGAGTTAGACGCCAAACTCGCTAATAAACTGTATTTGCCAAGAGTGTGTTTCCTTATTTCTGGCTATTTAGACATATTTTCTGGCTGAAATTTAATTTTCTTGCATATGTATGAAGACACAGGCACGCTTTTGAGCATCTGGCACCCTTCCTACAGACTAACGACCTTAAAGGACCGTGTACTTTACTTTTTATGAACCCTGCTATTGTTTCTGCCTTTTACTAAACAATGCTTTAAGCTTTTTATGTTTATTTGCTTTTGCATCCAACATTGTCGAGTTGATGGATGAGTTGGATATATTTCACCAAGACAAATTGTACTTGTTTGTTTATATGAGAATTTGTTGGGGCAAGTGCGAGGTGCACCCAAGAACCAAATAAGTTAAACCCTCAGGGGCAACTGGTTATGCCACTGACCATTCCAAGGCGGTTACCCCTCGGGTTCTTTTTTTTTTCGTTTATTGTTTGTGATGTCAATTTTGAAATTGATCATTTTATTACCCATGACTCTTTTTTCATCTCTTCTTGTAAGATGTGTGGGGAGGCTGACTCTTCTGTATGTGGCCATTCCTGATATGCATATTTCACTTTTCTATTTCTTTAAGATGGAATCTTTGGATAAGTCGGATATAGAGTAACGTCCACCGCCTTACGTGTTTAAGTTTTAAGCAACAAATGAAGTTCTATATAAGTTTTGGGGCATGCCATGGAAAACAATGCCTTTGCATTTTAGTTGTTACTTTTTGTAAAGAACTGACAATTTTGTTTTCTAACGACAATTACATATAGACGATTATTTAAACAAACGTTATTTTCAAATTAGTAGATTTTGAAAACAATCGTGTAACATGCATACCTGTGCCCAAGGTTATAAAACTGAGCTTGGAAACCAGTCTCAAATCTCAAGCATCTGATTGGCTGAAATGACGACTTGAAGCCAGGAATAGCCACACTTGGACACCGAGACCTCACACAGCCAAAGTGCAGAGAGAAAAACATAAACAGATGATCTTTAAATAAGACAACATTATCAAACAACAAATTTAAAGTGAAAACCTGGTTTTAATGTAGAATTTTATTTACCAACTTTACATGTACAAGCACTTTTATATAATGCAGACTTCTTTAAAAGTTGCACAACCTGTTATATAACGGTAATAACCCAGATTGTTAATGATAATATTTTGGCTGATATCTCGCATTGGATTTAAGGATGAGCATTAGTGACTGTCTGAGACTTTGATTTATTAGGATGTTGTTTTGCTGTTGGTTTCCTTGTGTTTTTTTTCTGGGACAATTCATATATAATATTGTACTTCTAAAATAACCTAGTAGACTGAATCTTTTTTAGTGCTATTATCAGTTATGTATTTCTTTGAAGGCCATTGAGCAAGACACATATTTGTGTAAATATTTAGCTTTTAACGATAATCTGACTTTTGGTTTTACCTCTCCTAATAAAATGTGGTTTACGTAAGCAAGGGGGAAGGGTTAAAAGCGAATGAATAAGAAGAGGTACAATTGACGTTCCTTACTATTTTTCAAGCTTTTAGAGTATACTCACAATTCAATTTATATCGAATAGGATATTACATTAGTTTAATGTAGCTTTATCAATTTGATTCCATGATCTATCGTTTTGCAAGATGTGTCTGGAAAATATCAATTTATTTCTATTGAAAATTTGCTCATATATTGTTTCGCCACGGTGCAATTCCGGCTGAGCTGTTCAAATGATGTTTAGATAATAATGTGTCATGACTTATATTTACACAGTTATGCCGTATAGTGTATTGCTTTAGATTCATAACAAACTTTTACACTTTGTCGTGTTCGGTGGCATTCAAATCTTCTTTATCATCTACATTTGCGTTGTTTGTGCCGTGTGGCGGCTTTAAAACGGCTCCCCGTACTTTCAATCAGTGCTGTAATCAATTACTTTGAAGACCGTTGAAAACGATATTTATGTTTGTGAAAATATTGTGTTGCGCCCTGGTGCTAGACGGAGTTGACAGTAATAAGCATTTCCATTACTGCTCATTTAAAGGGCTTTATCAATCAGAGCATATTATATTTTGATATTTGTCGTGTTCCATGATTTTCGCGTTTTCTTCTTATATATTGAATACCTGCCTTAACCAAGCCCGTCAAACAGATGACCTTCATTTGCGCTATTAATCGAAAAATACTGTAAAAAGAAAGAAATTTACTGCCCAATGACTGACTATTTAAAACCAGAATATTAGTAATATAAGTTTCACAGTCAATTTTCGATTCAAAACATTGTAAGTAGAATCCTCAATTAAGCTAATTACGCTATGTCTGTAGGTGATTGAAGCTAAAATAATTCCCTTTCTAAGTGCATCTGGCTTTGTTTTTGTTGCCAGAAGGCATTGACGTTTCGCCAGACAAGCACTTTACTTTGTTGAATATTTAAACATACTACGATTAATTACGGTTAATTAGGTAAAAGTGTATATTGACCATAGAAACTGTTTAATAGTTATGCCCACCCCAGAGCGTATACTTTAACAAAGAATTTTTTTTAACTTACTGAATAGTATGATGACATCAACCATTTTAAGAACAACTATGTCATATGCATTATGAGGGACAACTACCTATAAGAGACATTCAATTACATATTTAATAGAGCCGTTTTATTGTATGGTTTCCAGTGAATTAAAGAGTTTCTGAATAAAATAAATTGGTACTTGCCACACCAAGAACAAACAATATTCAATTTGCCTTCAAGTTGGTAAAAATAGCTTTGCAATCAATCGCAGAGCATTTTGATGTTCACATGAACGTCCAAAGATGTTTATTACACGTAACTTTTCGAAAAGTAAGCAAATCTTCATTGTATGACATTCAGTGTATTAACAATTCTTACATGTAGTTACCTTCCGTTATGGTAATATGCCTTTTTGAAACCATGCAGGATGTCAATCATTGTATGCGGCAGTACCTAAACCATGCAGGATGTCAATCATTGTATGCGGCAGTACCTAGGCTTGCTTGAACTTCCGATTCCACTGACCGTTCCAAGGCGGTAACCCTTCGGGTTCTAAGTTTTGTTAATTGTTTGTCGTGTCTTTTTAAAACTAATCATTTTATTAATCATGCTCTCTCTCCCTCTCTCATATTGACTGTGTGGGGAGGCTGTTCTTTCTGAATGTGGCAATTCATGATATGCATATTTCACCCTTTTGAAGATAAGAAATGTATGTCTGTATCTGTCTCTTACATGGCATGGCTTTGGAGTTATCTACACATTTAGTAGATAGGCCCACATGACTTGTATCTGCCACGTTTTGATGAAAGATTGTGCGACAGTGTGCGACTTGATTTTATTTTTTCAAAAAGTTTCAGCTCTATGCCATTTCAAGCCATTTCCTTAACAAGTTAGTTTCTTGTGTAGACTATTTTAAATGTCTCTTTATAAAATGTTTTTTTTAATATTTAAAGCTTAACAACCCTAGACGATGAATATAAAATGTCCTTACATTTTAACGCCTAAATGCAAAGTACAATAAAACGTATTGTTGGCATTTTTGTCTAGAATAATATTGACTCTACTGGGGAGCGAACCCGCACCGCCACGGTGACAGCGCCTAGCCATGGAATTCCGAAAACGCTACCGACTGAGCAAGCCGGGACATTAGACGTATTGCATATATTCCAAGCGATAATCAAATACGGCTTGGCTTATACTACAATACAGTCATCAAGTTAGAAAAAACGATACAAATAAATTTAAATTTTTAATAGTTTGTAACCGATGTGAAATTGGAGTCTAGACACACACAATACCTAATATAGTGCTTGAATTAGAATAATCAATTTGCGCTTCATTGGCTTTCAAACTTCCATTTCCATTTATTAGAATAAAAATGTCCCTTTTCTAAAGAGTTTGGTCAATTTTAAGTTCAGTGATAGAAAATATGCCAGCTAACGCTATCTTAATCAAGTACTGTACCATTTATCATGATAGAAGGGATTGCGTTGTCTTTTCAATCCTTTATCACAACAAGGAATGACACTTATTGCCATCAACCAAATGCATCACGACTTTTTTTATACACTCCTTAAAGTATCTCGGGAAACGCATATTTATTATTCAAATCACGTTCAAGTTTATTGATCTAATATCAAACTGAAAATAAAAACAGAGGCTCACTCAGTATGTAATAAAAATAACACCAATTTAAAAACGTCCGATTTTCCTAATGGACCCTTTAAATTCAGTGATACTTCTCTTTCATACGTTCTCTACGCAAGCACTTTTATTGTATTATTTTGCGAATTTCCCTTTCATTCCTTTCCATTTCATTTTTATTTCTTCCAAAAGCAATATTAATACTATGATTTTGTGCTTTTATTCTTTAGTAAATGTCTTCTCTGAAAATTCATCCACCCATATTATTCGAATTTTCGGACAATGTCCTGTTTTGTAGAATAAAAAAAGTGAAATATGCATATCAGGAATCGCCACACTCACAAAACACAGCCTCTCCACGCAACGAAAAAGAAAGGAGGAAGAAAGAGCATGTTTGTTTTAAGTATGTTAATTCGAATAAGACGCCACAAACAACGAAAATGAGAACCCTTGGGGTTACCGCCTTGAAATGGTCAGTGGTAAAAGAAATGTTAATGAGGGTTTAAACCTGGTTCTAGGGTGCACCAACCTCACACTTGCCCCAACAGGTTCTCATATCACAAAACAAGTACAAGTTGTCTTGGTGAAATAACTCCAACCTACTCATCAGATTAACAATGTTGCATTTAAAGACGGAAACTTACATAGAATCATTTTTGTAGAGTTATTTGGACAGTAGGCATCATAACCCATTAAAATAATCATATCTTACATGAATGTTTTTTAGTTTATAATTAAGCAATAACGTTAAAATGAAGAACAAAAAAAACAAATTTCGAATTCAAGGAATCAGTAGATACATTATTAACCTTTTTAAATTACATTAAAGCGGAATTACTTCAATTTAACCCACTCTTGTATGAAATATCACATGTATTTGGAACTATAGGCACAAATTTGCAGCATTAGTTCGGGCTAATAAAATTTTAATTTACTAAAATAAATTTGGTCCGCGCGACTAAAAGCGAAAGTAGGATTTCCGAAACGTCACAGAAATCGAGATCGCGCATGAAGTGGTCTCTTCGTCAAAAATGGGTTGCTAAATATACCTCCACCATATTTAGCTTCTTAAAAGTTCGTTAACTATAATTTAACAATATCATTGAAAATCCCGTCTATAAGAAAGAATTCGATCGGACCTTTTGTTAGAGAGTTTATATATTGGAGTCTATATGGACAAATATGATTTTTCAATAGTATATTCTTACTTAAGTTTTAGGGCTGGGGCTTTAAACGACTGATGCAAAAAACGCTTTCATTTTAGTTTCAATAGACGTAACATTTAAAGTATTACCTAAACTCAATTATGAAAATGCCAGAGCGTTTTTTGTGTATTTAGCTGGCCTTGCGTGAACACAGAAATTAAAAAATATACCTCTTATGGTATATAACTAAGTTTTCAATGAATGTTTTATGTGATTGTTGCTTCTATCCGTTTGGGAAAATGTGCGACAAAAGTAATTAAGCCATCATCAGGAGCAAGAGTGTGTGCTGGGCGTTTGTTAGGCGCTCCTCAGTTCCTGGTTGGAAGCAGTCGACACATTTGTCACATAAAATCTATTTTGAAACATAACCTCAGAACATACAATCATTTTGGATGGATAGAAATTGTATTGTTTACTGGTGTAAAAAAGTTTCGCTCAACCCGGGGCTAGGCGGCACGGGCAGTAGTATGCAATTCCATTACTACTCATGAACAGTCTCTATCATTCCGATCCCGCAATCTGCAATCTTTTCATTTTTTATCGTGTTCGGTGGCTTTCAAAGTTCCATTTTCATCATTTCATTCATGAAATTAAGACAACATTTTTGTAAACTTTTTTGTATACTCAGGGACAATCTGATTAAAATCATTTCCTGAAAACCGCTACGCTATCAGGATCTGACGACGAGTTACTAAAACGCGCTTTTATCACTAACCCTTTGAACCAATAAGATTGTCGCCTACAAAATCGCAAACGTGAAAGTAAAAATAGTATTTTAAACCATTTTAAGTTTTGACAGCCTGCGTAAGACATATGTTAGAGGCTCTGCCGAGTTCCCGCCAAAACAGTTCACCCGAGGTGACAGATTTTTCTATCTTTACCGAATTTCTCATGCAAGATACTTTTTCTTGCATACCTTTTATTATTTATAACATTTTTGTGTAAGTATACAAACTTATTTATTTTCATTATGCTGAAATATTGACGTTAAAGCAATCTTTTTTATAAATGACGTCACTAACTTGAATATATTACGTCAGATATTTGAAGACGTGACGTCACTCACGTGACTCATTCTACATGGGGGGTGTAGGATCGAAATTTCCTACACGGGTGAAAACACCGGATGACCTGATCTGGTATGCAAGAATATGACATCCAGACCTGCAATATATCCTCACATACCTTATCAAGACACCAAATAACTATATAACAAAATAACTACTCTTACAGAGTCTGCTTAAAAATATTATGGTGATTTCAAATAAGCAAGAAATTAAGCATTCATTGCTTCTCTCCACCCAGGTTTATAAATGGGTACCTGCGAGGAATATAAGTCAATGTTGAGTGACTGCCTACGGCGCCCACTGTTAACGGACGACTTATATATCCAGTGATCGGGTGGTAAAATGTGAAAGTCGGCTAAATACATTAATTACAGACAATAAGCCCACACCTTTACCTTAACTTAATAACCAAGTTTATCCTAGCATTTTAGAAGATAAAAGTACAAACTGCAGGGTATCCATTTTTAAAGTTCTTAAAGTATTCCAAATAGAATGATTTCTGGATTTTTGTAACACATAGGCCTTTTTGTAACGTAGCATTAAATATCGCATGCTTTTCTTCGTCGCAAGAGTGACTCCGAAAAGTACATTTAACGTTCTGGCATTAATAATCACTCAGACGATATTCTGTTGCTTTGAACGTGACCAACTATTATTCTTCTACGAAAACATGAAGTGCTTTTCTGTTGTAGTTTAGAACGACAATGACCACTTTATCGTTATATAAAGAGGAAATAAATACTGTCGAAGAAAGATGTGATAGTCTGGCAACAATTGATTAATTATATAAATCTTTATAATCCATTCATCTATGTGCAGATACGAAATAAAACATCACGTACACATTTAAATCATTTGGGGCTCGCCACGGGAAAAGGTGCGTTTTGACATTTTTGTTGTCGCTTACATTTGGAAAACACTTGCTAATATTTATTAATTTCTAATAAATATTTGGTAATTTTATTTCACATTTCGACAATATAATATTAAAATTATCTCAAAATCCGTAATAAGCAATGTCTTATGCTTAACTTTGTGATGTCATTTCAAGAAGTCCGAAGTAACCTTTTCCCGTGACGCGCCCCATTTTAAAGATAAGAATAATAAGTGACTTATTTAAGACCAAATTCAAATTATACCAGTCCTTTACTGAATCAAACATAAAAAACAAACGATGCGTTAATAGAAAATTTGCCCGCCAGAAGGCTAATATCTTAAAGGCTAACGAACTTATCTAGCGTGCTTTTTTAATTATTGTATCCCTGAAAACTCTGAAGCTTAACTAACAGACAACTATTTACAAAATGAAAATGTGTGTGCAGTGTGGCGGGCGGAGAAAGTCTCCCCGTATAACAAATGTTTAAATCAGTCAATACTGTTAACAGTATATTTATCGGTTTTCGGTGTTACCAAAGGACACACAGTATATCAGGGTTATTGTCCGGTAGAGTGTTCGGCTAGGCACTGTCGTAGTGCGGGTTCGATTCCCAGCGGTGCTTTCAATTATTCTAAATAACCGCCTTTTTACATTCTTGAAAATTGGATAAAATCTAGCACAATGTAAATATTTTTTTATTTAATAGTGGTTTGAAAACGTTTTAAGACAAATTGTAAGGTGGAAAGTTATCAAAATGTATAACATTAGAGGGCCATGCCTGTAGCATTATACTCTAGAAAAGAAACTAGAAATGTCTTTAAATAGATAAAGGACGTTTATAAAAAGATTTTCGGTTAATATTATATGAAATAAAAAACAAAATAATGGGCAATGAATTCGACATAATTGAGTTATTTTCCTTAATCTTTTTTAGAAAAAGATTGTAACGTTTAAATAAAATAAAAGAACTGAGATTCCCAAAATTGCGCAAAGTACGAGGGATTATCCAAAATAACGTAGACTTTTGTCATTGCATCTTAATTTGAAACACGTTCGCATAAATTATATATTAAATTCAATCAGAAAACAAACGTAACAAACTGAACTAAAATATTCATATATTTAATCGATTTCAAAAACGCGTCGCTTATTTGAATAACCATGGTAACACGTAGGCGGCACACGCCGTTGCCATTGTACTTTATAAAGAATAAACCTGTCAATAAAAACAAAACTACTAGTGGAAAAAGAGCCAAACTTCGCAACGTCAAAGCATGGTATACAAATGATGTCATGCCGAAATTTTACGTCATTCTGACAATGCGTTTTAAAAACAGTCAATATTTAAGAGAGCTATCACCAACGTTAAAACGTCAGAAATGTCGTCGTCAGATCGCCCGGAAATACGCGCTATTATAAAATTCTTTCATGGTCTTTGATAATCACCTCATGAAAAGCTATAATAATTTAGCAGACGCAAATGAAAACTTCCGTAAGCCGAGCTCTAGTTTTTAAGTGGTACTATTGTTTTTTTTACGGTCAGAAAAGCCATTAAAAAGGCCTGGGGTAAGGAAAGAAAAAAAAAAATCGGCGTTACGGCAGTGACGTCAAGCCGGGAGGTTATTGAAGCGGACTAAATTCTAACTATTGTGGCCCTTTTCTAGATTGGATGAGGTACCTTGCAACGGATATTGCCGAACAAATGACATTTTTAAAGGTGTGTAAATAATTAACTGATAAATTAAAATTATGTTGTTTTTTTTTTCAAAAAAATGTTTTTGTTTGGTATTTGAATCATTACAAAGTCATTTATTATCAAATAAGAATAAATAAGTTATTTATAATTTTAATTACACTTGAGTAACAGCTTCACAGACTGTGTCCACAATGCAAAGACTTGTGATATATTAACAAAAACAAATTTGTAATGAGTTATTTTAACAGTTACACGCCTGTTGCTAAAGTACTGCGATACTGTGGGTATTGCATTCCCGGTCGTTTCTTCGGCGGTACGAGCGAGAAGAGGACCACTTTTTTGATCGCCTCATAACCACTTGCGAGACTTTGACCAGCAATGATACACTACTATGTTCGATCAATGGGTTCCCCGGAATCGCATTCCGGTGACTGTGTCTATTTAAAGAAACTTAGAACATACGCCGCTTTGCAAACGCTGCGCCCGTGAATTAGCGTCGTTGACGTTATTAGATCTAATTTGACGTGCGCCGGATAGCGGTTAGTGTATGATTTTAATTGTTCATAGTTTTTATACGTGATGTTGTATTTTGCTGATATTTTGTAAAAATATGCTGGTCATATTCCAATTTAAGCTTGTGTAATTTTATTTGTGGTATTTTGAATAATATAAAAACTATACCAAAAGTCTACGTTATTTTGGATCATCCCTCGTATTTGAATGTATTTAAAACATATGATACAGAACAGAAGCTTAGCTCTTTCTGTATTTATCAATAATTCTTTTATGATTTTTTTATGTCTCTGCTTTCATATGGGGCGCGTCACGGGAAAAGGAACCTTCGGGCAGTTGACGCCAATCCTCGAAATGACGTCATACAGTTGAGCAGACTACATTAAATTTTATTATTTTTCATTTCGCGGTAAAAATATCATTTTATTAAAGAATGTGTAACAAAAACACTTTTTATTTATGAGAAAATAGTATATTATTGTAAGTTCTTTGTTAATATAGTAACAACTACAATGTCACAAAATATGACCAAAGGTACCTTTTCCCGCGACGCGCCCAAATATTTTAGTTTATGTATAAGGTGGTTTTCGACTGCTGAAAGAAACAAAATGGAGGATATAAGAGTACATTTGCAGTGAATATGTAATTTAAAAGCTTGAAATAAGGTAGATAATAGCGATTTATACGTTTTCTTTCTGTCTGCCTTTTTAAAAATGAAGAGAATTCCCTGGAAAAGGACATTGCCATTATAAACTGCAAATTTTCCACTGCACGGGGTTGTATCGTTAAATAACGGAATAGACGATTATTCTGCGTCGCATATTACAAATAGTTGCAAATTGAACGTATTGGGTAAAACATATGAGCCTGTCTCTGACAAAATGATCCTAATCGCAAACTTAAAATTATAAGGTGCTTAGCCCCTTCTATTCTAATTATAAAAAATGAGACGTTAGCATGTTATATTCATATTCTGCATAATTTATTATCCGCATTTAATTTACCGTATTTCATTGGTTGCAAAACTAGGTCAAAAGCCAGCAAATAAAGCAAAGCCGAAAAATGTAGACTAAAAAAGAAACTTTAAGTAACTTCCAGTTACTATACAAATCACATAAACAACAACTTCATTTCTGAAACTCATAAGCCGGTCCAAACCAGGTTTACAGACTACTTCATTAACAAAATGATGTCTTTGAAATTACCGCAATTTAAATTGATACGGATTGTGCTACTGCTTCTCATCTTTGATAAATTAAAAAAATCTTTCCCACAAATTTTTTAGACCTAATCATAAATTAAACGTTTTGCAAAACAACATTTATGTAATAACCCTTTTTTAAATACAAAGTAATTTGCAACGTAATCCCAGAGGCGTCGTAAAGGTGAATTAAGGGCCGCCTTCAAACGTCATTGTACAGACATCAGTAAAAAAACAAATTTAAAAATCTCTACCACGACAAAAGGCAGTTCACTAAAACTTTGCACAAATAATCAGTATTAATATTTCTTCATTTGACAAATTTTACGAATGTTAAAAAGTTAAAACAGTAAAGAAAAATAGCTTAACCTAAAAAATCCCGAAAATTGGTCTCATTTACATTTTCCTTAGAAAACTAACAGTTATAAAGGATTTATCTCTATCACACCTTTCCCGCTTGATTTCATTTGGCGCTCACTGCCTTCATTGTTAAAATTTTATCGCGTTAAGCGGTCGTCTGAATTTATTTCACGAAATATATGTATTTATAATGGCGGAATATACAGCCAGCTAGACCCAAAACGTCTCGGTTAACGAGGCCATCATTTGATAATAAAATATCGGATTTGGAGCATAAGGAGGGTACTCTAAAGGGATTTAAAGATGTTAGGCCCCAAACTCAAATATGATCCTGATAACTTGGACGTTTTACGAGAGAGGAAAGGGCTACATACGAGCGTTTGGACGAGGAGCGCAGCACACTTTTGAGGCAATGCGATCACGCCAGGAAATTGAAGAGTTGAAAGCTAATCTTGCAGCAATGGATGTTTCTTAACATGCTGAGTCACGTTCTTCCCTTACCGTGATCAGCTCCCGTGGCCCTGAGAATATGCAGCCCCTTCGTTTGTGTGAAGCGTTCAATCAAAGGGTGGACACATAGATGCCAACGAAACTGAAGGTAAAGAAAAGTTGCAAACGTTTCATAAGCCATGCCAAAGTCAGGTTAGCGGTTTACCTTACTGGAAACCTTCATTATCTCTGTTGCCCAACTAGATAAGCAAATGATATAGTTGCAATACAATCGCCCATTTCTTACTTATTGTTCCACGATGCAAATAACGAGTAGTGACTAGTTAGTGTGATATAGACTAGTCATTTAAAAATTAGGATCGGATTAATTGGTGCGCGTCACGGGAAAAGGTTCCTTCGGACAGATGTCGTCAACTTAAGACGTCTTTTAGTTTTGCAGACGACATTAATTTTTATGGATTTCGCGTAAAAAATCATTTTATTGTAATAAAAATCACTTGTTTGTTATTATGAAATAGCAAATAAATGTAAGTTCTTTCCAAATATAGGGAAAACTAAAATATCAAAAATATCTCCGAAGGTATCATTTCCTGTGAGGCGCCCCAATTGAGGACCAATATTACACTACCATTTATGAAGCCACCACCATTTCATGAATATTTCATGATCTTCAGTCACTTAAGCGCACATCATAGTATAGTTTGATACTATTATATTCTGAATTGCTTTTGAAGTTGAATTTAAACTAGTTATAGTAACGCGGTTACGTTATGTATAACTAGATGGAGACCCGCGCAACGCGCGCTCTTAGAAAATCTTCCTTTTTGCATTAGACAGGCATGCCTGTAGCAAGAGACGGACCTGTAAACTGACTATTTTACTATCTACTATCATTTTTAATATTTTCGATAACGGAATGTTACAACTTTGAAGGCGTAAATTAAAATAGTGAACTGCCGCAACATGTTCAAATGCTTGTACACAGAAAAGTTTCATGAAAATCCAGTTATATTATAATTCGGCATCATGTTGACAATGTTTAATACTGTAGTGAAATTCAACGCACTTATAAAACATTAAAGATTATCTATTTTATTTGTGATTAACGGACAAACCGTCATACCACCTAGGTGACTTTGCAAAAAAATGTTCAACCATCTTTTTATGTGTTTTCCGGTATTTTGTTTAGGCTCTTTTCTCTATTTTTAATATATCAGAACTTATTTTTAAAAAAATGAAATATAGATGCTGACATATCAGTGTTTGGGCGACATAGAATAGCTTTCGATCGCGCTGATTTTCCGACAAATCGGCAAACCTATTTATTTAATAGTATAGATTTACCAGAAGTAAATTTTAAAGTTAATTACGCTAATAGAAAATTACGGAAAAAGCTTAGACTAGATGGAAATGGTGTTCCATGGACCACTTCACAGAAATTGCAGCGGTTGAATAGATATTAAACGATGTTATTTAAGATAAATGAAGTATTGCACAAGTTACATAAACCAAATTTCCATGTAGTTTTAGAGAAATCTTACAAAAAGAATTTCAGATTGCCTGAAACTGTATTTCAAAGTATCATAAATCGTAAAGTGCAACAATGTGTGGAAATAATCAAAAGGAAATATAAGAGTCCATCTTTACTGTGAAATTACAGATTGTTGAGAATACACCAATATCATGAGACTGTTCCAATTCAAAATTGTTTATCAACCTGCCGGTCACATCGTTACAGGGGATCTAAATGTTTTCAAAGACTTTAAAATCCGCAAATTAATTTCAAAAGGTCCGAAATATAGAATTCCATCGGACATCGACTTAAATACCTGTCGTGCGGAAATTGCAGAGTCTTTAAACTCTTTTTGCAATAAATGGTGTAAACGAGAACATGCTGAGTCTTATGCTCTTTCAAACTGGAAAAAACAAATATTCAAAATAATTGACACTCGTATATCCGTCTATAAAAGAAACATAGCTTTATTACCACCTCGACCTCGTTTTAACTTTCGTCATTTGAAAAAATGTATTCAATCTTTTCACAACAGATTTGTTTTAACACCTGCTGATAAGGCCTTAAATAACGTAATTATTGTGTGACGTGTACACTATATTAATGTTCAAACTGAAGAGCTAAATAGAACTACTGCTTATACACTGACTTCTTCATCTGGGAGTGATATTGTTACTGCACACACTCTACAAATTACACAATTTAGAATCAGTGTTGAGCCGAAACAAGACAAAGTACCTACTATGTATTGGTTGCCTAAAATGCTCAAAACACCGTACAAAGCAAGATTTATTTCCAACTCTAGTTCTTGTACAACAACAAAATTATCCGTGCTCTTAACATCTTGTCTTACAGCTATAAAAGAACATGTAACTATGTATAGCGAAAAAAGTTTTTGAAACCACTGGCAACAATTTATTTTGGTCTATAAAAATTCAAATGACGTTTTGAAGAAGCTTAAATCAAATAATATTCAGGCGTTCTATTTGTCTACGTATGATTTTTCAACTCTGTATACTTCTCTCCCTCATAATTAAATAAGAGACAAGCTTACCAGTCTCATTGAAAAACAACTTTTGCCAGAAAAAATAAAACATTTATTGCTTGTAATGAACAAAGGGCATTCGTTACAGATGGTTCTTATGATAATCATACTTCATGGACCTGTCAAGACCTTATCCAGGCGCTCACATTTTAATTGGATCATATTTATTTGAGATTTGGTACCTCTATTTATAAACAATTATTAGGCATTCCAATGGGTACTAATTGTGCACCCCTTGTTGCTAATCTGTTTTTATACTGTTATGAAAGAGACTTAATGTTATCTCTTTCTACCGAACATCAAGATGATATTATTACAGCTTTTAACAACACCTCGAGGTACCTTGATAATTTATTAAATATAGATAATAACCATTTTTCATCACTGGTCAATAAGATTTATCCTAAAGAACTACAGCTTAATAAAGCGAACACATCAGAAAAGCAAGCAAACTTTCTTGATCTAGATCTGTCCATTGAAAGTGGTTACGTCAATACTAAAATATATGATAAAAGAGATGATTTTAATTTTAATATAGTAAATTTTCCGTTTTTAGACGGCGATGTTCCTCGTGCAACATCTTACGGGGTTTATATCTCACAGCTTGTTCGCTTTTCAAGAGCTTGCAACGATGTGAATGATTTCTATGAATGTAATCTTTGTATAACAGAAAAACTTTTAAAAGAAGGTTATCGGTATCACAAATTAAGGAAAACCTTTTGCAAGTTTTATCGCAGATATAATTCTTAAATACAGGTACAGTTTAAAAACAAGGTGTTTCACAGCCAGTTTTTATGGAGATTTATTAAATAAATTTAAGAAGATAAAAGGCAATATGAATTTCCCCCCTGTTATTCGTAAAAACATCTGTAAATTTAAAAAGAAAGGTTACCAACATGACATTTTACAGTGCTCTGCAGGCCGGTGATTAACCTATCTACAGTTGATCATTATGCTTACCTCTTTGGTTGCACGGCGGTGGCAGGGGTTTAAGAGTTTATGAAGGTTTATGGGGAAATATTTTCTTAAAAGCTCGATTTGTATCTTTTATCCCTGTCATCGTGTTCTTGCTGATTTTACTCCAGGAGCTCTGGTCTCGGTAAGATCATTGAGAACCCGCCCTTTGGCTTTGCAATGCTATAAGCTTCTTATGTTTATATGTTTGTGTGCTTTTGCATGCAACATTGTTGAGCCGATGGGTGGGTTTGAGTTATTTGGCGATTCCTGATATGCATATATTACTTTTTTATTTATTTTCGTATGCATATATGATCGTAATTTAGAACTAAAACTAATGCCTATGAGCAAGTAAAGGCAAAATACATTCCTAAGAGCCAATGTAGCAAACAATGTGCCTTATTACTGAATTGGTACTCAAATTTCAGACGCATTAATGTTAAAGGGATTTCTACAGAGTGCACAGATGGGCCTTAATCAGGGTATTAGACAGCACAAGGTAACGCTCAAATCACTACAGAAGACTTGCAAACGCACCATTGAGGCACTCCTGATCAAATATCGGCTGATTGAATTTTCAGCCACAATAAATGTATGCTTCCCAAAAGTTAAGCAACTGGTTCTTGAACGAATATCTTCTACAATTCATCCGTAATGTAATCAAAGTAAAGTTATAAGCCTACTTCGTTTAGATGATCCAAGTCTACACAAAAATATCAGTCTCAATAACTGTTTGACAAGTTATGACATATTTTTCTCTGAAGTTGTCGTCTTAACCGATTGACTCGTTTTCATTTCTTTTCAATCGCTCAAACCAATATTTGTTCTAAGCCATGGCCGACCTCAGCAAAATGTCACTCTAAATCAATACTGCATCCGAGATTGTTAATCGTAAATAATCAATTTCCGCCGTACTATGTCATTTAAATCTAACAAGGGAAGTTAAAGTTGATGACTATTTTCGATGGCGGCAAAAAAAGTAAACCTCCGTTTCAATGCTCTAATGAAAAGAGTTCTGAATCTAGTTCCCACTCGACTATTTGAATGGTTTAACTAATTCATCGCTAGAGAGACCAAATGTGGCAGAAACCAAGGACCATATATATACTAAATGTAGCAGACTGTCTTTTATTTGTCACAAACTGCGATCAAAATATTCTTAGTCGGAGGCGCGCACGTATCACAAGTTGCCCGACTTCTGTGAAAATCTACGGTTTTAAGACGCAGAACAAAGCACCGATGTCATATTAAGAGGTCGCAAACATTGTAAATGGCGAAAACTAGCTAAAATTTCAAAAATGAATTTTGGGAGAAATACTTATTGCCACCTAGATTTTAGTAAAGAAATGTATTTAGCTATAGATGTAGTAAATGTTTGCATGCTCAATTTAGTCTTATTCTTGTTCTGAATACCAAGCATATACTAAAACAAAAGAAAAACCATTTGCATGAGAACTCTGAAATTCATGAACAATATACCAAAGCAACTCATACCTGAAATAAGTATATGCTGGTCTACAATGTTTAGTGCCAATTCGTCAAAATAATGTCAGGGTTTTCAAGAAATTCAAGGAAATCTTACTTCCTGGTTCAAAGTGAAAGTAGATTTCTATAGATTTCTACTTTCACTTCGAACCAGGAAGTAAGATTTCCTTGAATTTCTTGAAAACCCTGACATTATTTTGACGAATTGGCACTAAACATTGTAGACCAGCATATACTTATTTCAGGTATGAGTTGCTTTGGTATATTGTTCATGAATTTCAGAGTTCTCATGCAAATGGTTTTTCTTTTGTTTTAGTATGTGCTTGGTATTCAGAACATGAATAAGACTAAATTGAGCTTGCAAACATTTACTACATCCATAGCTAAATACATTTATTTACTAAAATCTAGGTGGCAATAAGTATTTCCCCCAAAATTCATTTTTTGAAATTTTAGCCTGTTTTCGCCATTTGCAATGTTTGCGGTACCTTAACCATAAATTTTATGCTTAAAATAAATTCTGATTTATTTAGAAATTGAAAAAGCTGACTGGCCCTTCTCAGAAAAGCAGAAAAGTAGGCTATAAATAAGATTATATGACGTAGTGGAGCTAGCTATTCTTGCGGCACAGAGTTATAGGTGTTTGAATTGTTGAAATATTTTGCAAGCGGAAACGAATGTGATGGTGATTAAGCAGATATTCTTAAATCGAGATTTGGAACGAATTTTCGAAGAGCGTCACAAATGGGGCGCGTCACGGGAAAAGGTACCTTCGGACAGTTGACGTCAATCCGTGAAATGACATCATAAATTTGAGCAGACGACTTTAATTATTATGTATTTCGCGGTAAAAATACCATTTTATTGTCAAAATTTGTAACGAAATCACATTTTAGTTAGGAGAAAATAATAGATAGTTGTAATTTAATCATGTTAATTCTAAATATAGTAACAACTAAAATGTCTTAAAATATGACCGAAGGTACCTTTTCCCGTGGCGTGCCCCAAATAATATTATGATGACCTTCTACATGCTTTGCTTTAATAGTTTACATAATAGTGGTATTAACAACATACATAACAATCGTTATGATTGTAGAACAGCGACGGAAATTTCCTTTTTGGGAGTTCGGCATATGCTGAAGATTAACGGAAAATTACGATTAGAATGCACGGCGGAAATTTCAGGGTTAAGGTAGAGAATGTCTAAAAACTTCCCGCGTTATTTGGCCGATTTCGGCCCATTTCGGCAATTTCCGTACAATTTCCGTAATGACGTAAACTATTCGGTACCATCCGTCAATAATCACATTTCTTGTAAAAACGTTCTATTTTTTATAAAGAGGTGAAAATTTCTTTATATTTTTGAATTTCCATTACGTAGAATGCCTTTTCAAATAGTTAAACTAAACAGAGTAAAAAAATAATAAAATTTATAAACCGAAAGTTGTGTGACGTAATAATCCGAAATCGGCCAAAAAACGCGGGAATTTTTTAGGCATACTCTACCTTAAAATCTTGACTACAAACGCTACATGTATACTTACATTGGCAACAAGACCGGTTTATTTTCTATTTTTAGAACAGCAACCTAAGTGATAAATTAACGAAATAATTTAAAGAAATATTTTTTGGTGGCATTTACTTTATTTTAACATGTACAATAACTGTCTTCTGAAAAGTTTATTGATTTCCAAGTTCGAAAATACGACCAATTTTATTGAATCATAGATGCTATGTCGTTATACATACCCGTAATACATATAGCTATCCCCCAACCCTGACCTTATGTACGGAAGGTACGGCTTCCGTGGTTTAGACATTAATTTCGGATAGGTCAAAACACGACCGAGAACTTTTCGCCTTCAAAATGAACTCTTTCAGCTGTTTTCTAACTATAATCCCCAATATTTTAAGGATTTAACATTATTTGAAGCTTATATTAAAATTTATAGCTAGCTTAAAGTAGGAAAAAACCCCAAGTTCATAATCATTTGTTTTATGTCGCATTTTACCTTCAAAACGGAGGAAGTTATTTTAATGAAGGACAAAACATGAGCTGAATTCAAATTTTGATATCGTATGAGTTTGCCTTTTAATTTTGATTTACAATACCAAGTTACTTAAATTCTAAGTAGTGTTTATCGTTAGGTCCCATTTCTTGTTTTATTCGTTTACAGCTCAACAAATAAGCAACAAACCACAGACCAGTTACGCTGATTCCTACTCCCCCTAGGCTAGCCGCGGCAACAGAGTCTAAAATATTTTTTTAAGAAAATGATTTTGAGAAAAATTAAAGTTTGAGAAGTGAGCCAAAGAAATAAACAGTGCAATCGATTGGTATAAATGTGTTTTATATAATTTTCCGAATTTCAAGTGTAGAAAGTACTTCGACAGAATCTAAACAAAAGTTCCACAGAGATTAGGGTGATTCAATTCTCACTGGCTAATATGATGGAAGTGGGATTTTAATGTGTCTCTTGGTTGGTTAAGGGTTTGGCTTTATAGTAAATTCAAAATTCGATAAAACGCAATAATGGAAGTCTGTTAGATTTTAATAAGTGGTCTATAGCCTTAACAGTGTAGGGCTTCAATTTGAAATTGTTAATAATATGATGTTTTAATTAATGGCATGTTCTGTGGTATCGATTAATTTTGTGAGGACGAATTTTCTCTCAAATTACGCAAAATGACATTTTTGCGCGGATATAAATTAATTATAGTTATTAGTTAATACATTGTTCTCATTAGATAAGATGCTACGTGGTTAAATTCCGTTGGGATTTTATTTCGCGTACTTTACCTAACGCGAAATATGCGGAAATTAAACCCGTGCGAAATTTATTGATACAAAACTTATAGATATACAATGCATATTATTTTCAATGGTAAGGTTGAGTTTATTTCTTAGAGATATTTTTGGTTTTGATTTTTATCATTCATCAATTGTATTTGTCGGGCCAGTCTCTATCCTTCAGTACTGTAGTGTCATTAAATTTCGCGGAGACAATTTTTCGCGCAGACGTTATAACGAAAGTTTTGCGCGGTCTTAAAATTTGCAGGTTGTAAATATTCTCATAAAAATGGCTACGGTTTGGTTTAATTTCTCTTGGAATTCATTTCGCGCACCTTCTCCTGAAATATGCGAAAATTATATTCTCGCAAAATCTAATAAAACTACAGTATTTTCCTGATTTTATCTTAATTAGTTGCTGATCGAGTAAACCTTAAATGGGTAGAAAACGGGAGTGCTTAGACGGATCAATTAGGAATGGCAGATTTATACCTTATCGGTTATGTCACAGAAACTCGGCATGGTCGCCCTGCGGTAATGGAACATTTTGATTATTTTATATGATCCAAACACTCTATCAATAGTCAATCTCGTTTGAGGCAAGCGTTCGATCACACCGATCAGACTGGAAGCTTGTTCTGCGACATTATTTTAATCAGTGACATGCACCGAGACTCTCCAGTATTGGAAATTACGAATCGCTGGTTAACATCCTGTTTATTTGAATTAAATTCTGAAGTAATTCTTAGGTATAACTGATAGTTACGCTACTTTAAATTAAAGCTTTGCACCAAATGAGGATTTTATTAGTGAGAATCGGATAAAGAACGAAATTCAATAGTATACACTTTAACGGTAATTTTTTGTAAATTTTATTTAAAAATTATATTAGTTTTTTTATCCTCAGTGCTTCTTGTACTAGATTCTTAAATCATGAGGAAAGTTCTTAAATATTTCCAGACGACTGATAAACGAATTTTGTGTTTGTTTGGATTTTAATTGTTAGCATGTTTTTCAAGCTTAGATAAGAGCTGTTCTGTTCTGTTGTTTTAATTTTTCTTCCTGTTTAATATTCACCCCCTCTGAATGTGTTGTCAGTATTTATTCGTTATTAAACTTTTATATAATTCATTCAAAGTTCTGTTACTAAATTTATATCTTACGTTGAACATGTACAGTATACTGGCTTAGCCAAGTAAAATAGTTAATACGGCATACATTGTATCAGTGCGAGTTAATTAAATGCTGTGGTATATCCAATTATTACTATTTTTATTACTATTACAAGTAATTACTTGTATGATTATTACTATTACTAGTAAATACTACTAGTCATTAAATTACTTTTACTACTAATTATAAAATTACTATTACACACAGCCTTCAAAGTTTGTGTGTTTCTTGATACTATTTTTTCGTAGTACAGCTGACTTGTGAATAATTTATTGATATCTGAAAGAAAAAAAAGATTTTGAAGACTTTAAAACATAGCCGAAACCATAGGTCGAGTAATATTTGAATAAGCTTATGAAAATTAATGCATCTCATTTTAATAATGATGTTTTAATAATAATAATTATTAAATTATTAGTTTTTAGAAATTTATGTGTTTCCATGAATGGTCGTTGTCAAAATGTAGCTATATTATAGTAAACGCAGCATTCCGAGTGATTATTAATTTGTATGTTCATTAAAACAATTTAGAGTTATTAAAGACGATTGCGGTATTTACCGATTTCACAACGTTATGATTTTTACGTGAACACCGTTTGCATGACGTTATCGAAATTGGCGAACTCGGTCGTGGACTCGTGACCGACATAAGTTGATTTAAAAGTATTTTACAAGGAAAGTTTTAAGTAAAGTCTCTCCCGTGCCAAATGATACCAAAAATATATATTTTTGTAAAACAAATCAACATTAAAAACGCGGTACAGCATCCAAACGGTGCACCCGTTAAATTCGTAAATTTGTGAAATCGGAAACTACCGCAATCGTCTTTAAAATGCTCAATATTTTGTTTTAAAAGTATGTCTTGAAATTAACTAGTAATTCTCGTTTATTCCTATTTCCCTTGTCAAAACAATAAATGGAGTTTGTTAAAAAAAACCCACTAAAAACTTGTTTTTGTGGTATCGTTATTTTTCCAGGGGGGAAACTTTTTCGAAAAGTGCGCGAAATTCAAACCCCAGCAAAAATAAAAACCATTGAATATGTAATGTAGGATTAAACCACCCGAGCGAAATCCTGTCCTTTTTTATCCGCGAAATTTGATCCCCGCGAAATTAAATGATATTAGTTTTGAGGCGGCTGCCTAACGTCAGTTGCACCAATTATGGTTTTAAATCGCATCTACAGGGCATCTGACTGGAGCAATTGAGTGGTTTTCTGTTAATCTGTCTGCCAGATGCTTAATGCATTTGACTTATTATGTGTCGACTTGTAGAGTTACTTTTGGGCCTGTTTTTTATCACTATCCTTAATAGGCCTCGTATGAAGTAACAGATTACACAGTACGGTAGTTTTCTAATTTATATTGCGGAATCATTTAATTTCGCGGCAACAAATTTTCGCACAAAAGCCACAATTTACACGCAATCAGAAATTTACGCAATTGTATATTTTTATGAAGACTCTATATTACATGTTGTTATTTGTATTTACAAATTAAAATCCGCACATTAACGATAGCGTGAACAACGCGAACTTAAAACCCACGCAAATTATAATAAAACCTCAGAATCTATTTAACATCACCCAAAAACGTATTCCCACGTAACAAAAATAAAACATTTTTTTAAATATCTTTACAGATTATGCAAAAAAATCAATGACATATTTTTTCAGCGCATGGAAAGGTAGTGCAACTGCTTTTGAACATTAATAAAAAAACACAAATACATCTTTTTGTTAGGACGTACGCTTTACGATACGTGTATAATATTTAACATTGAACATTCAATTAAATTGTCGTAAAAGGTCGAAATATTTAATTTAAAGTCCAGACATATGACCTTTCAGAAGAATTGTTGAGACAATTTTAAATGTCGCAATAAATTCCAATATTAGTCAATTGTGACTTCAGACATTCAAGATATAATAGAAATGTGTAAACAATGTTGTTAAGGTTTACATGATACGGGGCAAGTCATGGGAAAAATGTCTCGTCGGACGCCAGAGACGTCAAAAAGTTTTTGTTTTTCGCGGTAAAAGCTGAATTATTATTTAAGGAATAAATTTCGTGTTCGATAAGTTCACCGAGTCTTGAACGTCATTAGGGCTGGTTAAAGTGTGTGGAGTCCGAAGGACTCCACGCGTGCTTTAACCAGCCCTAATGACGTTCAAGACTCGGTGAACTTATCGAACACGAAATTTATTACTTATATTTACACCTCATTTTATCATTTTTTTCTAAATTTAATATAAAATATATACTTTTTACTAATTTCGAAATGTTGTTTAAAACATTTCTTACCCCGGGTTTGGCATTTGGACTGGTCCGCCTATTTACTCAAATAAAAAAATCATACTACGACCAAAAATAGTTCCATGTTTATTGAACACATTCATCCGTTTTTTCAAACATTTATATACATAAAAAACTTATATTTCACAACAAACATCAAATTTGTATCACAGCAAGTACTATCTATGCGAGTAAATGATAGTCTAAGTAAAAACCATTATTTTGGCGGGATGTTAGAAAAGACTAATGTGAAATTTTTTCAACCAATGATAATTCTAGATTTTATTACATGTGTTTAATTTTGACGCCAAAATGTATGACGTCAGTGACGTCATTAATGTGTAACGTCGCTGACGTTGCATTATTTTGGCGGGAAGTTAGAAAAGTCTAATGCGAAATTATTTCAACCAATGATAATTCTAGAAAATGGAATGTGCTTACCATTGCGCGGTGATAAGGCTAACGGTGTTATTGAAGATTGACCTTCACTCGTCCGGTAAAGGATATTGAAGCAGTGGAAATAAAGGTGTAAATATAGAATATTGTCAAGTTGTGTAACAAAATCACTTTTTATTTGGGGCACGTCACGGGAAAAGGTACCTTCGGACAGCTGACGTCAATCCTTAAAATGACGTCATAAAATTGATCAGACGACATTAACAATTATGCATGTCGCGTTTAAAATTTCATTTTATTGTCAAAATGTGTAAGAAAATCCGTTTTAGTTAAACAAAACTAGTTCGTTCTAAATGTAGTAACAAAGAAAATGTCACAAAATATGACCGAAGGTACCTTTTCTCGTGGCGCGCCCCATTTATAATTGATATAATCAGATTATATATGAGTGTAGTATCTTTCTGAATAAGTTAAGAACTAAAATGGTAAAAAATATGACCGGAGACACTTTTTCCCGTTACGTGCCCCGGATTTATAGTCGGCTCTACATATTCATTCACGTCTGATTGCTAATGTCAAGTGCTGAGAATCGGGTCTTACAAAGTAATTGAATAATCGGAATGCCGTTGATAAAATCGACTTTACGTAACAATTTTATTCGCGATTACTTTTATTCCGTAACAGTTTGCAAGGCTATATACTTTTATTAATTAAACGGACGTCACTTTTGAGAAAAAAAAACAAGAGTTCTAGTTCAGTTATTGTCTTTAACTAAAAAATCATGTAATGTGTGAAAGCAGACGAAATTTCACTCCAACTTATAATAAATTCAGGGCAAGCCACTCTGCAATTTTTCGCCTACGAAAACATATTTCAAGGAGCATGAGTTCGCAGCAGAAATTTGTGACGATTTCTCGATAATGTGTAATTTGTACATCCATCGTATGCTCAGAACAACAAGTTAATAAACATACCACATTTTGATAGTGTCAAATCATTAATCAACTTGTTATTGTTGCTATCATCGCTACCACACTCCTCTCCTTTAAGAAACCATTTACAGTAATCTATAATTAATGAAAACCCGTTATGTGTCTCGCTGCTTTGAAAACAAACGTCAGCATGTGGCTTTACAGTTCTTAGGTTTGATGAGAAGCGTTTAATTGGAAGCGCTTGTATAAAGCAATTCTGTTTGAAACAATGAAATCCTTCTTAAAATAATAAATACAGTCTGTGTTTAAATAACTTATACGATCTCTACAGTCTGTCAGATGATATTCGCGCAAACAGCGCGGCCGCCCGCTTAGACATATAAATTGTTCTGCGACGACATCGTTTTTATTTCTAATCAGATCGGTGTGTGAGATGCCCGTTGCATTATAACTAGCGCCTTATTGAATATAATCGTGTTTATTTTGAATTTTTTCTCAAAATGACTCAAGACAAATTTGAAATGAAGATCTTAACTTGTGCGTCTTTGATGTAGTCATATGGGATTTTGATGATTAATTTAGCTCTAAATGAAGTTTCTTGCTTTTTAAAAATAGTGCCTAGTATAAGCAGGACGAGAAAGGAAAAAAATCTGAGGATTTATTTAGGAAATATAAGAAAGGCAAAGACAGAAATTAGATAAGGGTGAGTATTTTTTCCTATTTTATCTCTTATTTAAAAATTATTTACATAATTTGACAACAATGTACAGTTTGACAAAGTTTGTCTGGTCCGTCAATTGTTATTACGATCAAGTAGTTCCTCTTCGTAGTTCCTGTTTGATTGGGTCTGGTCATCGGCACACCGTCTAGCCCGGAGTTTAGCGTAACTCAATAATTATCTACATAATAAGTTAACAGACTTATAGTAAACGATAGATCCATCTTAATATATCATTAAGACATGTTGTAATCTTTAGAAATAACGGGGAACCAAACTCTGAAAAACATGTTCGGGCCGTATAGTTCATGAACAAGTTCAGGACTTACTTGTTAGAATGAGAAATGAAGTTGGTTAACTAATGATTTAAAAGAATCATGTTATCTGTTGATTTCGAAGATTTCATGGTGACAAACCAAGATTTATTTAACACAGAATGGGATCGAAGATTTCTAGAAAGGCTGTACGTTTGGGACAGTCTAGTTGACAGGGTAGTTATATGATAATTTCTAACACTCTTGCCAAAATCGTGCATATTAAATATTGCTACCAAAATGGGGGTGTTCAAGCAACTTCAAAGCAGCCCCTTTGGATCCGTTTGGCTTATCGGTATAATAGAATATTAACTCAAGTTAACTAGCCAATACGAAAATATTTACGAATAACGTTTTTGAATCATTTAAGACATTCGTCCGTTAAGAGTATCATAGAAAAGAACCAGTGATGTCGCTTAAAATCATCCCGGTAAAAATTTTAGGGTCGCCATGGAAAAGAGGTCCATTCATTTTTTTGACATTTAAGTTTTAACTATATCTGGAAAAAAATTTCAGTTGTTCATCATTTCATTATATATAAGTGACCTTACACATTCTGACTAAAGAATTTTATTTTTACATTGAAATACATAACAATTACAGTCTGCTTCACTTTATGATGCCATTTCGAGGAATATTGTCCTGAACAATTTCCTGACGACACTATTTCCCGTAGCGTGACTCATTTAAGAAATTAGTTCGTTAAGTATGTCACAGGAAAGTAACAGGGGTAATGCTTCTAAAATCCTCTCAGAAAATTTAAGACATTAGATCGTTAAGTGTGTCATGGCGAGGTATTACTCAACATTACTGATTCAGTAAAAAGAGATTTTAAATCTTTGCAGAACAAACATATCTGCAGAGAGATTATGCTGAATGAAGGGAAAACTACGCTGAAGAAAGAACACTTTAATTCTTTCATTTCTGATTGATCTATTTAGAATCCTACTGTAAAAATACGTCTAATTAACAGTGCACTTGTACCGATTAGGTCACGTGATCCCGAATGCGCGTGATTACCCTTGGAACGACCGAATGCCTACCTCTGATTTCTAAATGATTAAAAAAAACAGAAATTGGAATATTTTATTTTGATATTTATAAGCATTTTATTAAAGAAACATACTTGCGTCTTTATAGAATGTGCATGAAATATGTAAGGTTGCATGGACGACGCGTATTTTGATTATATACACAACCGCTGTCTTCAAATTTTAAATAATGCTTGTCAATGTATTTCGTGTATTTTCTAATATTAAAGAATGTACAGAGATCATTTGGCTTCTTTAAAAAGCTAACTTCAGTATAAGCTTACCCTGGTTAATGATAAAACAAAATCAATCACACATTTAGACGAAAAGAAACTTTATACAGGCTTTGCGTACGACAAAAAGAGAAGTAAGTATAAAACTGTTCACTTGTTCGGAAGAAACTTTGCCCTAATACATATTACAACAGTGTTTTATCAGAATAAGAAAGGACTAGATTTACAAAGACTCAAAATGGCCAAAATTACATTAAATTTTCAAATTGCATTTACGTCATGGAAAGTGTGCTATTTATAATTTATAATGATTGTTTTCTTTGAGAGATAAGAAATAAAGATAAACTTAAGAACTGAAATGATGAATCATGCATGTCAAATGTGTTTTGAATTTGAAAATGTTGCAAAACACACATTTTTCTGTTAAATTTCAAACATACTTTAATGATTTTCATATGGAGCACAGGCCTCGACCAAAATAATTCATACATTTTTAATTGTATTAAGACATGCTCAATTCATGGTCAAAATTTGGTTTTGGTCGAGAAGTGTGCCCATATTGAAATCCTCTAAAATCTGCTCTGAAAATGGACCAAATTGGGATTTTTTGCATATTTTAATAATTTTAGGTAATTTTGATGGTCTATTATAGAACTCTTTTAACAGTGTTCAATATAAAAAAACATTTAGACATCGTTAAGTATAAGCACTGATGTATTTAACAGCATTAAAGTTTTAGGTTTGTAACAAAAATTAAAATTTTACATATTTTTATGCCAATATTAAGCCTTCGTGAACATGCTCCTTTATACAGAAATTTAACATATCTGATTATGTTACGGAATGTTTGAAATATTTATTATATCCCACTCTTGAAGATTTCATTAAAGGCAATTCTAATCAATTTCTATATTCCCAAAAGGATAAAGAGCTACTGTTTTCAATAACAAGTTGCGAGAGTTACAGATTTTATTGTAAATCTCAGCCAATGATCATCTAAAGCAAGTACTTCCATTTAAAGTAAGGCCAGCCGGAAATGTCAGATCCAACATTCCCGAAATGCTATGCAGAATTGTTTTGATTTTTTACTAAGCCTGACCAAATCGTCAATTACAACATTAAGAACTAGAAAATACCGTGGAATCATTTTATCTCACTTGGGACTAGTTTTTGCGCAAATCTTATCCATGTGATATTTTTAGACCCTTTCATTATTATACTTAAGGACTTTGAAAACGCACCCTTGGGATAAGTGTATATAAACATAGAAGACGCCTTTTATATCAAACATATTATATAGCTGTGTAAAGTACAACTCATTGCCGTCATTTTGATACCAAAATATTTAAAATTGGTTCATTGATAATAAAAATATCGCGTGTTCAAGACAGTCACCCTGAAATCAAAAGTAACACTTTAGCCAATACAAGCGTTCGTTTTCAATGATATGCCTTTAATTGTAATGCAAGCTCTATAGGCGTGAAGTGTTACTTTTGATTTTAGGGTTACTGTCTTTAACTCGCAATATCTTTTGTATAAATAGACCAATCTTAAATATTTTACTATCAAACTGACGGCAATGAATTGTACTTTACAAAGGTATGTGAAACATTTCATTTCAAAGGCCTTTTCCAAGTTAAAATACACTTATCCCAAGGGTGCGTTTTCAAAGTCCTTAAGTATATAAAATTTAAGTATCTGAACTCTGTTTGAATTTATGTCCGCGCAAAAAAGGGTTTGCGACTTGTCGCAAAATTTTATGCAATGGAATATAAAGATACTACAGTTGTGTACTGAGATTTAAATTATCAAACTAGTCGATAAACAAGATAGAATATGTTACCGATAACCGGATAGTCACGTGACAGTAGAGATATTTTACTGTTTTCAGTAAATTATCGGTTACCCATGTCATGCAGTTATGATTAAGTTTATTAAGGTTATCCGATCAACCTGTTGGCGTTGTCAGCGCTATCTCAGTTGGTACATAGCGTAATTACATGGCTAGGCGCATTCGCCGATCGGTGCGGGTTCGCTCCCCGCTCAGTGCACTATCATTTCAAATGTGGTTTATCAGGAAAACGTTTTTCACTTTGATATTGAATTTTTTTACAAGTTATACTCACTGGAAAAATATTTCAGTCGCCCATATATGCCATAAGATCAACCTTGGTTACATACACAGTGCATCACGTGACTCTCTACTTATCCTTAAACAGTTATATATGTATATTCGAAATGGTTTTCAGTTTGTTCCAGACCAAAATGTTATGCACTGTTAAAACAGTATGATAAAATATATTTTTATTTAATAAAACCAATATTTAATATTCAGTTTAATACCAAATTTAATTAGTATTAGATTATTTTTTACATTATTTTTTACATTCCCTTTTCAAGATGAAAAAATGAATGGAACGTGTAATAATGTGTGTAAATCTGAATCGGATGCAAGATTTTCAGAAAAAAAAGGGTTCATTTGAGGCAATCTTAGGATTAATACATGATTATTTATTAACTTTCTGGACAAAATCCTGATGAAATTAAAAACGCCTTCCTAAAAAGTGGATTCGAGCAACACAACTGAGCCCCTTCTGGATCCGCTAGTGTAATTTGTACAAACAAGCTTGTAGCTGTAAGAATTAACAGCTTTCATACATAACGTTATTCTGACGACAGTTAAGTACAGCAAATCCTGCTTTCAAAAACCACGCAGGGAAATCCAACAGTTGTATTGAAGGCAGGTGGTCTTTGTTTAATCCTTGAATTTGATCTTTAAAACAACCACAGGGACAAATTCGTATGGTCCTTATCAACAGGTTGTCTTTGTTTACAGGTGGTCTTTAGCACAGGTTGGACTATAATTTCTTCAAATTAGTGAAAAAGTTGTAACATTCATATCAGAAATTGCCACGCCCAGAGAAGACATCCTTCCCAAGCAGCCAAAAATTAGAAAATAATTTGAAAGTGAAAGTAATCTACAATTTGTAACGAAAAGAATGAAATACTACCTTTATAGTATAAAATTAGAACCTTTAAGGCATAATATTAAAAACATGCCATTTCATGTAAACAATGCAGTAATGCAGCTGATTAACCGATAGTGATTATTCAGCAAATTGATCAAAATCAATTAAAAGTATTTGCTTTAATCCGAGAGCACAGTCAACAAACGCGAGCTGTTTCAGCCGATAACATCACTTTTTTTCAAATCAAGAAATCATTTTGCTTCTTAAGTTACAATAAAGGTATGTTTTGCTCGTACCCGTTCTGACATCTAATCTATCAATAAAACAGACACACATACGGGTGAAACTTTCGAATATATCAAACTTTGTATCGTATTACATATAATTAAGATGCATGTTACAACTAATGTATGTAACAAAGTACTTTTTTTCAAATGCTATTATATATTTTTGAAATTGCTTGTTTTCCTCCAAAGATTGTTAAAATTTGTAGTTTAATAGTCGGATTTTATATTAATGCTGTGAAATTGTGGTAATTTTTCTCTTGAGATTTGAAAATAATATCAACGGACTTTTTTGTAACATCAGGTAAAATTAATATTTTTATCTTTAGTTTCTATCTGGTATTGAAATGAACCATAATAAAAACAAAGCCGCGTCAATAAAACCATAAAGTTCACTGTGAAGTGATAACAATACTAGAGATTTCTTTATTATGCTCAACTTCACCTCGTATATTTGTTCTAGGCTACTGACACGGATTTGAAAAGTTTAGAAAAACAGTTATTTGCCTCTATCATAACTTCGCCGGTGCCTAGATCGCAAACGTGACTTCGCGATGGTATTCTATACCATTCGCAGATTCTAATTTTCTAACTGCACAAACACAACGAACAAATCGTAGACAATCAGTCTAGTTAAAGATTCCTGTACTAACGAAGTAAAACAGTAATACACTACAAACAGGTCCTAATATGCACTGTTAAAATTTAAAACCGTAAAGCGTAACCCGTCACAAAGCACTCATAGGAAACTTTAAAATTCGTGTTTTCCTCAGTTTACAATCAAAACTCTTAACTCGCATGCATCGAGTCATAGGGACAAGAAAATGCATGTTCGCCTCAGTTTACACTGATTTCACAGGCATATAGAAAATTGTACGTTGTAACCTTACACAGTAACTCGGTGCCATTATAAACTAAATATATTAAATATAATCGCAGGACATCTACTTTTTCAAAATAAATACGACAAAACTTTACAACTGTATTTTATAAAGCGTATTAGCGATCCATTGTCCCTAACAAGATACGGAAAAAATAAACCAGGAAGCTTATCTTAATTAAAATTTAACAAAACTTTAGCAAACACCATGTTCCATCTCTGTTATCAATCATTTTATTAATAATTGCTGTTTTTTTTCAGTAACTGTTAACTAGTTGAACATGTATAAGGGCGCTGATATTTATATTTGCAAAAATATTAAATTGCGCTCAACCCGGGACTGAGCGGCGTCGACAGTAATAAGCATTTCTATCACTACCCATGAACAGGCTCAATCAAACCGTGTCTAAAGGTTTTTTTATATTTGGCGTGTTCTGTGGATTTCATTGTTTCTTGTTCATCTATTCAAATATATCTAACAAAACTTTAGCAAATACCAACTGAATAAAACATTTCCGAACTGATAATGCCCACGCTAGGAGTCGAACCTGTTCTGTACCGCTACAGCGCCTATCCAGGTTAATCCGAATAGCTATTTATTGATATAGCCGGACATCCCAACCCGCAAAAAAGGTTAAGCTTGTAACCCAGTCCCCAAGATCACAAAAATTTATCTGGAGATCAGTCTCAAATCTCAAGCATCTGATTGTCTGAAATGGCGACCAGTCGCCATTACAGCCAATCAGATCCTTGAGATTTGAGACCGATCTCAAAACGTACACATCATTACATGACATTGATATCCAAAGTAATAAACGATATTTTCTTCAACACTTTTTGAAAAAAAAGCTATTATATTTTTTAAGTTATTGATCTATTTCTCACAATTAATACCCTTTCCGAATTCCCATCGGATATACAAAAGTAGCAAAAGATCATAAAATTACACGTAAGGAGCGTTGTATTTCAACTTAAAACTGTAATTTATTCCTGACAACGTGGGAAAGGCCAAACCTTAGAGTGGAGTGACTTGAAGAGTAACAGACATGTAGTTCTATCGTGTTCTTTGTCCATTTGCTTAATTGAATGAAACAAAAGACGATCCCATGGAAGGAGGAAGGTCAGTGCAAATGTTTGCAAAACCTGAATTACAGTTCACTTGATCTTACAATTTTATTTTAGAATTTGAGAGGCATTGGGATTACTAAAAAGCAAGATGTTCCAATTAAAGTGACAAAATATTGTACGATTTATTTGTCTGTTTGTTTGTGGTTTGTTTGGTTGGCTATGTCGAACGATGTACAGACTCAAACAAATCTAGTCTGTTATATTTTAAAGGATGTTTATGAGTTTTCATATTAGATTTTAATTTTGTTCAATTTGAGTTCACACTATTGCATTTTTTTAAATATAGGTTGTGCTGTGTTTCGGTTGTAGAAAGTATCCATGTGCACAGTTCCGACAATGCCAAGCAACCCACAATATTTACACTTCATCTTCATCCTCCACGATGAAGTCTTATTTATCTAACGAATAATAAGTTCTGATGGTTAACAGTGTGACATATTATTTAAAAGGCGTGGCTACAGTAGAGCCGTTCACAATTTATTGGACGTTGCACGATGTTTTGACGTGTGACGTCGCATTGCACGCACGTTTTGCCAAGAGTTGCTGCGAAAAAGCGTGCCGTCATTCACTTTGTCGTCAACGTAGCTGTTCCAACAGCCATTCGAAAAAGCCGTAATATTACGAATTGTTCAAGTTATTTCTGTATTAATGAGATTATTAATGAGTGTAAATATAAGGATTGAATCAATATTTGATGGTTTCCATTTGGGTATGAAAAACAGTTGGATTGTTTAAAGTACACGTGAAGCCCTTCGGGCTTCACACACTTTAAACAACCCAACTGTTTTCCATTACCAAATGGAAACCATCAACTATCGATTCAATCCTTAATTATTGCGCGGTAGTAGTTCAACTGTAATGGTTTTTGTTATGCTAGGAAATAAAGTTGTCCCTTATCTAGATTAAAACCGTTTTAAACAGATAACAGTTAGCATTTTATAATCTATAGAATAAATGTTTATTATATTTGTAATCTACTTCATTATCATTATTTTCAAATTTTCGCAAAGTGTTATTAAAACAAGATTGGGTCCAACATCGCAGTTGGAAGCTTGGTAATATTTGTTGTTGATAGCTAGTGTTCCTGCGTTTGTTTTGATTTAAAACCCGACTATTTAAGTTATAAGTATTATTCTGAATTGAAATGGTGTGATAGTACACAGAATCCAACAGAGTTACGATCAAAATACGCAGTACGAAATAACACACAAGCGGAGCAATTTGAAGAAATCAGGTGTAGCTGATGCTGAAGTCATGTTATGCTTTATCACCCAGCGCGAACCAAGCGGTTGTCCCCACGCTTATTTGTTTCCAATAGAAATAAATGAAAATTAAATTGGTGACTGGTGATTTTTGTTAGTATGTGGTTAACATTTTTCTTACATATCTATCTGCAAAGTGTGAGCAAGACACTCAAGAGGTAAAGAAACGCAGGTGGACATTATTTGCAACATCTTACTAACGCTTAGTTCAGAAACAAATTTAAGAAATCTGCCGAGGGACTCTCTAGATTACAGTGCACGGGTACTTATCGAATGTCAAATGGGGTGCGTCACGGTAAAAAGTACATTCGGACAATTGACGTCAATCCTTGAAATAACGTCATAAAGTTTAACAGATGGCATTATTATGCATTTCGGGGTAAAAATACCATTTTATTGTCGGAATGTGTAACAAAATAACATTTTAGTTATAAGACTATTGATTTATAGTTGTAAGTTATTTTAAAACTAAACTATCACTAAAAATAAACAAATGTACCTTTTCTCGTGTCGTGCCCAAATAAAGGGACTGCGTAACGATGTCTCCCAGGGAACGCGTGGAACGAGAAAAACCATAATCATTTTCAAAGTTTACCCTGCGTTTTATTATCCCTTGAGTAAACATGCAGTTTTTTTTTTCAAAAATGTGCAAAAAGTCAGAAAGTAAGACACATGGTTTTAGAAAAAAAACCATTTCAATTTGTTACCAGTACTTTCTGTTCGAAATGTAGATTTATAAAATTTTAACAACTCGGCAAAATATAAAAAACTTATCTTGTGTTGATATGTACAGAGAGAAATTAAATGGCAGCATGCCTAAAACAATAGTATTATATTGTTTAGATTAGTTTAGAAACGCTGCTTTAGTAATATAACATGGAAAGATTTGTTTTAATCTCCAACGAAAACATTAATTAAAACTGAAATCTGTTGCATAATCTTATTAAGATATTCACACAGTTTCAATATATCATCGTTAAATAAATAAATATATTGTGATGTTTCCGAAAATCGCTGAACTTTAGCAGAAGTTTCATTTTGACATTGTTGTAGAATAAATTCCAGGCAATAGGTTTTTAATGAACGAGTATAATTATGCTGATACATCAAAGTTATCCAATTTTTCGATACTTTGACACTACTAAGATTTTTCTACTTAAAAGCCAAAGATGGAAAATGTATATCGAAAGTTTTGCCAGGGATAGGCCTTAGTCACACACACACCGGGCTACTTGCCAATGCCATACTCTTGGTGAAAAAAAGCATTCCCTAGGAGTATGAACAATAATATTGTTGACGGCCGTAGAAAATCTCCCCGTACAAAAAGTCAGTACTGTATCAGTAAATATTTGGTTACCGATGTGATGTAATAATAATTTCGTTTATTATACCTCACGTGATTAGTTTACTATATAGCGTAATGTGACGTCACATGCTGACAATCCGTAATGTTACCCTCTTGACATTACCTATACGCCCGCTTGACATTACGAATCGGCCCTCGCGTGCGTTGAATACCGGGACCCGAGTTTTAGTCATTCAATTTAATGTTTTATTGATTAAATTGACTTTTTATTTGGTGTTAATATCATTGTTGAATAAATTTGTAAAAGTTTCCGAATTATTTTGTTCGGTATAATAAAATAAATATCACATCCTTCAGTGGGTGATAGAACGTTATGTTCACCCTTGACAGGTAATGTCAACCTCGGCTAACGCCTCGGTTGACATTACCTGTCTCGGGTGAACATTCCGTTCTATCACCCACTGAAGGATGTGATATTTATATATTATCAGGGTTATTCAGGCAACCTATTTAGGGGTTGTCCCGGCTAGCTCAAATGGAAGCGTAATCGGATTTACACGGCTGTATTGTAGTTAATTTTAATGTCTATATACTTTGCCATTCCGAATATTTGTAATTTATTTAATTATCATGTTAAGTATTCAGTATTCTTGTCAAAGAGTCTTAAATATATTTTTCCTTCGTCTTTATGCCTAAAATGATAACCTATTTACTTAATTCCACTTTTAACCTCTGCAATATTAAGATGTTTGTCATGTTCAATGGCTTACAGGGCACCTCTCCATCTGCTTGTATAAATAGCTATTGACATATACAGATAATTGTTGCTTACTTTTTAAATATTCATTTCCGTCTTAATTTCAAGAAATAAATCAGAACTTATTCTGGAAACTGATGATAATTTTGTTTCCATATCAATCGCGTAATTTTTAAGTTGTACTCGTTTATACGAGATTATTGTCATTTAATACAGTTGACTGTCTCGTTATTTGTGTACTCAAACTATAATCTCAGACTGAATGCGATATCTGGGATGGATTAAATTGTCTATATTCATCAGCTTACTGCTTAAAGCTTTCTATTCACAATTCAAGGTCGATTACTTCAATGTCACAGATGCGGTTATTACTATTTGTAATACTATGTGATGCATTTAAATGATTGTGCCTCTAACTGGGAGCGAACCCGCATCGTCACGGCGACAGCGCCTAGCCCTGCAATTCCTGCGACTCAACCAACTGAGCTAGCCGGGACAACCCCCAAAAAGGTTGATCGGATAGCCCTGATATACGTAACCATCACTGCTTCAGTAACGGGTTATTTTACTGATAACAGTACTGATGTACGGGGAGACTTTATACGACTTTTTAAGACCTGTTAGCAGTGAATTTTACTGCGTTAGTAAGCTATAACAACTTCGGTTTTAACTACAGTTGAACCTGCCTATGTAGCCACAATCATTAACCACCTGTCTGAAACAGCCAGTATGAAAATGTCCTAAACTGACTGTCCTTTGCTCTCATTTTTATCTGTCTTAAACAACCACCAGTGTTTAGCAGCCACTTAATATTCTTCACGCGTACGTTGACTGTGTAAGTATATTACGTCACATTTGCTTTGTTCACAGGTATTTTACTGTTAAATTTTTTTTGTTACTACTCATTGTACTACTAAGTAATGCATATAAATTGCTAAAAAGTGAATTTAGAAGTGGTCTCGGTAAAATCATTGAGTACCCGCCCTTTGGCTTTGCAATGCTATTAGCTTCTTATGTTTTATATGTTTGTGTGCTTTTGCATGCATGTTCAGCCGATGGGTGGGTTGGAGTTATTTCACCAAGATAACTTGTACTTGTTTTGTGATATGAGAACCTGTTGGGGCAAGTGTGAGGTTGGTGCACCCTAGAACCTAGGTTAAACCCCCCGTGGCAAATTGTTTTGCCACTGACCGTTCCAAGGCGGTAATCCCTCGGGTTATCACTTTCGTTAATTGTTTGTTGCGTCCATTTTGAAACCGATTATTGTAATACCATGCTCTCTTTTCCTCTCTACTGTTTGGCTGTGTGGGGAGGCTAACCAATAAGTTTTTAAGTTTTTAACTTTATTCTTTTTATAGAATTTATGTGTAAAATTAGGAGTAGATCACATGCATATCATGTGATGTAGTTTTCGTTTTGATACGTGACCAGGCAGCTTTAAGTTGGTACAAAAAGTCGTATAAAAGATTAACTAAGTGCATTCATTTTAAATAAATTACTGCCTAATGTCAACTCAATATAAAAATCTTGTAATATAAGTGTACTTGTACTCCCACTGACCACATTTAATTTAGCGGAAATAAGTTGCTTTACAGGAATTAAGATAGAAACCGTGTTTCTTCATTGATCGTAGGTCAAAACAGAACAAGTTTAATTGAACATTATGTTGCTGCCAACCTGAATAATTGATGCAACCGTATAACTCGGAAAGATCATACATTATAACGTTGAGGGGTGTCCGTCCCGCTGACAAGAAGTAAATATCAATAAAACTTCATGTCCTAAGTGCGTATTGATCCAATTTTAATAGTATCACGTATTGACAACCATGCACGTTATCATTAATTGAAATGTTGATTAAATATTACATCAGAAAGTCAGCATGGAGCGATTTCATGAGCTCTGGCAGTCAAACTGTTGGATTTTGTACGATTGTTTAGTAGCTGTGATGCAAAGCGGTAGTCCAATTGAAGAGCGCTTCGAGGTGTTCCCTGTTCGAGCCACTGTCCGGCCGCTAATTTCCTTAACCAAGACAATAAGATTTCATTGGTTCTCTGTAAGTAAGTGTATAAAAAGAATATGTTTATGCCTTGAGATGCCGTCTTTAGCACAAAAGATATATTTTCCAGCGAGGGAAAACATCATATCTATAATGAATGAATTAAATAGATGGAACAAGAACTTTGAAAGCCACCGAACACGATTAATATCAAAATATTGCAGGCTTGCTTTAATTGGGTCTGTTCATGAGTGCATATTCACTTTCCTAGCCCCAGGTTAAGTGCTTTTCAACATTTACACAAATATAAGCATCGTGCTTCACGACATTTAAAGGGCGTAACTGATAACAGCACTGATTGAATGTACGGGATGACGTTATACGACCGCCATACGGCACAACCGAAGCAAGTGTGATAATTAAATAGATGAAAAAAGAACTTCGAAAGACAACGAGCACAACAAATATCAAAATATTACAGGGTTGGTTTGATTGGGTCTGTTTATGAGCTGCAATGAACGTGCAAATTACTGTCCACGCTGCCTGTCCCACGGGTTAAGCGCACACTTACAAATTTTATTTAAAAAAAATAAAATAAATAAAATTCAATATTAAAAAAAAACGTTTACAGAACCTGAATGCAGCTGCATGAAACGGCCAGATTCATTCCGTTTGAAATTGTACATGTTTAAATGACTTTTATTTTATGGAAAACATCCTGAGGCTCTAAGAACAGTCTAAATTGTATAAAATTGGTTGTTGTTTTGTTAAATACAGCAATTCTTTCGTTACCAAGTAACTTATGAATAAAACAGCAAATATCTGTAGCTAAATTATGAATAAAGATAAGATAATTACAATCATCACAATTATCATTTAACAAGAAAGTCTCTGCCTTGCCAACTGATTTCTTTGGGACAAAATAACTCTTAAATCCCGTAAACTTTGCAAACGGTGTGCACATAAAATTTATACAATGTAAAATCCTGAACAACCACAATCCTCTTAAATCGATTTCTCACATGTTTTGAGAAAAAGCGTTTAATTATTTAAATATTTATAGTTTTCCACAATAGCCTTCTATGCGAAACTAACAAATAAATCCAGTTTAACCCTTGCTTGTTTGAAGTTATCTCGGTACAATCTCCGATGTTTTCTCGTGATTGTATGTTAGTGTAAAGTGAGATTTATGAAAGTGCGTTGAATAATGAGATTTGGAAAGTTGGTTCGTTGATGACATAATTATTGTACTGTAATAAATCTTTACATAAGGTGTTTTTTAAGTTTTATTTTCGTGAATTATTGTCAAATATATATCGTACTCTGGTATTATTACATCTCGCGCGGCTGAAATTTTCGCGAATTAAGCGTCAGGGTAAGAGTGCGAAATCAAACCCCAGCGAATTGTAACTGTCGTCGTCATCATCATCATCATCATCATCATCATCATCATCATCATCATCATCATCATCATCGCATATAACGGTGACAGATACGAATCGTACATGTAACTAAAAATAATATAGATTTGTTTTCCGTGCACTTTTTATTGCTTCAGTTGCATTTATATTACAAATAGAAATTTTATAATAGTATGCAGTCTGTAAGTTTGTATTTTTCGAGTTGGGTAATCACTATGTAAACAATATAACGCGAGACAGAAGGTCGAGCGTGATGTGGTGTACATACCTAACAAGAAATACTTCATAAGGTGCCTTTTATTATAAACCCTTTTCACTCAAAACTAATTATACCCCCACAAACGAAGTTTGAGGGGGTATATAGGAGTGAGCTTGTCGGTCGGTCGGTCGGTCGGTCTGTCGGTCGGTCGGTCGGATTCTTCGTTTCCAGATGATAACTCATGAAAGGCTTGACATAATTAAATAATTTTTGGTACACAGATATATCGTCATAAGATACAGGTCAAGTTCGATTTTGGGGCTGGTGGGATCAGTGTCAAGGTCACTGTTACTAAAAATAGAAAAATGGTTTCCGGATGATAACTCATGAAACACTTCACAGATTTAATCCTTGTTTGGTAAATAGATGTAACATCACAACATACAGGTCAAGTTCGACTTTGGGGCTGGTGGGGTCAATGTCAAGGTCAGTATTACTAAAAATAGAAAAAGGGTTTCCAGATAATAACTCATGAAAAACTTCACAGATTAAATCCTTTTTTGGTACATATATGTAATATTAGAAGATACAGGTCGAGTTCGACTTTGGGGCCTGAGGGGTCAGTGTCAAGGTCACTGTAACTTAAAAAAGAAAAATTGTTTCTGGACTATAACTCATGAAATACTTCATAGATTTAATTATTTTTTGGGACACAGATGTAACATAACCAGATAAAGATTAGGTTTGACTTTGCGGCCTGTGGGTTCAAGGTCAAGGTCACTGTTATTTAAACTTCAAAACTTCGTTTCCACTCAGTAACTATAGCTTGGAATGAGATTCTTAAATGAAATTTGGTGTATTGATGGTTTTTGTGAAGATGACTTTTGGGATTCAAGGCCTGTGGGGTCAAGGTCACTGTTACTAAAAATAGAAAATAAACTGTATGCTCAATAACTTTGGTTCAGAATGAGATATTGTGATGAAAATTGCTATATAGGTAGTGTCTGTGAAGACGAAACTTGGTATTGAAATTGGGCCTGATGGGGTCAAGGTCACTGTTACTAAAAATAGAAAAAATGGTTTCTGGATGATTTCTCATAAACAATGTTTGGCACACAGTTCTTAGAAAAAAGTTAGATAAAGGCCACTGTTACTAACATATTTAAACCATTTCTGCTCAATAAATTTAGAAGAAATGAGATATTGTGATGAAACTTGCTGAATATGTGGCTACTGTGAAGACGACACTTTGGATTGAAAGTGGGGCACATTATGCCATTGATTCGAAGCATTCCCAGTTCAATTATCAAGCATACATGTGGGGGTATTTAATCACTTTCAGTGATAATTCTAGTTTTAATACACTTAAAAACATAATTTAAGTAAACTACAAGGGTTAAATAATAATGGAAATGAAAATAGTAACGCGATAATAAATTTATGAATGGCTTAAAAAAATCATGAATGGTGTAAGAATATCGTGACGGTTGTAGAACAGCGACGGAAATTTCCTTTTTTGGAGATCGGTATGTGCCGAAAAGTTACGATCAGAAACCAAATCGTCGCGTGACGTAGTTATGACGTCACAAAGAACAATGGGAAACTGCAAAAAATAAAGAATCGGAAAACCACACTGTGGTATACGGATTAGTTAATCTGCTGAATAGTTGTATCAATCTTCTGGATACACTATGTATTATGCTAAAAATCATTCATGGGTATATAAAACATATTCTTTGACAAATTTATTTAATAGTTCTCCAGTAAAATAGGACTCACGCAAAAGATCCAAACGAAAACCTTCATTAATCTCTTAACCATGTTCATTTCAATATAGCAACATTGTGTCGTGTCTAATAAGCCCCTTTGCAACAAACTTTCAGTGAGACTTTTCTTAGAACAGGAAAATTACTTGAAATATTTTATTAATTATTTTTTAATATAGGTATTAAATAGGAAGATAGCTTTAATAATACCTTTCGGGTTATATCTCAAATTAATTCCACAAAGAATATCTTTTGAAGGTAAAAGTTCTCGCATGGAAAACATGGGCGATAAGAGCATGTTTGACGTTAAACAGTCATCCCTAAAATTCTTCTTTCATCGCGTATCGGGACGAAAATATTTAGTACCGGTATTTTCAAGTATTTATAAAACGAACTGTAAAGGACCCGATAACGTCCACGTAAGAGTTTATATTTCAAAAGCCAACATTATAACAGCATTTTTAAAATGCACCGATTAGTTAAATATTTCTGTGGAATTAGCTCTTTTTCGGCCATTTAAAGGTATTATATAGTTGCACAATTAAGTTTAGCCATAACCGAAACATTGAAGTGGCCCACCCTGAACTTTGATTATGAAGCTGAAAAATAGGGTCTATTTGAGAAACGCCAGTCTAAAAATTAAGAATACTTGCAGGGACAGACGGCGTCAAAAAAGTGGCTTTTAACTATCATGGTTTTATTTTATTTTAAAACAAATTAATTTTTCATTCTACTTTTTAACTGTGTTGGGAGACTGTGTCTTCTGGATAAAGCCAGTCCTGAAATGCATATTTCACCTTTTTGTCTATTGACATAAAATGGCAGTGCAATTATGTTGTTTGTAGCCCCCGGTAATGATAGTTTACAAACTTATGATGATGCATACTTAGCCTGAATTTTTATGCGTCTGCCCAACATATTGGTAACACCATTTTAACATGTAAGAAAATATAATACACCAGACTGGAAAATTCTCTTCTGCTTTTTGAACAATTTAAAGCAGTAATTGTAAATGGACAGACTTTGCTAGACACCACCCGCTTTGCTGACACATCCAGATGAAACAGTTTGGTTGAGTTTAATCACAGTATATTTGGTTGCCTTTTTAATGCTGAAATAGGTTTGTAATTATGCATGATTGTCACTTTCTTTTGAAGTTAATAGTATTAAATGTCAAAACTGATTATTTTTTGTAGGTAAATACAAAATAAATGATTTTTACTTCAGGGTAGTTTTCAGTTTCTATTACCTCCCTTGATAGTAATACATGGTAGTTTTCAGTTTCTATTACCTCCATTGATATTAATACATGGTAGTTGTCAATTTCTATTACATCCCTTGATAGTTATACACTCACCGGCATTTCTAATTACACACTTTTTATAGACGAAAATAACTATCAAAATATTTGACTTTTTCTAAAATCTGAAAAAAGTAATTGGATTAAGTTTTAACAGCGAATTATTATAGCACTGACATTCTTAAACTAATTGCACAATAAAATAGTTCTGTGAAAGCATTTGTAGCGTAAATGACCGTCGCCGAATATGACGTCACGTGCATCGCGTTCCGTCATTTTCGTACACTCAACATGGTATTCAATCATCGTAATATCAACGTTATGCCGTAGTTATTCTAATTAAAACAATTTAAGGGCAGTAAAATGAAGGTAAAGAATTGTAACTTACCTGTCTTACTGACGTGCCAGCTTGGAGCATTCCAACGGCACGCGCTCTCTCTACCAAAGTCATACGCGCCATTTTTTGTGAGTTTTTATACCGGCCTTTTTATCTCTGGCTAGAATTCTAATGATTTTGGCTAAATTCAAACTTGCCTAACATTTTGTACATGTGTGCACGAGGAAAATGCTGATTTCAAGTTTTCGTCTCGCATGAATGAACTCGAATGGGGATTTTCGTGTAACGTGCTACGATTAGACATCAACTCCAGGTACAACTCCCGTTATAACCAATTACCATAAACACCATGTTTTGATAGTTATTTTCGTCTATAAAAAGTGTGTAATTAGAAATGCCGGTGAGTGTACGCTAATTTCAGACCATGTCCATGATTGTGGGTGACTGTATATATGCATACTTGAACTCCTTGTTTAGGATAAGGATGCTATATATTGAATATACCTCATGCATGGTCAGCCAAGCGCTGTCGCAGTATTTGTAAGGCTTAGGGGTCATCTATGTTTTTAAAAATGTTTTCCATAGATATTTAAGTTCCTATTTAAACCCTTTTAGATAGTCATTTTGCAAAGTTATTGCGGTCAGTGAAAAATCGTCTGAGTTTGACAATATCAATCCCAAGACAACTTCTGTGCTTAAAAATAGGTAAAAAAAAGAGAAGAAATGCGAAGAAAAATAATTAAAACCCGTTGTCGACAGATAAACTAGGTCATTCGGCTGATGTCTGTGTTTGTCACTGATAAAATACAAAGTTCAACTCACCGAATTTTCAATTTACCTTATTTTCTATTTTTATTGTTTTGATATTATATTGAGGAGAGTAACGGGGAAAAGTTTCTTCGGACTGTTGACGTCAAACATTGGAATAGGGTCATAAAGTTGAGCAGACGACATTGTTTGTTCTTTATTTCGCGGAAAAATATTTTTATATTGTAAAAATGTTTAACAAAACACTTTTAGTTAAGAGATAATCAATAGATAATTGTATTTGTTTTCGAAATAGCTGTTCAACAACAAATAAAATGTCAAAACATATGACCGAAGTTACCTTTTTCCCTTGTGCCTCATTTATTATAATACCTTTTCTCTGACGTGTCCCATTTTTTTTTTTGGGGGGGGGGGGGGCACATTGAAATATACCTATCCTATAAACTGTTAAAAATTGTTTGTTTTTATCAGTTTTGAGAATTTCAAGATTTCTTATCAATCGAGTCTTAAATAATCTATATTTTGATCGGATGTTCGGTGGCTTTCAAAGTTCCCTTTTTATCTTTTTTAAAATTGTCTACTCACAGCCCATGGTGAAATACTTCAATGTCCCAGTTGTTGTCAATATCAACTGTATGATTATATAATGCTTATAAAAAACTGGAATGTTGAAAATAGAATTTCGACGAAATACATTTTAGGAGTATGTCGTGAGTGAATTTTAAAGCGTAAGTAACAATATAACAACTTTGGCTTTAAATATATCCAGTACATTGACTGTGTTAAAATATTACTTAACATTTACGTTGTTTAGAGGTCTTCTTCAGTTTAAAGTATAAAATCTGATATTTGAAAACACTTCATCCTGATACGTGTTCACGCATCTTAAAGCTCTAATTTATTTTCAGACATGACTTGGAATAGACGCTGACCACACAGAAGCAGAATGATGTCATTGTCGCTGAACAGAACACTCATAGTTTTGCTACTGACAGTTGCCGGTATGTCATTTTTTCGGCGTAAGCTGTCTAAGCTCACTTTTGACCTAGTTTTTCGACCAATGAAATGTTGTAAATAATACTCGTATTCTCTTATTATGCAGAGGGAAAATGAAATAAACTATTTCGATTGGTAGCTATTTACACCAGAGAGGCATCTAGCAGCTGGAGAGGTATCTAGTGGGATTTTATTATTATGCAGCGGAAAAAATTAATCTAATAGATTAATTAGATTTGTTGTTAGTGGGTGTTGTATTGGAGGAAAAACATATTTACGATTTAAGTAACCAGTTAAGTCAATATTGATGGCTTAAATTCAATATTATATGGAATATTCTTGGGTGTCACTTGCATACAATACACAGTGTAAAACGAACGAGAAGTGTAGATATTCCTAGTTCTCACTTGTTCCTTTCTAGTTTCAATGATACTGATTGTTAATTTCAAGTTCGTAAGTTCATAGCGTAGTGGCTAACACTCTCGCCTCTCAAGCGGAGGGTCCCGGGTTCAATACTCAGGACGGACACTTTTTTTAAACTTAATATACGTAAAAGTTGGTAGATTTCGCTCTTGTAACAGACTGTTATTATTTATATTTATTAAATTTCAAGGACATTTATTCATCTTGAATTCTCACTCTACACGAGGTATTTTATTGAAACTGAATATTTTGCTTCTTTAATCGACTTGTTATCACTGTATGAAATTGTTGCAACAGCTTCAACATTTTTTTTTGAAAGACACTTTCAATAAATTTATGAGTTGTCATGATTCGGTCGCTTAATCTCTAAGTCATACTAAGAAGGCAGGGAGGGTTCGTCAACAGCTATAACAAATTAAATAAAATAACTAAACTGTGTCTGCTTTGCCTCTCTGTATTTCTTTCTTTCTTATATACATGTATATATAAATCTTTTCCATCAACGCCGTTCATCTTTTTTAAAGATATTTCTTGTTTCTATGTATGAATTTATGTTTTTTATCTATTAACAGGCTTAATTAAACCGAGCCTTAAATATTTTGATATGTGTCGTGTTTTGTGGCTTTCAGAGTTCTTTTCAATCTTCTCAACTATTACAGTAGCTTTGTGTTTGCGGTGTGGCGGCTATAAAAAGTCTCCCCGTACATTCAATCAGTACTGTTATCATTTACTGACTTTGAATGCAGGCGAGCACGATACATATGTTTGGAGCACTCAACCTGAGGCTGGGCGGCGTGGACAGTAATATACATTTTCATTACTTCTCATGAACAGGTTAAATCAAACCGATCATGAAATATTTTAATATGTTTTGTGTTCGTTGGCTTTCAATCTATTTGCATATGACTTAGTATCTATTATCCAGACTATCACAGTTGCTCGAATTTAGATGTTTTATTCGTGTTAGTCATGAATGGGCTCGTTAGCTACCGTGAAAACACATGCAAAGGCTTGTACGATTGGCCTTGCTGGTTTTTGATGTCAAAATGACTTTTCCATTAATTCATATTGATATTTGTAACTAAAATTTAAAAATAAGCAAGTCATTTTTAAACATTTTACCAAGAACAGTTTTTAAATCGCGCCAGTATATTTATTCATTCAGTTTTGCTTCCTGTGGTATAATTATGCTAGAAAGTTTACTGAGTACGTCATATATAATGGTGGCCCATCTGGTACGTGCATAAAAAGATGATGCCTGCCTTATCTACAACAACAAAAATATTGTGAAAGTGAATATGCTTTTAGCGTGCATGCTTAATGTGGTTTAAACTGACTTTTGCATACGGTGGCCATTGTTTATAATGCAATAAATCCATTATATACATTTATATTACCGACAGATCATAAAAGCTAATGCTGCGTTTTCCTGTTCGATTTCTGCACCAGTAAGTCTGATAAGAAACATGGTAGGCATATTTTCAATGTGTGTAATATTAAAATCACGTTATCCCTGTTATATTACGAAGAACCTTTTTGCTGCTACCTTTTATATTCACATGTACATGAACACTTCTTACCGAAATAAATATTTTTTAAACAAATTTTAAATGTTAAAGTTAATCGCTTTGCTTACCTCTTTATTAGCATGACGGTGGTAGGGGTTCAAGAGTTTATCATATAAAGGTTTCTTAAGAACGTAGAGCAGTCGCCATTTCAGCCAATCAGATGCTTGAGATTTGAGACTGGTTTCCAATCTCAGCTTTATAACCTTTAGCCCAGGTCTCTGTAAGGTAATTGTGTACCAACGCTTTTTGCTGGAAACCATTAGCTTCTTTTGTTTTACTCGCATATTGTTGTGAACTTATTCACTAAAGAAATTAAGTATCTGTTAGAAATACTACAGTCAATACAATGTAGAAACTGAAAAAGACTCCATGATAACAATAGCTATAATAAATTGTTTTTTCTTTTATTTTCAAATTGTTGACAAAGTATTTGGAAAATTAGAAAAACAATAAATCTTCTTCGGAACAATGCTTTAAGATTTGATTATATTTTAAGTATTGCTAAATCATTCAGACTAATTGAGCACATTTGATGAGCTTTTAACTTTTCAAAATGATGTGTGTGAGAGTGATTATCCGCTGTTATTGTTTTTGTGGGAATATCATATATAATTAGCAAAAACAAAAAGTTTCCAATTTTTATGCTTATATTCTCAATAGATAAAAAGGGAGCTTTGGAAAGTCTTGAAAGCCTCCGAAGACGACAAATAGAACTATATAACAGGATCGGTTTGAATGATTAGAAACTGTGTCATTTTATTAGGAACATTTTGAATGGTATTGTATAAGTAAATTCCAGTTGTTTTTAAAATATATGAAAAGGGAACTTTAAAAGCCACCGAACGCGACAAATATGAAAATACTGAACGCTCGGTTTGATAGATCCTGTTCATGGACAGTAATGAAAATGCAAACTAAAGATTATAATAATTGCTTTAAATAAAAAAACATTATTTTTACCAGGTTTTGATCTCATTACTTACCGCTTTGTTGTTACAATATTAATTACCGCAAATAAGATGATGAAAAATAATTGTTCAGAAACAAACATATCCTTAATCGGCGGACAATGATGTATACGGTTATTGCCAAGTTCTATCTTTAATATCAAAATCGAAACCAAGGTTTACAAACATATTTGTTTGTTACTAATCTAACAAAAATGACGAATTTAGAATTGAAAATGCTGGCCGAAAACATAGGGTTAGTGAAAAAATCGCCGATTTTTAGTGGCCAAATTTTTAGGGTCAATAAAAAAATTAATATTTAAAAAAAAAGACCGTGGCCGAAAACATAGGGTGACCGAAAACATAGGGTTTTTACGGTACTGCCTACGCCGCCTAAAAATTTTAATTGCTCATGGACATTTTTCCACACCAGGACCAGATCAACTGTCCATCGAATAACAAGCAATAAAGGATTTCAAAACATAACATTATCACTGCAAGGAAGGTAATTGGAAATGGTTGGAATTTCTAACGTTTTTACCGAGGACCAGTTTTATTAAATTATGAAGATTTTATTAACCACAGGATTAGGAAAAATTCTTTCTAATAATTATGATAATTTTAGGACCACTGACTTCTTGTGATTGCGGATTTTCAAGAACATTTTATTTCTTTGCTATGATTTCAGATGCACATTTGTTCATAGAAAGAATTATGAATTTGTTGTAAATGTGCAAAAATATATAGGAAAGTGGTTATTTTCTCTTAAACTAGTGTTTAATAAAACATCTGATATTTCAACTTAAAGATATATCTGGCGCATCTGAACAAAAAAATTAAAATCCATCTTTTTGCCATGAAAGCTTACACATCTTAATTTAAACTAATTTGACCACATGGTATGTATCAAATTATGGTTTAAAATAAGATTTTTGCAAAACAAATATTGAAGCAGACGCTCTCGCGGTATATCCGCGAGTTAAAAAACTGCCAGTTTTTTTAACTTTATACATATTTCATTTTTATTTATTGGACAAACGGGAAAGAATTCGTAATACATGTATTCTTAGATTATGCCTAGTTTTTCATTATTAATCGATCTCAAATGTTATTTTTATCATTTGTAAGGGTAAAATATAGACCTTGGATAACTTTAATGATTTCGTTTTTGCACGAGAAAATAGATTCCGTTATATCCAGTGACATTTAGCGAACTGCAATATTCTTTTTTTCAATTAAGGCCAAAAGTAACTCCAAGAAAATGAGATAACGTATTACCAGTTTCTTTGTATTTGGTTTTCGGTGTACACAGAACGATAGTTGAAGTACTTCGCCGTGCGGTCGAAAGTCGAAAGCCGCATCGAAATTAGAGTAAGAACGAAACGTGTTTGTCTTCCGTGGAACTTACTGATTTAAAATCGACATCTATTTAAAATTTACCTTTTTTAACGGCTATTGACGCAAAAAAATAGATGAAAAAGGAACTTCGGAAGCCACCGAACACGACAAATATCAGGCTCGTGTTTTTTAAAGCCTGTTTATGAGCAGTTATGGAAGTGCATATCAACTCAATATTTACACACTCGAGTTAACAGTACAATTCCTATCCATCCCAAACGATGGTTTGCATGTGGTGGTGAACGTGGAACAATTAATCATTAATACCATTCAATGTTCAGCGGCGTTAGGACCCAAGATAAAAATGGACGTGTCCTTAACGAGAAAACTATGGGCGGGAATGAATATAATTTTGTCAGGAAAACTTACAATTGAAATCCTGCAAATTACAGAGAACGCTAAATGCAAGGAAAGAAACGCAAAGCCGTTCACACTACAAAATCTCGCACAACCTCATGTACCGACCAACGTTTTTAATCCTTTAACTAACAGAAATCAAAATCACTATACACATTTCATGACAATCCTTTTCTTTTAATTAATTGATACGTCACTGATGTATTAACACATCTACATTGAGTAACTCATGATTATTTATTATCTATTTTAATATTTGATTGTTACAGCTGTCAAGTTAACATCCACGAATACCAAAATAACAACTTTAACGATTATGTGATTTGCCTTATCTCTTAATCAGAACGCTTTCGATTTTAAAAATATTTCCTGTGAAAAATTAGTGTAGGCCGGTCATACCTGATAGCTTTCGCTTCGGGACAATGTTTTATCTCGTATAACCCCCCGCGTAGATTCAGAAAAGCTTTGGTACTATAGAAAATAATTCCGAGAATGCATTGAGCAGTTAACATAGAAATTACAACGCTTAGAATGACGTCAAAGCCAATGAGATCGAAAGTAAATGGATCAGGGTGCAGTCTTTGATCTTAAGGTGATAAATCAGTTAAATCTTATCGTTATGACATATAATTTCAGAAATTGTTCACCAACAATTTGTTGTTGACATTTGATCCGAAATATTCATTGCAAATTTTGCAATAAGAAACCGCATAAAAGGACACCAATACAGGTCGAACAAGAAAGTCTGTCATTTCAATTATACGCTACTATCTCCACTTATTAAATGCAGTAACCGCTATACGTGATGTGTCAGCAGGGGCTTAAACTGATGGGTCAAGGTTTAAGGAATAGATTAAAAGGATACTTTGAAAGCCATCGAACACCACAAATGTGAAAATATTGCAGTCTCTGTTTGCTTGTGCTTGTTCATGGGCAGTAAAGGAAATGCATATTACTGCCCACGCCGCCTAGCCCCGGGTTGATCCATCTCAAAGGATGTTGTATGTATATGACGGTAAAGATGGAACCGCCAATGCGGCATTTTCAGATTAACACCATTCCATGATCAGCAGTACCTATTTGTGGCGGAAATTTATGTTTTTACAAGTCGGTTTATCCAACGATGTGCACACTTTTTGAAAAAAAAATCCTGGACAGAAAAAAAGTTTGATGCCCCCTTCACAGAGAACTGGCTCGATCAAAACTAGCCTGCAATACTTTGTTATTTCTCGCGGCGTTGGCAGTAATATGCATTTCCATTACTGCCCATGAACAGTCTCAATCAAACCGAGACTGTAATATTTTCATATGTGTTGTGTTCGATTGCTTTTAAAGCTTCCTTTTCATCTATTCCTAAGACAGTGACGCATCAGTTTAACCCCCTACTTACACAGTTCTTGTAGCGATTACTGCATCTTCGGTGCTTTCAAAGTTACTTTTGCATCTATTTATATATAATAAAAGCTTTATGTGAGTTATTCTGTGGATGAACTTACATTCATGGCTATGAAATTTCGTGGTTTTTTAGGTTAAATGAATTTCTAAACTACGTTTATGCTAAATGTAATATTTTGTGATTGTTTGAAATTGGTAGAATAACACCTACACGAAAAACTTAAAACCTTTTAACCTTTAATGAGTTATCTGTATTTGTGAACGTAACATTATAATGTGCTTGTTAAAATTAACATTATGTGATGGCTGTTATGTAATTTTGTGTGGGTTTTATCCACCGCGGTAATATTTTAAAAAAAAATATTTTTTTTAAATAAGGGATTCGGTATTATCTATTTAAATTTTAATGAAAACTGAAACATCTGTCAATTTTCGTGAATAAACAACCATATAGGAATCACCTTTTTAAAATTTAATATTATTGAATGATTAACATGGCTTTCAAATCATGAAATTGCACGAATTCACAATTTTGCTGTGAGTATGATGCTACATTGTTATTGGCGATATTTATTTTACTACCCACTTTCGAAATTCTTAATGTTTATAATTCCTATAAACATGATTTTGATTCTAATTCGCCGCGGCTTCGTCTTCAAATTTCATATAAAGTGTCACATTCCCGTTACACTACGACCAAGATTTCGTTTTAATTTTGTTTCAACCAAACCGAGCCTGCAATATTTTGATATTTGTCGTGTTCGAAGGCTTCCAAAGTGCTTTTTCCATCTAATTAAATGTGGCGAAATCTCTCCATTGACTGAGTTTATTGAGTGTTATTGTATTACTCAATAATAATTGAATCATGATTGCGCTGTTTCGTTCGTAATACAATTTCGTTGTAGGACATATTGAAATAATGTTAACACGTTGAACAACTCCACAATTTTACAGAAAATGTTGTACAATTATACGCCATGCAAGCAGCAATTAAACAATAATTAAAACCAGACATATGCCTTGTTTGTCTACGGAAAATAATAATATGGATATTAAAAATCAATTCATTCTGATTGTTACGTTAAATTGACCACATGAAAATGTGCAAGGTCTGGGAAATTTATCGTCGAAAGTTTTGGGAACAAATATTCAAAATTGTACATGCGTCAAAATAAAAAAAAACTGGCAGTGTTATTTTATTAAAACCAAAGACGGAGATTAATTATACTCATACGCTGATTTTGTTTGTTTGTGTGGGTTTGTTTTATTTAATAACTACTTAATATATTTTAAGAACATTTCCTGTAATGTATTTCATCCTTTACACACTGTTCAAGCTTTGAATTATTATAATTTCAGTCTCATATTAGTTGAGTGAGTTTAAACTTCAATTGGAAGCATAGGTTTTCTGAAGATCATGAAACGACAATAATGAAAATACAGCAAGCTCGGTTTGATTGAGCCTAATCATGGACAGTAATGGAAATGCATAAAAATGCCGAGCCGCTAGATAATATTACGGCAATTTACTTATTTAAGAAACTGACAAGCATATTTCGTTTTCCTACATTCAGTGAGCCAAAGTCGTATTTGTATCACTCTAATTTAAAAATCAACAACAACAAAACACTTACTAATCACATATTCACACACATTCCGCGGAAAGATACTATTATATTGTCAAAGTTTGTAAAAACTAATCACTTTTAGTAACGAGAACATTATACATTATTGTAAATTCTTTTCAAATATCAGAATCTAAAAAGTCAAAGATATTACCTAAGGCACCTATTCCAGGGACGTGCCCCAATCAGTCTGACAATTGGAGTTATTTCATCTGGTATATTGGCATCATTAAGGATAGGCAGACTTTGGTCTGGGTACAGACATACAAAACTAATTGGTCAACGGTCAATATCGGTTAGAATCGGATGGATATATTGCATTTAAACACAGAACTGAGCTAAATAGCTATTCCTTGGTTCATTTAACTTCAGTTCTGAATTGTTTACACTTTGTAATTTAGCCAGTTAGCATTACCGATAACAAATAAAAAGTCTGGCTTAAGTGTCACTGCAAATTTATTGTGTTTGAATGTTATTTGTTGAGCTATTAATATGATTAATTAAGTTGAATTTATTCACTCTCTTTCAGTTGTTTATGGTATTTACTTTGCTCATCAGAACCCAGAACTTTGTTTACCAATACCATCTGCACAGGACACAGTCGTAGGAAGAATTTATGCTTACCCACACAAAGTTGATGATTGTAATGACAAGGATGGTCAAAGTGACGTCGTAACTTATGACATCATTGATCATAAAGACGTGTTTGCGGTTAATTCTTCTGGTTGGATAACTCTTCTAAAAGACATAGCTTCTAACGCAACAGGTATGCTTTTTGAGTGTACTCAACCAAACCGTACAAGCTTTGTTTATATAATGCTTTTTACAACAGGTTCTTTGGGATCCATAAGTAGGTCACTAGGTCAAATCCAAAACATAACGTTTTTAAACATTCATTGACAAAATTGTCTACACACTCTTATTAATTATGGTAAGAATTATGTATATTGATGATCTCTACTAAAACATTCAATTTAAATCAAAACATGTTTTCTCGGAGTACTCAACCAAATTTTGACAATTTTTATCATCGTTTCTGAACAGATAGTTTTAACCTTATATGATTATTTATTTATATTTCCCTCCATTGGTCAATGTGAAAAGATCTGTAATTGTGTAAGTGGCCTCTCTTAACCATTTTCAATTTCTTGACCATTTTTGGTTTGAACCTGCTTTGACACAATGCCACAGCGAGAATTCTTCATCTTAATATACAAACAAAAAAGATTACATTTTATTATACATTAGTGGATTGTAATTTGGTACATTCAATTACAGGTCCCATATCATTTAAAGTGGCTGCATCATGCACAGGGAAGAATTCCAAACATACAACAAAAACATTAGTTACGGTGAATCTCCACAAATCGAACAACATTGAAAATGAGCCGAATGGCATTACAGCAGATTTGGATGTACCGGATTCTGAGATAGACGATATATGTTTCTCTCATATAAGCGATGACACTTCATTCACTATTGAAGAGAATTTGAAGGACGTAATAGTTGGGCGACTCAATACTTGCTTTGAAGATAAAAACTACGAGCGGACATACAGGTTGGAGAAACGTAAGTTGATTATGATAATTCTGTCTTTATATCAGGTCTATCCGATCAACCTTATTGGAGGTTGTCTCGGCTAGCTCAATCGGTTGCGTTGTCGGAATTGCATGGCTATGCGATATCGCCGTTACGGTGCGGGTTTGCTCCCCCACAGAGGCAATATTATTTAACGGGTTGTAGGAATAAAGTAGTTTACAGATAGAATAGGATATACAGATATGTTTATATACGGCCCAGAATTTTTGGGTGCCAAAATTATTATCTATTGTTTAATAAAGAATTTTTACTTTTTTGAAAATCAAATTTTTTGTTTATTGAAGTAACCGTTGATTGTAGAACGGATACACAACCTTAACATGTCAAAATACATCACTAGAAAGCATAAGCAAATTAGATTTTAAACAAAATGAAAAAAATATTAAAGCGGTCTCGTTATTTGGCTACTGCATCTTTTTGAGTATGGCGACCGTTGATATCAAATATATGATCTAAAATGTTCGCTTCATTTTGGAATTTTAGAAAATAATGAAAAAGCGAGAGGCTTGTAAGTTATTCGATATCAATATTTCATATAAATGTTACAAATGGTTGCAGTTTTTATTCATTTTTATAGCATTACGATACAATTTAAAAGTTCAGATGTTACAATATCCACACGGAGATCTAGTCGTAAGCTCCAATATATAACAGATATTGTATCATCTATCACTGAGATTTTAATTCCAAACCATGTGCAATATTGTAGGTTACTATTTCTGTATAAGCACGCTCATTTGTGTCTATAATGTAAAGATTTGAATCAAATATACCTTTAACATTGTGTTACGCTGCATATAGATTCACTATTCATGACAGATGTACGGTTTTGATGTTTAATGTCCTCCCCTAGGGAAATCAAATGCATAGATAGAACGCACAAATCTCGTAAATTTTGCGGAACATCGCTATTTTTATATTCTTGTGCAAGGGGTACACTGTCAAGGTCACTTGACCTTGAAGCCAGAATATTCGAAATGGGGAAAGATTCTAATGGGTTCTAATGAATGGATTAATGTTAATTTGAAGTCTTCCTCAACCACATATGGTTGTAAATAGATGGAACACGACAACTATCAAACTATTACAGGCTCGGTAAAATTGAACCTGTTCATTGGCAGAGATGGAAGTGCATATTACTGACCACACCGCCTGAACGCTACTTATTGCACGGCTAGGCGCTGTCGCCGTGACGGTGCGGTTCGCTCCCAGTTAGAGACACTATCATTTATAATATACACAAATACATGTATATGTATCGTTCTCAAAGACTTTCAAAGATGGTAACTGATAACAGCACTGATTGAATGTAGGGAGCAACTTTTTACAACCGCTACACAGAACAAACAACTGGTAGCTGTGTGGAGATGCCGCTAATGCATGTCGGCACAATACCATCCCCAAACAAATTAACTAATGATCTGGCAATCTAAAGTTTCGTAGCAAGGTACATATTTAAAAAAAAAGGAAAATAATATTAATTTTTAAGAAAGCACAAAATTTAATACTTAAGGTATTGACAACTCAGAGCTTTAGAACTCGTGTTGTTAAACAACAAAAAACAAGTAAAATTCAGCGCATTTCTGCATAGCTGCCGCCTCCTTATAAAGCTTCTATGTTTAAGATTCTTATTGTATAATTTCAATATTTAAATATTGTATAATTTCAATATTTAAATCTCAATCTGATATAATTTGAAAAAGATCCGTTCATTAAATGTCACTTGTATCGACAATGATGGTCCTATAGATTTCTTCGAAGATAATACTTCTTATGGCATTTAAGCACATTTGACATTTAGACTTTTGACGGCGAACAATACTTAAGAGCCTTACAGTAGTGCATATCAATATTAAACATTTCTGAAATAACAGATATTACTCATCAAGTTTATTTCGTTTTGTGGGTGTGATTGATTGTATTTATTAACAAATCTGACAATTTATTTTAAAAGATCGTTGAATCGAACCGTGTTGAAAGGAAGAAAGTTACTTTTTAAAAGTTTTCAGTTAAAAAAATAAACAGAACAGCTTTGAGATGCTTTAGTTCTTTATTAAACTTTTCATATAATTATTCAAATGAATGTGTCAATCCGCAGTTATACCAAGGGTTCCTCTAGAACATAAAAAAGAACGGTAGCTAAAACATTCAAAATTTTATTTTTAAAAAAAGGAAAGAGAACAAATGATAAGCGGCTAAGTGAAACCTTTAATTTCAGAGCAAACCTTTAAAACCTTTAAATCTTCTCAAAAAACTTCAAAACGGCCAAATAGCCTGTAATTTTCACTAAAAACCTTCAGTTTTGTTCAGACTGCTTTCCGTGCCAGGCAAGTAATGGTTGCAATACTGTAGTTCTTCCCCTTTTTAAGTGTTATTACCATATAAGAATACTGCTTGTGAATCAGTCGTAATGTGTAATTAAACAGTATGAGGTAATATCAAACATGCCTATTTCCGATACCTCGGGTTTTTGTGTGTGGGTTTCCATATATTAAATATTTTTGACCTTTGTGGTAAATACATATATTATGTGTTTTCAACGAGAATTCCGACACATAAGCCTTTTATTTACTCTTTCTTTTTTCAAACTTTTTTGTTGTTGTCCCGGCTATCTCATTCGGAAAAAAAGGTGAAATATGCATATCAGGAATCGCCACATTCTGAAAAACAGCCTCCCCAAACAGTCAAAAAAAGAGAGAGGGAGAGAGCATGGTTAAGAAATTGATCAGTTTTGAAAAAGACACCAAAAATGAGAACCCGAGGGGTTACGCCATTGGAATGGTCAGTGGCAAATCAAATTGCCATTGGGGGTTTAAACCAGGTTCTAAGGTGCACCAACCTCACCCAGTTTAATATTTGATATTCTTTGCTTCCTTTTTATCGACGTTGACTCTTAAACAAATGTTGACATAAAATATAAAAAAAAATCAAATTTCGCCTGAATAAAGTATGTAATATAATAATATAAGACCATCGTTATGTTATTCTGAGCAAACCTTTTAATAACTGTAGGAGTGTAAATTATACACACAAGTCATAATAACTTGATTTAGCAATCGCGACATCATTATAGATGGCATTTCGTTCAAATGTTCGTCTATTCAACTCTCATTAAAAAAGGAACATTTAAATGACATGTAGCTATTGTTCTTTTCAGAAAAAAAAACATCATTCATTATTTTAAATATGACATTCGAAAAATGCTAGTAAAATCTCACTTTTACTGACAATTGTTAATTTGACTATCGTTATTTGTAAAATACTCACTTAACCAATGTTCTAACTTCATCGACATATATTTTAAATTTCTCAGCATGAATTCGGGGTATACTCATTAAACTTTATACATAGTTAGATAATCCTTTTACGTTTTTTTATGAAATAACCATTGAATTCCCTACATGCGCTTGGAAACCACTGACATTTTATCAAGGTTTGTGTAATAATAAAAGTAACAAACTCGTCGGTACAATGTAGAGGTTATAATCTCCGTTAATGATCTTTTTGAACAATTCTATGCAATTCTGCATTATTGTGATTGCTTAGCTGTTAAACGGAAGAATTTTGTCCTTTTCAGTATAATTTCTTTACAAAAGCTCGATTTTGTGACTTTTGGTTTTACTCTCTACTCGATTTAATGCCATTGGTTTATGAACGCACGAGGGTATTTTAATGGGAATTTCATAAAAAGAAATATAAATGATGTATCTTGTTATATTTCAAATTTGAATAGTTTTCTTTAAGTCCATTTAAAGAACGGACAAGTGAGGATCTTTTTTATGATCGGTGTAGTTAGAACATTGATAAGGTTTATGTAAATGGAAACCGGGCCAGACAGGAAAGTCTTCGAGAAGCTCTATAATCTTTATATCAGCGCCAAGTATCGAAGAAAACTCAGCGAGATCTCATAAAACACTCCAATAACCTACCTTCTTTTATATGCTTGTTAACTTCATTAGCCCTTTCATATTAAGTATCTCTCCTCATATAAATCAAGTTGTGTCAACAAAGCCATATGCTGGAAAATAAACCATTTCATGGAACGATCGAATGTCTGCAGGGAATTGCGCTATGCTTTTAACTGATTAAACAGACGGCGATTTCATAACCATGCATAATTTCTCAATTGTCATTTAGACCACATGCGGTCAATCCATATTTCAAAATCCAATCAAACGCAGAAAATGGGACAATCTTTTTTTTATTTCAGCAATATTTCACAATTGATTTTCAAGTTTATCTATGAGTCTCATGCTTTCAACCGGATGAAAACTTTTATCAAGTGTTTATATTAGAGCTGTCAACAATCGAAGGCTAGACTTTTTGAGTAGTTTAATGAAACATCCATGACAAGATGAACGCAATCCATTTTCTTTAAGTAGTTGAAAATAGATGAAAAGAGAACTGAAAGCAACCGAAAACGACAAGTATAAAAATACTGCAGACTCGATTTGATTGAGCCTGTTCAAGAAGCTTGAAACACTACATTTTGCAGAGCTGTCACAATTAAAAGCCCTGGGTTTTAAATTAATAATGGCAAAAAGGTATCACATTCTCTGTCAGAATGCAAAGATATTTTTATCAGTGTCCAAAAGTCACCTCAAATAATGAAATAATAGAGATTACAAGGTATTATGGTATTGACACGTTCAGTCTAGCAAGCTTTCTTTCCAATTGGTTTAAAATATACTACCGTGTTGCTCCAGCCTTGCTTGCCTCTTCTGGGTCTAACAGGAAAAACACGTCTACTTGTCGTACTGAACTAGTTCAGACCTAACTGCATCTAATTAATCCCCGACAATATATCACGCAAAAGCACACTAACGCCTAAAACATACCGGTTAGTATCTGATTGCTCTTGATAGCGAAATAAGTGGAAACCTCGACTCGGTGACCTTACTGGGGATATTCATCTATATATGCATATCAACAACATCGTCTGTTTCAACCAGAACATTGTTATGGAATTATCATTCAATTGACCCCAGGGAGTCTTTCATAAATAAATACTGTGAAAATGAACAATAATTACATCACGTTATTATCCCTGGGCTATAGTCATCACAATAATAGCTGTTTTGTGATACATTGTGCTCAATGTTTTTCACCACGAAGTTCACAATTTGTATAATGATATTTCTGCAGTTAAAATCCAAGGTTGTTTGGCAGGAATATATTTAACAGGATTATACTGATTTGCGTCTTTAACGAATGTATGCCATTTTTCAGATGTTGATAATAATAAAAATTTTTATAGCCCATTCTTTGACTTAAAAAATTGTAATTATCTTTTTCAATTCGCTTTGGGTTATATACAAACAAGAAATATCTTTAAAAAAGATAAACGGCGTTGATGGAAAAGATTTATATATACATGTACATGTATATAAGAAAGAAAGAAATACAGAGAGGCGAAGCAGACACAGTATAGTTATTTTATTTAACTTGTTATAGCTGTTGACGAACCCTCCCTGCCTTCTTAGTATGACCTAGAGTTTAAGCGACCGAATCATGACAACTCATAAATTCATTTAAAGTGTCTTTCAAAAAAATGTTGAAGCTGATGCAACAATTTCATACAGTGATAACAAGTCGATTAAAGAAGCAATGTCTAACATTAAGTCTTGATCTACATTTATTCAGTTTCAATAAAATACCTCTTGTAGAGTTAGAACTCAAGATGAATAAATGTCCTTGAAATTTAATAAAAATAAATACAAACAGCCTGTTACAAAAGCGAAATCTACCAACTTGTACGTAACTAACTTTAAAAAAAGTGTCCCTCCTGAGTTTTGAACCCGGGGCCTCCGCTTGAGAGGCGAGAGTGTTAGCCACTACACTACAACGAACAGTATCAATGGAACTAGAAAGAAACCAGTAAGAATTAGAAATATCTACTCTTCTCTTTCGTTTTACACTGTGTATTGTATGCTAGTGTTTACCTGACACCCAAGAATATTCCATATAAAATTGTATTTAAACCATCAATATTGACTTAACTGGTTATTTAAATCGTAAATATGTTTGTCTCCATTACAACACCAATCGAAATAATCTATTTGATTTTTCCGCTGCATAATAATAAAAATCCCACTAGATACCTCTCCACCCTGCTAGATGCCTCAATGGTGTAAATAGCTACCAATCGAAATAGTTTATTTCATTTTCCCTCTGCATAATAAGAGAATACGAGTATTATTTACAATATTTCATTGGTCGAAAAACTAGGTCAAAAGTGAGCTTAGACAGCTAACGCCGAAAAATGACGATCTCTTTTATTAACTACCGACAGTTTTGTATAACTTACCCAACTGACTGGGGTCGGAGATAGTTCAATAATATAATATTGGTATATGGACAACTATGGAAAGTTTTGAGTCTATTAATCAGAACATGCTACCGTTGACATCACACTGATTTGTTGTGGTTTTAACTTTAACTGTCAAAGCTACCTCTATGGAATAAACTTTGCGGAAAATGCTACAAAACTATTTTAACTGTTGCAACGATTCGGGACCTTTAGTGGTCTATTTGTTTATTTCTATGTAATTTGTTTTATTTATTAATTAGTATATCCAAACAAGGTGAGCAATATTGGCCTTCCTGACCATCTTGTCATTAAGTTGTTGTTATTTTTTCTCTTTATCACTGAAGTCATTCATCTTTGGCGAATAAGCAGTTTTAATGACATTCCTAAAGTACAATATCGCATTGTGCATTATTCAGACTATAATCAAAGCTACAGCAAGCACTATTAAATAATGATCAACAATTTCATTAAGCTCTATGTAAACTGTTGTCTAACAGAGATGGTATTTTTCCGCAATTATCGAGTGGTTTTATAAAATGTTTCCTTAACTTAGTGGTGAATGATTAACATTTCGAATCGGTATAATCTTTAATTTTTAGGCGGGATGGGGGACGGGGTGTGTTTTTCACAACGTTTGATGTAGTAAGTGAAGTTAACATCTGTGACTCTAAGAAATAATTTCTACTATAACCATGAAATTCGTATGTAACTCTTTAAATACTATTATTTAAAACAAATCCTAGGGAAAAAAACATGTACTGTAACAAAAACGATTGACCATTGGCTCGCTTGAAAGACCGCACTTGATTGGTGCTTCTCAGTTTGGACCATATGCTCTATTTGGTGAAACTTTTGATTTTGGGATAATATAACAGTATATAGTACCGTGGTTTAATATGATTGGAAACCAAATACCGTCTTTTGTTTGTCGTGACTGACAACTGGACAGGTCTGCGGCTCTATGAGGTGTTTTATTGTCTTTTACCAGTGCTGTTATCAATAACACAACCATTTGAAGGCCATTCAGCATGATTCTTACATGTATATTTGTGTAAATATTCAGTTTCGCTCAACCCGGGGCTAGGCGATGTACACAGTAGCATGCACTTCCATTACTGCTCATTAACAGGCTCAATCCAACCGAGCCTGCAGCATTTTCTAATTTGTCGTGTTCGGTTGCGTTCAAAGATCCTTTTTAATCTATTTTTAAATATGACTGCCCCCAACAAGAAGTTCTTCTATAACTGACATAATTGCGTTTATAGCCTACTACACTAAGATTGGTTCAAAACAATAAATCAAAGAATCAAATTTACTCTGCATTCAAAACTGCTTCCTGGATCGCGTGTTTAGGATCTTTTATTTTTATAGATAATTGACTTAAATCAACGTGTCCATCAATCCAATGTTACATAATCTATTGTCTGACAGCTAAAACCGGCGAAGATTTTGTTAATAAAACTTCCACACGTGAGGTATATATTGAACAGATCTAACGCACATTGCTGGACGATTATTTTGGTGAAATTTCAATAATAAATTTATAGGTTGAATTACACAAAATCATGCTGTATCCCTCCGTGGTCCATTCGAATGAAGTCCGTTTTAATAATATGCTATTTTTTCTCATCATCTGAGGGCCTCTTAACTGTTAGAAATCGGCCTGTTTGTGGCTTGTTTGCAGAAATAACATATCAGGAAAATAAATGAAAGCAATTTCATGCCTATATCTCGTTTGGTAGAGGCGAACTAGTTCCGGATCAGCGGATGTATATTTTTGGCACCGTATTTGCGATACCGCGTTTAAAATAGGGTCTGTCCGGTTAGAGATCAGTAATTTTCTTACAAGTAAGTTAACCCCCTATGTCCTGTGTGTTTTTGAATAGATGAAATGTAGATCTTCACGGCAATATAAGGTTGTCTAGAAATTAAGATGACAGAAATCATGTTAAAAGTACATTGAATATTGAGAATTTAACATTGTGGTCTATGGGAATTGGATTTACCTTGGTTCAACCTATAAGATTCAAAACCTCGAAAATGTCGAAGTCGACAAAACTTGATTTCGGTGTTTGAAATCGGCTAAGTTTGATTAGGTTTTACGTTTTAAAGAACTATTTGACAAAAATCTTGTGCTTGAATAGAAAAAATCTTAATTTTGGGCACCGGATCCTATTCGTTATTCACTTTTACACAATTGAGTTGCCTTTGGGATCCCATCTTTATACAAAATAATAGCATAAGTACGTGTTTGTGTTGAAAATCAGACTCAACAAGTTTCTTCTATGATAAATAGTTGATTTTAATATAAAAATTGAAAATTGCCACTGACCGTTCCAAAGCAGTAACCCATCGGATTCTCATTTTCGTTAATTGTTTGTGTCGTCCATTTTGAAACTGTTCTCTTTTCCTCTGTTTTTTGGCTGTGTGGGGAGGCTGTGCCTGCTGGATGTGGCCATTTCTGATATGCATATTTCACTTTTTTTTTGAAAGACCACTCTTAATTCCACACGTGAGGTATATATTGAACATGATAAGTCAATTAAACTTTCCGGTTCTTCTCAATGCGTTTGGTGTTTTAGCCAAAATCAAACTGAAACCATTATGTGTAGTAATATACAGTAAAATGTTCGTTAATCTGAACGAAATAATCCAATCATAAGCATGCATTTATGCTATTTTCACGTCGTTTTCCCGTAGCTATTTGCCTTCATTCGTTTGGAGCCTTAATCAATCTTCGGGTTAATGACCGAGAGGCACGCCACCATTACGCATTTACCACAAAATGGCAGAAATAAATCAGTAAGAGTATTTTGTCTATTGTGAACTGTTCACCGCCATATGAATACCATCGTTTGGGATAGATCGAAATTGAACTGTTTATTGGTGTTAATATTGAGTTGCGCTTATCCTGGGGCTAGGCGGCGTGGGCAGTCATATGCATTTCAATTGCTGCCCATAAACAGACTAAGTAAAACCGACACTGCAATATTTTCATAATTTTCGCGCTTGGTGACTGTCAAAGTTCCATTTTAGTCCATTTCATCTGTAGTAAAATGTTATCAAGCATGTGTTTAAGCTATTTTCAGGTCATTTGTTTTAGTTATTCGCCTTTGTTCGTTCGGAACCCTTATCAATCTTCGGGTAAACGATCGAGAGACACTCCACCATTATGTATTTACCACAAAATGGCAGAAATAAATCAGTTCGAGTATTTTATCTTTTGCTGTTTTGTTGTGAACGTGCATCATCCTGATTTGACGATCGGAAAATGTGGTTTATACTTCTTCTTAGTCAATCAAGATTAATCAACAAAGATAATTAATTGTTTCGTCGAACAAAAGGAAGAAAAAATGACCATAAAATGACCAGATGCGACTCTTTGATAGGATTGAAATCGCCCACGATTCAGACAGGAAATGCAAATTGAAGATCAGCTGTTGGGCACATTCTTAATTGCAGATGGCGAAATGTCCACATACTTATCGTCTGCTCTCCACTGGTCGTAACGCATTTGGAATCTTTTGCTTTAAATTCAAAGCAGCACAGAATGACCAGACTGCAAGGCTTATAAAGCTTTTGTAGCTGTTTTGTTTTCAAACCTGTTTTATATCTTTGTTATTACAAAATTATTTGATTTCACTTTGGACTTTAGTTTACGATACCAATTATCAATTTCACTTGGGGCCTCAGTTTTCGGCATTAACAATTTCTTTCGGACCTCAATTTTCACCATTATCATTTTTACTTGGGACCTCAATTTGCGCGATGATCATTTTCACTTGGAACCTCAGTTTACGCCACTTTCTATTTCACTTAGGACCACGGTTTATGTCATAATCATTTTGTTTTTTGACTTCAGTTCACGCAATTATCAATTTCACTTGGGACCTCAGTTAACGCCGTTATCAATTTCACTTGGGACCTCAGTTTAGGCCGTTATCAATATCACTTGAGACCTCAGTTTATGCTGTTATCAATTACACTTGGGACCTCAGTTTACGCCATTATCAATTTCACTTGGGACCTCAGTTTACGCCGTTTTCAATTTCACTTGGGACCTCAGTTTACGCCATTATCAATTTCACTTGGGACCTCAGTTAACGCCATTATCAGTTTAGTTAGACCTCTTTAGACACCATTATTCATTTTATTTGGGACCTTATTTAACGCCATTCCTAATTTAACTTGGGACCTCAGTCTGCGCCATTTTCGGTTTCACTCTGGACCTTAGTTAACGCCTTTATCAGTTAAGATGTACCTTAGACGCGTTGTTTGCAATTAACTATTGCTGCCGGTTTAACTCATGCTCAAAATTTGCCACGTTCTATATTAAAAATGATAATTTATTTTATAAAGAATTTAATTCATATTACATGTATCAATTTAATTTAATCGGTTTCCGGTAAAACATAATGACAAAAGTGGTGAACCGCGCAACTTTATGGGGGTTGATCCGCCTTGCTTAATCGGTAGTGTTCGGCGTTATGTGGCTATGCGCTTACGCCGAATAGGTTCGGTTCACAGTGTTGTTGTTTTTTTAGCAGTTTTATGTACAATCCTCTTGAATCCGATTGCTTTCTTTAAGTTGTGCATACCGCAGTTTTTAACCAGGTTTTCAACAAAAATTGGTTATTGTAATCATGAAGTCGGCGGGCGGGCAGCCGTCAACTTTTGGTTTCTGCTCAATAACTCGACTTTGCTTTGGCATATTGACACCAAACTTGGTATGTGGGTAGCTTATATCAAGAGGCAGCTTTGGATTGCTACTCAGGTGTCTGTGATCAAGGTCAATGTCACTGTTGCTGAAAACAGAAAATTTAGTTCAGTTTCCGCTCAATAACTTGAGTTTGCTTTGACCTATTGACACCAAACTTGGTGTGTGGGTAGCTTGTATCATGATTCAACACTGTATTCTATTCAGATGTCAATACTCGGTCGTTGAAAACCTTGTTTCGTCGCATTCCGGTGCTTCTTGTTTTTCCATTCAAATGTTGACTTTATCGAACATATTGCATGTAACTGTAAGAGTTAAAATGTATGTAGTTAATGGCTCCCCTACGTGAATTGAGAGATGGATAGATAGATTTATTTCAACATTTACAAATGAAATGTATGAAACATGGCATATGCTATTAAAACATGCAATAATGTTTGAGGTAATACAGTAATGTCAATTAACAATTAATCAATCAAGGAAAGCACATAAAATGGTAAGTATTGACTCTTTATCTTAATGGAGATGTGGTATTGTATGACATAGGAGAAAAGTTAAAATAAATCACAAATGGAGGTCAAAACCTCAACATTTTATTACATCGACATTTCGGCCATAATGCCTTCTTCAGGATTTTCGTCATGAATAATATTAATAATAATAATAATAATAGGGAGATACAAAAAAAAACGCATACATCAGAATCAAATATTATGTAGTCTTAAGAAGCATGCCAAAATGAGATATCTGACAAAATTCAGAATGTTAAATTATGAAATAATTGAAATCTCCATTAATCACAACATTCCCGGATTACATTCAGCAACGTAGTGATAATTACACCAATATTTCTTCTTTTTTTTTCAAACCATTTTTATCTCTCTATTGACCTGGTGCAGTTAACTTAACATAAAATAAGTTAGCGTCTAGTTTTCTCAAACATTGTCGTATAAAGCACTTCCTTTCATTAAATGTTGTTATTGAACTGTTCAGTAATCTAGAGAATAGATTGATCTTGTTGTGAAGTATTATGAAAGGATTTGCAGGGGTTACAGCGAAATGGTTTAAGTGATATAAACTTAAGAAGGAGATAGAAGCTTTTGGCTTTTATACCACAATTTGCAATTGTGATTCTTTTTGTCTCTGGACCACAGATTGCTTTCAAGCAGAGCAATTTGTGCAGAAATGAATTGTTTCCTTATGTTAGACATCAGCCTCTTGTGTTATTATAATCCCGAGAAAGCTGCGCTGTATTGTGGTGCCATATCGAAAAATTGATCTCTCTTTTTCTCCGCTTTGAAAAGATAACAACTCAAACTCTATAATAACGTATAAACAATTTCCTTTATTACAATTTCTTGTTATTTGTGCAAATGAAATTCCAGATAAAGCGTTTTTAATTTGAATTGATGAAAAAGAAACTTTGAAAGCCAACTTACACTTCAAATATGGAAATATTTCAGGCTATGTTTTATTGAACCTGTTTTTTGGCAGTAAGGAAAATGTATTACTACCCATACCGCCTAGCTTTGGGTTGAGCGCGAGTCACTGTTTACACCAGTAACTAGTAAAACTTTGATCCATCATGAACGTTTGCATATTGCGGTGAACATGATACCTTAAGATTAACACTAATGCTAACGAGAGTAAAATGGGCAGAACTAAAAGGAAAAAAGTTTTGACAGGGGATCTGAGAATAAAAACCCTGTAGATAACAGAGAACGCCAAAGAAAAAAAAGTAAACAGTATATATCTATGTTGATTAAACATTATGCAAATCTGTATTGGCTTGGATATTAAAACCGCCCACATTAAAACTGGCCGAAATATAAAAACAAAAGTAATTTAAAGTCTGAAGTACGTTAAATATTTAAAAGTATCGTGCTCAACGAAAATTTAAGAAAATAGCTGATAATAGCACTTACTGAATGTACGGGGAGATTTTTTTTACAGCCGAACACTATACATTTCATGTGCTCCTATATACTTCCTTGGGAGTTTAAATACTGTCAGGCATGCATACGCAATTTTATATAAAAAATATTTGCTTGGTATACTATAAAAAATTATAAAACAATTTTTGATTGTTTTTTATAATTTTTAAAAAGGTTGATTCCAACAAAAATTTATATAGACGAACATAAATAAATGTACATTTATATTTAATTTTTTATGTTGTTTTTTTATATATAACTTTTGTTGTTGTTAAGACCACCTATGGGACTGGACTAGCGTCTTCATAGGTCTATATAGTAGGGGGGTTCATAAATTTGGAGTGAAAACAAGTAATTCTGTGGACTAATGCTCACTAGTAATACCTTCGCTGTGAGAAATGTGGCTTTCAAAATGTAATTTGCATTTTGGTTTATGTAATGCACCTATTTAGTGATAAAGATGCCTTTTGGATTGTGTAGCACACCTGAATAGTTACAAATTCTAAAAATAGTCGGTAAACAGGAAGAAGATGAGCAAGGAGCATAAAATCGTTTACACCATATGGGATTATAGAATAAAGCAATATACAAAAAATTTCAGACGGCTGCATGTTAAACTGCCCTCACACATACCTCGCGACCTTACTGCGTCCTTACTGCGACCTTGCTACGACCCAGGACGCAGAACAGTCGCCATGGGCGCAGCAGGGACGCAGCGAGGTCGTAGCGAGGAACCCAAGGACGCACAAGGTCGCAGACCGTCGGCGAATATTTTGAACATGCACAAAACAGTCGCAGAAACTCTGCATTCTTGCTGAGTCCTGGTTAGGTCGCCGTGGGATCGCAGTGGAGTCGCCATAGTCGCAGCAGCATCGTAGTAAGGACGCAATAAGAACGCAATAGACGTAGTACACTCGTACTAAGGACGCCGTAGAGTCGCCGATGAAATTACAAGAAATTGCTCGGAAACCTTTGGCGACGCTACTGCGTCCTTGCTGCGACTATTGCGTCCTTACCACGTAGTAGGGTCGTCGTACAGTCGCAGGACAGTCGCCGGACAAACGCAATAGTCGCCGTAGAGTCGCCGTAAGGACGCAGAGAACGTAGCACAGTCGCATCTGGGTCGCCGATGATCGCCGTGGGGTCGCCTTGGGGACGCAATATAGTCGCAGTGGAAACGCCATGGACGTAGAAGGGTCGTATTGAGGACATAGAGAAAACGTACTGAACACAAGACTGCAGAGCCCCGGACCGTCTGCGAGAGAAATTTGGAAATTTGAAAGAAAACCAAACGATTTTCGAAAGAAAAATGCTATTTTACTAGTTTTCAGGTCGCAGTAAGGTCGCGAGGTATGTGTGAGGGCAGCATAGTTGCTTAGAAAACTGCGACGAATTTTGTTACGGACGAACGGATAAGAGTAAGACAGTTAACCCCCTCTTCTCCGAAGTGGGTGTATAATAATAGAAACTGTGAAAAGGGACTTTGACAAGATCTTGATTCAAGGGTGGTATGAATGAGCAGTTTTACTACCGATATATCCTATGCATACTATTTGTTTAATTTAGGTCAATGCGAACAATATATTTTCTCCTGGAATTGCTAGCATTTATAATTCCTAATTTACATGTTATTTAAATATAAATGGAATGTAAAATTGTCGATTTAACATTTAGAGTGTTTGTGAGAATTTATAGCAGCTTTGGGTAAAAAAAATGTAAAATTACTCAGAAACTAGCAAATCTCAAACAGGTGATCGCATATGCTTTCAGGGAAAAAATAAATACCGGTGCTGTATCCAGATACGGCACTTCAGAAATGCTTAAAGAAATGAATCACCCTGAATTCAGGTCAGTCCTGTACTAAGTACACTGTCACTAATACAGTATTTTGCAAGAAAACTCACGTTCAGAGGGAATAAAAAGTCAAGTTTTTAACACGTTCCTTTAACGTTAAATGCATCCAATTACCCAATTGACATGCCGAGCTAATAACAGGGACGTGTAATTATTGATATTGAAGTGCAGGTGACCGCATCTGCTTTCTGGAAAAAAATAAATACTGTTTCTGGATCCAGTTACGGCACTCTATAAATGCTTAAGGAAATGAATCATTGTGAATACAGGTCAATCCGATGCCTCTGTTTACTGTGTCACTAATAAAGAACTTGCAAAAAACGCACGTTCAGGGAGGATAAATAGTCAAGTTCGGTTAAGGTTAAATGCATCCAATTACCCGATTGACATGCCGAGCTAATAACAGGGACGTGTAATAATGGATATTGAATTGCGCTCCTTCAAATGTAGAGTTTTGACTTTTTTCCAAGAATCTTGTGAAAAAAAAGAAAACGACTTAGTATTGAATAAGTCATTTATTTCATAATTAAAATAAAATGTTACATTTAAACTAGAGCAAATAAAATGAATGAAGTATATTTCTGGCGTTACTTATGCCTTGTGGCGGCCATAAAACGTCGCCCCGTTCATTTAATCACGACTGGGTATAATTTAAATTTATTCCTAATGAATTACACTTACAGGACCTTTTTCGCCTATTAATTGAATTTGATTTAGGTACATATATTTTGCAAACCTGTTACAATTTCAGATGACAACATTAAATATTAGGTATGCGTTGATGTGCACTCAAATTTTCTTTGATTATTTTCAAAAAATGTATAATGAAAAGGTTTTAAGGTCCACTTACTAAAAACTATATTTTCTTTGTTATTATTAAACTTTTCGAATACTCGAATGGAATTTGTAACTATTTGATTAAATAAAACAGTTTATTTGTAAGGTCTGTGGGGGATGACCCGCTGACGTCAGAGTACTAGTAAAGGGCCTGAAACGGAAAAAGGTACATATTAATTGAGCCACCTATCAATTGCACTGCAAGAGGTGTGCACAATATTGGATGCTATTAATTGTACTTTGAGTGATATACTCTAAATTTGTTGTTCATATATTGCTCTGAAAGGATTATAGGAGATTTCGCATATGAATCGCTGTTATGGGAGAATTCTCTAAATTTATTACAAATATTGCAAGGTTAATGACTAGAGCTTCTGAAATGGTCGCCTTAATGCAATTATTAATTAGCCTCTCTTTATATATTTTACTATTTATATACCACTCATCATGTAATTATCGACGAAAAGATAGCAACAATTTGACCACACACATATTGTTACTGACCAATACGCCTATTAGCAATTAATAACGAACATTAACTATTAAGATGTGTAACTACCAATGCACACACAAATTTAATAACCCTTCATACGAATCGTGTAAATTTAATAAGCCATTTGATGCAAAGAAATTGCTTATATTCACGATAAAACATAATGAACATATGTTTGGGTCGGCAGACCTAAAGTTATAAGTTTCTGACTCTTGATTGTCGCAACTGTTTTAAAATAGTAACAAACTGCAGGCCTAAGAATCCCCGAAAAGTAGTTCTAATTTTCAAGTCCTGACAGTATGTATGCTTACACCTTAGTAATTTCAATGCTTTGATTGAACGACATAATTAAGAAGAAATACGCGGACATTGATCAAATAAGCCGAAGCTGAAACCATCGTAGATATACAAATGATTGAGAGCGACTGTCATATAAAGATTGATTAAGCAGAACTAAATTTAAATCACAATTATGGTTAGTTGGGGACATTGCTGGGAGAGAGAACCAGATTTTAATAAAGATACATTACCGGTCCATAGTTTAAAATCACTATTACAACAAGGTATTTCACAGCCCATTTTTATTTAGATTAAATTTATAAAAATAAGAAGATAAAAGGCAATGTTAATTTCTCCCGGTTTTAGGTAAAAACCATCTGTAAATTTAAAAAGAATGGTTACGAACATGAAATTCTAAAGCGCTCTGCAGGCCTAGAAGCTTTATTATTTTTCTTTTATCCCTATAACCGTGTTCTTGCTGATTTGTCTACAGGAGCTCTATCCTCGGTAAGATCATAGGCTTTGCAATGCTATTAGTTTCTTATGTTTTACTTTGTGTGCTTTTTATGCAACATTGTTGAGCTAATGGGTGGGTTGGAATTTTTTCACCAAGACAACTTTCACAAGTGTGTTGATATGTGAACCTGTTGGGGGTAAGTGTGAGGTTGGTGCACCCTAGAACCAAGTTTAAACCCCCCAGTGGCAGTTTATTTTGCCACTGAACGTTCCAATGCGGTAACCCCAAGGGTTCTCACTTTCGTTTATTGTTTGTGGTGTTTTATTTGAATTTGACATACTTATAAACACATGCTTTCTTTTCCTCTCTTCTTGTTCGCATTCGCTGCGTGGGGTAGTTGTGTTTTGTGATTGTGGCGATTCCTGTAATGAATATTTCATTTTTTAAAATTTATTTCAGCTTTTTTTTTCTGTACCTTTTACAGTATTGAATAAATTTTATTATACCCCCACAAACGAAGTTTGAGGGGGTATATAGGAGTGAGCTTGTCGGTCGGTCGGTCTGTCGGTCTGTCGGTCGGTCGGTCGGTCGGTCGGATTCTTCGTTTCCAGATGATAACTCATGAAAGGCTTGACAGAATTAAATAATTTTTGGTACACAGGTATATCGTCATAAGATACAGGTCAAGTTCGATTTTGGGGCTGGTGGGATCAGTGTCAAGGTCACTGTTACTAAAAATAGAAAAATGGTTTCCGGATGATAACTCATGAAACACTTCACAGATTTAATCCTTGTTTGGTAAATAGATGTAACATCACAAGATACAGGTCAAGTTCGATTTTGGGGCTGGTGGGATCAGTGTCAAGGTCACTGTTACTAAAAATAGAAAAATGGTTTCCGGATGATAACTCATGAAACACTTCACAGATTTAATCCTTGTTTGGTAAATAGATGTAACATCACAAGATACAGGTCAAGTTCGACTTTGGGGCTGGTGGGGTCAATGTCAAGGTCAGTATTACTAAAAATAGAAAAAGGGTTTCCAGATAATAACTCATGAAAAACTTCACAGATTAAATCCTTTTTTGGTACATATATGTAATATCAGAAGATACAGGTCAAGTTCGACTTTGGGGCCTGAGGGGTCAGTGTCAAGGTCACTGTAACTTAAAAAAGAAAAATTGTTTCTGGACTATAACTCATGAAATACTTCATAGATTTAATTATTGTTTGGGACACAGATGTAACATAACAAGATAAAGATTAGGTTTGACTTTGGGGCCTGTGGGTTCAAGGTCAAGGTCACTGTTATTTAAACTTCAAAACTTCGTTTCCACTCAGTAACTATAGCTTGGAATGAGATTCTTAAATGAAATTTGGTGTATTGATGGTTTTTGTGAAGATGACTTTTGGGATTCAAGGCCTGTGGGGTCAAGGTCACTGTTACTAAAAATAGAAAATAAACTGTATGCTCAATAACTGGTTCAGAATGAGATATTGTGATGAAAATTGCTATATAGGTAGTGTCTGTGAAGACGAAACTTGGTATTGAAATTGGGCCTGATGGGGTCAAGGTCACTGTTACTAAAAATAGAAAAAATGGTTTCTGGATGATTTCTCATAAACAATGTTAACTTTGGCACACAGTTCGTAGATAAAAGTTAGATAAAGGCCACTGTTACTAACATATTTAAACCATTTCTGCTCAATAAATTTAGAAGGAATGAGATATTGTGATGAAACTTGCTGAATATGTGGCTACTGTGAAGACGACACTTTGGATTGAAAGTGGGGCACATTATGCCATTGATTCGAAGCATTCCCAGTTCAATTATCAAGCATACATGTGGGGGTATTTAATCACTTTCAGTGATAATTCTAGTTGCTTTTTATTTATTCCTTTACTAATGAAAAACAAAAATCATTTTTTTCTACTATTTTTAGTTTGTGCAAACTGACGACAATGATTAACACGATTAAATCATGGTACTTGCAGTCAATCTTAGAGATTTGCTCTATAAATAAAATTCTTGATAAAATGACAAAATTAGCTCATGAAGTAGAGAAGTCAATATGATTGGCTGATAAATATTGAATGAAAATTGCAACCTTCTCATTTTAATCTGGTCTGAAGGTTGCAAGAAATAAATAGCAGCGCTTAAAATTTGAACTAATATCCGTATATAACCGTAATTATAGAAATTTAAAAAAAAGTGAATATCCGGTTTAGCCACGCCCGGAAAACATAGCAGGCAAAAGTAGAAAGGAAAAGATTCTT